>WBMW01001150.1:118579-172209 GCA_013396635.1 Penelope pileata | reverse complement strand
TTTTTTTTGAAGAGTTTTCACATTTTTGCTACTTCAACCCAGTCTTAGATCTTTTCTGACTCACCTCTGCCTCCTCTCAAAGCTTTTCTTTATAGGAAACAATTTCCATTTTCAAGCTAGCTGAAGATGTTCCCGGTGATTTGACTGAATCTAGCAATGAAAATATCACTCATGTTCAAGTGATCTAGCAGTTAAATCCGAAAATCATTCATCTGAAATTATAACAACAACAACAAAACCAGGACTTTGGGAGCTTTGGTTCTAAAGCAGAGTACCTCAAAGTGGTCCGAACTCCCCAGCTGTTAAGTTTAACAGACCTTCTCTGTTAAGGGCCACGTTCACAGATCTTGTCCAGAAAACAGACAGCACGATTCCATCTGTATTTCTTGGGAGGTGCAGCAGGACACCAACCCGCCAGTGCCCCAAAGCCGTGGCACACCGACCTCAGCCACGGCACGCGGTCAGGGATCTCAGCAGCACTCCGTTCTGGACTCACTGCAGGCTCCAGACATGTCTCATACATTTTAAGCTTCATACATTGGTAAACTGCAATCAGTTTTGTGCATAGATGAGTATGAAGAAAAATATATATTAATAGCAGCTCCCTAGAAATGCATTTTTTTTTTCTTGGGGGGAGGGGGGGGGAATATGTATTTCCATCTTCTGAAGCTAAACGGACAAACTTAGAGAAGCATACAGAGCTTCTGTAAAAAAAGTACTGGAAGAAAAGGCAATGCAAGAGACACCCAGCCTTACGTAAGAGGTGTACGATTGCTGGGGTTTATCAAAGTAGACTTTTGAAAAAACTCATGGTTGTTGGTTTTCTTGTTTCTGAAAATGACTATTTTCTTCCTTATAGTTTTGTTCTTTATACAATTACACAGCATTACTTTGAAGTTCCCACAAAATTAATTTAACAGAAACTGCAGCAGCTGCTAATGGAGCAGAACACACCAGCACACCGCCAAGGCCAGCTACGAAGAGACTGCAATGGAAGAAATCCCTGCATTCCCACACCCTGACAGCACAGGCAAAGGTTGCAGGTATAGAACTGGAACTGCCACAGACCTCGAAAGAGGAAGTTTTTAAATAGAGAACATCATCAAAATGATGTCACACGTTACCCAAGCAAAAATAAAACTCACAGTGGAAAAATTTGTACTTAAATACTAGTGCTTCCTGTATGAAAACATTGAGCATCACTGCACTTAGTGAAATGTTCTGCTGAGAAAAACAATCTGACCATTCTGCTAGCAACTGAGAACCCCTGAAACCAGCACCACCCCAAACAAGAAGGTATGCTGCTTTGAGATGAAGGCACGATTTCATTTGACAATTCACAGAATTTTTCATAGGCAAACAGTTTCTCCTCAAGAGCACTCCTGTTCAGCAGAACAGAGACCTTGGTGCTTCCTTATCACACGGGCTGTGCTCAGTATGAAGTCTGAGGCCCCAGAAAAGCAGGAGCACAACAGCGTTACCAGCCAGCCAGCCAACTGAGAATTCAGCAACAGAAGAAACGATCACTGCTGCAACGGGAATAAAACAGCTGAGAAGGACAAGTGGGCACCCACTCGTGGAGTGAGGATGTGACAAAGCTAGAAAGCAGCAGGCTGTTAAAAGGAGAAGGCACTCCAGAGCTGTGATAGGCTGCTACAAGCTCTCTGCCACGCTGCTCTATCATACCACTATTGATGTTTTCTCTCGGATATTTACTGCTTTTAAGCACGAACGCTCCCTGAAGGCCGTGTCACAGGGCCTGCCATCCCCTTCACTCGCTGCTACGCCGTGCCCCAGGAGCTTCACCTGCCCCAGTCGATTCCCTGCTAAACCAGAGCAGACACCCAGCAACAACCAACAGGGAAGGAGCCCACCACCTCCGNCAGCTGCCGGGCCCCAGCCCAGGGGCAGCCAGAGCTGATTTTGGGTTTCCCCACCAGAACCACAAATGGCACTGGGCCATGACACAGCCCAACACATGTACACATGTCAACACAGCAAATTGTCAAACCTTTGTCATGAAAGAACACACCAAACTCCTTGTACTATTACTTTTTTAATTATTTTAAACAAAGCCTAGCTCTAAGAAAACCACGCTGACGGAGGTGATTGTATACCCAGTCCCCCAACTTCCATTAAATGAAATACAAACCAACTCTTCCACTCCTTACCTATGGCCAACACTTATTCCTAATAACCTAACCATGAAAGTGTATCTCAAAAGAAGTTTTAACCAAGTGATAAATTTAGCTTTATAGGCCACAGTGAAGTTCACTCTACTTATGTGCAAAAACAACGTTAAAAAATGAATCCACGCTGTGTTATATAAGATATGCAGTTCAACTGCATATCTTAGCCTTTTCTTATCTTTTCCCAACGTTTCAAAATTAAGAATATAGCATTACTTTTCTCTTTAAAGTCAAATGACTGAAGCAGCAGATTGGTTTAAGAGCCTTCAGCCCACACTAATTGACCTTCCAATATACAGAAGATTTGCGAAATGCTTAGCAAAAAAACCATCTGAACATTCCCTTCCACCGCACTACGTTTAAGAAATGCTCTGTAACCAAACGGGAGCAGCTCTGGTGCCCAGGCTGCCAGGGGCAGCAGCCTGCAGGGCCGCCCCACGCCCCGCTGGCGGCCAGCTCGCAGCTCCCACACGGACACGGCCCTGCTGCCGCCGGGGCAGCACGACGCACAGCACCAGAACGGCTGGGTCGGGCTGCTCTAAGGGCTTAAAACTCCTTTCTGCTGAAAAAGAGCGTTAAGTAATGGGTTGCTATACTCCCCAGATGTGCGTTCGTTTCTAACTCATAACAGAAGCAACAAGCACTGGAAGCATGTGGCAGCCTGTGGAAAACTGGAGCCCCGACGCCAGCCTTGGTGAGTGTGTTTGCAGCAAAGCTGGCATGCTCCAAATGCCAGAAAGGGATTTCGTAATCAAAATAACAAGGTAACGTGGTATAAACCTTGTTTGGCCACCCTGTTGTTGCCCCAGTGGTGAAATTCCAGCTCCAAAGCCCTCCAATGATCTTCTCAGTAGGACAATAAATCAACGTACTTTTATGATACCAAACATTTAATATTTGGAAATTCAGTACAAGCTATTATGGAGACAGTCGACATTTAGAAAAATCCCCAAAGACAAGGCAAAAACTCCTCACCATATAAATTAAGAAAGAAAATGATGTTTCAGTGTGTACACTCAGTAACTACATTCTCAGCTGCGCTTGTGGTCCAGGCCAAGCACAGCGAAGGACCTAATTAGACAGCATTTTCTCTACCCAGCATTTCAGACGATTTTGGAGAGGAGAATGGTTAACATTTTAGTTGCATGTGTACTTGCACTGCTGCAATAACAGCAAAATCATCTTACAAAACAGCCCTCATCAGCACCCGGCACAGACGCACTCTCTTCAGAGAGGGCCACCAGTGCCGGTAGGACCGCAGCAAATATTCCAAGTGCTGGAGAAAAGCTGCACTAAAAGACTCCTGCTTCCAGCATGCGTTACAGGGAGATGTGAATCTCTGACCAGCTCTGAAATTTCTCCAAGCCTCCCTGATGCTAAAAGGATTCTGGTCTTTTGACAGAGATGATAACAGCAAGTGTTCCTACTGAAGAAAGATTTACAGAATGAATCCAATTTCCTCAGCTTATTGTCCCGTTGGTAAAAGTAAGAACCAAAATCTTTACTGTTTTCTACACAAGTAGTGGAAGAGAAGCTGCCAACAAGTCAAGTCATCACTTCCTTAAATACCTTTCCTTTGAGGCCATCAGAGCGCTTTCTGCTCAAGGGCCAAGCAGTCAACGCTCCGGGACAGATTCATTTCCTTTTTCTAAAAGGGAGCAGAAGCTACTGTGAAAGAACAAACTCAAAATACAGAGCACAAATTAGAGCTGTGTGATGCCTCCCCCTGAATACTGCCACATGCAAGAGCCTGCTGAAGGTGGGACGGAACATCTGGAATCCATCCTAGTGTCAGCCATCCCAAAATCACAGGGAGTCCTTCGGGAAAAGTTCAAATCAGGTGTAATCAGATCCAGCAGTGCCAACCTGCACAGAAATTACACCAAAAAAATTACACATCAAGCTGCATTTGCTTGTTAATTAATCCCTTCTCTGATGTGTGAGTTCTTCTAAGCACTCCTGTGAGTGTTTTGGTAGAGACTGGCAGAGCCAGCTCCCATTGCAACAGCCACTGCAGTTCCATGCCCTGCTCCTTTGGGGTGGGCACAGACGGAACATTCCACGTGATTACGAATGGAAAGGATGAATACAGTATCATCACTTACAGAGCATTCCAAAAATCAGCAAATGGCTTTTAAAAGACTTTTCTGCATTTCTCCCTTCCCAGAAAAATCAGCAAAGGATCTGCATATGTTCAATGGCTTCCCCTTAAACAGGTTCCCAGAAGCATTCATTCGAGGTAGTTCTGGGCTTCAGGACTTAGCCCTGCTTCATTTCCCTATCATCTACACAAAGGGAACCAATTCAATGCCTGTAACGCTTAGGGATGACCATCCTACATTTTTTTGATATCTAAAAAGAGAATAAAACTTACAGCCTGCATCAGTGTCATGAGACACCCAGAAGATAAAAGACTGCATTCATTTTTTAAAGTGGAACTTGTGCACAAAGCACAGAGAGAAGAAACGACGCAGCCACCTACAAATGAATCCACGAAGACAGCATCAGAAGGTGCCGGGCTCTCAGAGCCGGCACAGCTGCACTGCTCCAGGTGGGCACTATGTTTAGAAACTGCAGGCAGGGCCAATCTGTCCTACACCCTCATCCGCAGGCACTCTTATAGTTAAACTAAACACGCTCTCAGCTTCCCCAATCTATTTGCCACCTTCTGCATTACTGACAGAAAGTGAAACTTCTGCTTCTTACAGCAACCATTTTTTCCCTTAAGGGCAAAGGCACAACATCCTAAAAATAATGTTGAGACTTTATTATACGGCAGCATCCGTAATGCAGCCTTGGACTGCTTACTCCAAAGCTTTTTCATTACCTAGAACTCACACCCTTATTAAAAAAACAAAGCCTGTGCCAAACACTATTTAGCCAATAGATAAGCTATGTTACCTTAGAAGTGCAGTTTATTTATACTGTCTATGGAAAATATTTCTCCCAACTGCTGTAAAGATAGGTTCTCAGGCTTTAAATAAAACTCCTGAAATTTTCTTATCTAATACCACTATAAAGTACAAAACCAAACAGTCTTATTGATGGATTTTGTTGTTAACATCAGTTAAATTTTCCATGCTGTATTAGCTCGAACAGTACCTTAACATTACTCAGAAACATTTTTTGCTAATTCTGAGCATGAGGCATTTTTTATTAATCATTTGAGTTCCTTCAGTTGTGCCTTCCTATGCACATCCTGTACCAGCACCTCCTCACCTCCCCGCACTGTCTGGGCTATAGCAGTTTTCCAACATGCAAGCAGTCTAACGCTGCTGAAGTACTGCTGAAGGCATCAACTGTAACATCCCAAAATTAAAAGGCTAAAAATAGAGAGACATATGGCAACATATAGGATGCATTTATTAAGAAAGAAATCAAGTCTCTGGGTTCCTCATCTCTCCAGTTTCTATTCCCAGGCACACTGCGCTGCAGGCAAGCCAGAAGCAGCTGCAGGGGCCTCAGCTCGGTGGCACCTTGCTCTGTGGAGGGAAGGAGGCTCTCCTTGCCCTCCTGCAGATGTGCAGAAGAGACATTTTCTCAAAACAAAGACACAAGCAGCACAAACAGCCGGCCTTGCTGATGAGATGCATTCGTTCTCTATACAGGAAGGTGTTCAGGTCAGAATATCGCCCATCAGATTCAGTTCTGCTTGGGAACCAATTCTCTCACTACAAGTACTTTAAACAAGGCCTTCAAAAATTTCAGTATTTCCAAAAACACCAAGTTCCACCTTACAAAAGCTGTAGGAGATAGCCTGGAATTGTGAAGTTCCCAAAGATTCAAAGAGTGCTAAGCCAAAACCAAGCCACTATCCAGTTCTGATAGCCCAGTGAAGTCCTTCCTGAGCGGATCCCTGACAGGGACTGAGGAGCTTGCCATATCACAAGGAGGCAAGTAACTTCAAGCCATCACCTAGAGAGAATCGTCTTCCCGTTACCTGTGAGCAGACACAGAGATTGAATTTCTTAATGCCACACAAAGGAGCTCTCAGTACAAAACAGTTGTGCGGTGACACTGGTGAGCACTCTAGCTGACATCGTGCAGATTCTGCTCCAGAGGGCTGGTACCAGCAGCCTGACCACAGAACAAGTGCTCTCCAGCAAGCATGTGTTGCTAGGGGTTGGTAAATAGAATTCTAGAATCATTAAGGTTGGAAAAGACCACTAAGATCATCTAGTTCAACCGTCAACCTATCCCCACCGTGCCCGCTAACCATGTCCCTCAGTGCCACATCTCCACATCTCTTGAACACCTCCAGGGGCGGTGACTCCACCACTTCCCTGGGCAGCCTGCTCCAACACACTATCACTCTTCCTGAGAAGAAATATCCAACTTAAATCTCTCCTGGCACAACTTAAGGCCACTACCTCTCGTCCTATCACTGTTACCCAGGAGAAGAGGCCAACCCCCCACCTCACCACAGCCTCCTTCAAGGAGCTGAGAGAGATAAGGTCTCCCCTGAGCCTCCTCTGCTCCCCTCTGCCCCATCCCAGCTCCCCCAGCTGCTCCCCACAGCACTGTGCTCCAGACCCCTCACAGCTTCATTGCCCTCCTCTGGACATTCTCCAGGGCCTCGATGCCTTTTTGTAGTGAGGGGCCCAAATCTGAGCCCAGCACTTGAGGTGCGGCCTCACCAGAGCTGAGCACAGGGGACAATCACCTCCCCGGTGCTGCTGGCTACACTATTACGCTAAATAGTGACTAGCCCTCACGAGGAGACCTTGTAGAAATGCTGCTGAAATAGGCTGCCAATATCAGAGAACTCTCCACAGACTCAGAATTGTCAGTAAACTGGTTAAACACTGATAATGTCCCAGTGTGATGTGAAATTTCCGTGGAAAGGTGTGACAACAGCACGTGATTTGTTCCCTGGATCACAGGGAGGAAGGTGATCCACTGCTAGGAAGGACTGCTTAGCTCCAGGAAGCTGTGAAGAGTGAAACCACACAGATCCATGGGTCCTTTCACAGTCCAGTAAATGCAAGTCCCAACTTTGGCCAGCACGGGGAAGGGTCCTCTCCTCTCTGTCAGCACAGTCAGAAACCAGAGTCCGGGAAGACAGAGAACAGGGGCGGTGCGATCCCAGACTCCAGCTGGATCCCCCTGTCTGTGAGCACAGCGAGCGGAGGCTGCCGGGATGCCATCCATGACAAGTGGAACAGGGATGGACTGTGACAGGCACCTGCCACTCCTTCAGTCAGTGGGATGCCCCAGAGATGAATAATACAAAAAATGAAGCAAAGTCTGTCCTTTCCAGATTCAGGTGCTGGTGTCAGGAAGCTCTGGCCATTTCTTAATAACAAACATGACAGAGGTGATGCTGAACAGTTCACTGCCACCACTGCCTTATCTCTTGGAAAAGTATCTCCCACTCTCCAAGGACCAGCACGGTACGTTTATTCAACAAACAAAAGGTCACCCAAAAATCTCTCCAAGGGAAAAAAACTTCTCACCAGCCAAGAGTATGAGGAATCTACAGTGTCCATCTGAAAATGAGCTGTTCTCAGACTCACAGCTGGCATCAGAGGGCAGAAATCTCCATTATTGAACATAAAACCAGCAAGAAGCTTGTGTGTGCTAGTGACAGGCAGGCAGACTGCTAGAAGCTATTCTGATTCTTTCAGAAGAAAGCAACATGAGCACTATTAAATAACAGACATGTCCATCTGTCCTCTGAAAGTATATAAAGAGAAACACAAATTAGAATTTCTTCACAGTGTTAGATCATCTGCTTTCCTCTAAGAAAATCTGCTGAAAAAACACGAGAGAAATGAAGAGGTGCCAACTAGACTGAACAAGTGCTGACAGAGCTCATGGAAGTGCGGAAAAATCTCATCTAGCTCTCAAGAACTCCAAAATAAGTAACTGAAGAGTACAGATATCCAAACCCACAGCTTATGCATTCTTTGAAGTAGGTTTTTTGTTTTTTAAACTAATACATAGGTTATGCTGCAGGTACATCTCTGGAGCATGGTGGTCATTACTGCACAGCAACTTGCGTCTATGAACAACCAGAAATACTTTTGCCACTTGACACTCCATAAGCCATCTTGTAAGCTTGCTAAAACACTCTTCTGAAACACAGTATGGGAAGATGGAGTAGGAGTAGCTATGCCAGCCTTACATTGCAAGTTTTAACAATACTGCAAAGCTGGTTTTCACTTCTCATCTTGAAATTCCAAGGACTGTTCAATTTTTAATCTGAACCACAAGTGATAGGAAAGGTCTTAAAACTACAGTTGTTTGAACATTTATCTGAAATTCCCCTTTGTACTCAGCTGGTTTTCCTATTTTGTTGGCTTCACTAAGAAGTCTCTTTCAGTTTCCTATTGAACGTGATTGGAAGACTTAAGAGAAGAGGAATTGCTTCCCAATAGAACTTCATCAGGTTTAAGGGAGATCAGAGAGCTTTTACTCCCATGTCCATTTTCAGAACAGTTGCAGATAGAAATATGACATCTGTGGGAAGCACACAAAGTCTAGGCAAGGCAACAAGAGAGAAATATAAAACTGACTATTTGACAGTAACCTTTAGGTAAAGGAAACACAACCACTACCTCCACTGGCAGCAATTCAAGAAAAATATTATCCCAGGAATCAGAGAACAACTGCTGAATGAAGATCATGCCTTCTCTTCACAAGGGGAAAGAGAACAGCATCCAATGGCTTATAGAGAAGAGCTTGCAGTAGGACCCATGTCACCAGGAGGCCCCAGCAGCACCGAACAGGATGCAGACTAAAAAGACGTCACACAACCCCCATGACCAGGAGGAAGGAGCCAAGGGCACCTCTCGGACAGGGGAGCGCCGTGAGCCACAGCAGGGCAGGAGCATCGGCTCTGGGAGTGCACGCATAATAAGGCCTTGGAGCATTCGGGGAGAAAGCATAGAGACAAGGCCACAAAAGGTCATATCTGTTTAGATTTTACCTGACTCTGAACAGAAACTTCCATTTCTGTTTTGAGGTTCTACTTAGGTCAGAATTCAATACTTCACCCTCATCAGGATAGCGCATCAAATGCTGGTATTAAAGTTGGGAAAATGCCCTATTTACTGAAAAAATAAAAAACAAACATCAAATGATCACCTATCGCCTGAGCAAGCACGGGTTCGTTTCTGCATTAAACTCAGATTTCTTCTTACTTCAGTGTTTGATCTTCAAAATAACCAGACAGACGCTTATGTCCGAAAAACAAAAGGAAATTTTGAAGGTCAATAATCAGGATTCCAACAGTCAGAAAGAAGGCAAGGACAACACAATCAGCTCTAGCTCATATGCTTGACCAGAAGGTAACTACAACCATCTCCTCCTGGAAGAGTGCGAGAGCTGAACAGCAACGCAGCGCTTCAGAAAGTCTGTGTCAAGGGGACCATCACACTGCCCAGGAACACCGACTGTCCTGGTCTGTTGCTTCACAGTAAACAAGAGGAACAGAAAGAACATAATTCATGAACTTCTGAGGAACAACAAAAAGACATTTTTATTCCAGCGGAAACATTCTGACACAGAAATGCAGGCAGATGCACCATTACATCTGGTCTGGGTCCAGCCAGAAGGTCTATTCACCTGACGCTGGGGAACCGTGCCATTTAGATGCATTTTTTTTTTTTTAAATCAGTTGTGGGCCTCAGTCTAGGCTCAGAATTAACAACATCCAGATTTGTAATTTAAATTATAAGGTGTATTTCAACATTTCAGAATCAGATTTTTTCCTCTCTACCAAAAAAAAGCAATTTCTATGCTGCTATTATTAACACGACTGTAGAGAAATGCAAACGCAACTTGGCAGAGTAAGGAAAGGGGTGGAAGTATTTAGTGTATTTGTTTACAAAGACCGTCTTGTGGTTTAAGGGACAAGAAAAAATTACTTCTTGTGAAGGTATCTGGTCCCTGCTAGAAAGACACGATGAAAGCAGGTTACAGGACATCTTTTTTGTTGCCAGTCAAAATGGCTTAAGTCTTCGAAGTTTCATATTTAGATGGGTGTCACACTGTGCTGCCTTGAAAAACTACACATTTAAATATTGTTTTGCAACCTAACTGTATCCTTTTCCAACAGCTTATCACTGTAAGCCATATCGTAGTTATTTAACAAGGATTTCCAAATGGTGGTACAGGTTTGACTGCTCAAAAGGTTTAAAAGTTTTTTCTTCCCCCCAACATTGCCCTGAGGACGCTCCACCTCCTGTGCACGCGGAGAAATGGGGGCTTCTGCTGATGCCCTTTTTGATTGCTTTTAACGAGAGGAAAGAGGTAAAAAAGCAGCTTTCAAAAAAGCATTGAATATGAACTGAAGCATTGAATATGGGGGAGAGGGAAAGAAGTTGAAGAAAAAAGCAACAGATATCAGGATTTCAAGAAGATGTGGTCACGTCAGAGACAATTAGGCCTTACCCTGACGAACTCTTCATTTTGACATACCCTGGCAGTGCCAGCCAAAGCAGCATTCCTGACCTGCTCCTGAGTCTGGCCACTTGTTTCCAGCCTTGCATCATCCCCTCCCTACTGCTGACACGGCCATTTGTACAGCCATATGGTAACCCAGAGTGGAGAATTAAGGAACAACAACCTTTTGGCAACGTTTTTCAGTCAGACCAACTCCCCAGTAGGGCTCACTGTGCAGCTGCTAAAGCACCAGGGCAGCACAAGAAGACAGGAGGAGGCTGCTAAGGGAGGGCACAGCTGCTTCGTTCGAACCACGGCCAAATCGGGTCCAGCGGAGCCCAGGAACTGCGGATGGCCAAGGGAAGATCGTTCATTTCGGCAAAAGAAATTTCAAAAAGGGAAACAGAAAGAGCGGACAACAGCAAATGTTGTAAATGGAAAGAAAGCCTAACAAACGCAGTAAGTTAAAGCAGGATGAGGAATGATGATAAATGCAATGGAAGGCCATAAAGGCACAGAAACAGAGGGGCAATCATTTACAGAAAGAGATAACAGCATCTTCTCCCCTGCAGCACCAGAGAGCAGACACTAGGTGTATCCTCCACCACTTCCACAGCTATTTATGGACTATCGCAAAGTAAGCCTGAATTCATTAGAAACCAAACCATACATCAAAGCCAAAATTAACATCCACTTGTCAGTGCTGAAATAGAGGAGCTCTTTTTCTGCTTAGCTAAACCTGTAAATACCTGAAGTGCTGCATCATTTCTCTACTAATCTGCCCCTGACCCCCTTAAAACCGCCTGCTTTATTGAGGTCCCTTTCAGCACAGAACACACAAGGACATGCACACAATACAGCAAACAATGACAATGAAGAATAGTTGGGAAGAAACAAGTGCCATGTGATTTGCTTGGTGGTGTCTGAATCGTTAATTTGTATTTTGTTTCAGGAGGTGCCAGGGGAAAGATTAAGACTCTGGGGCTAATGCAGATCATTCTGGAAAGGTCAAGCTTCCCAAAGCATCATGAAAATTCAGTGATGTAATAACACAGCCAAAAACATCACGTCAAGGAGATGATGGATATTGCCAGAAAGCTTCTCCAAAAGGCTCCCTGTCCTATTTGATCTGAGGGTGGCACAGTGCCTGGGGTACCAAAGGAAACCACACAGCGGGTAGTCAATGCACACAGCAGAACTTTTGCTGAAGCTGTACTACACAGACAATACAACTAAAAAGACTTGAGCAGAACACAGACAAGTACCAAGTCAGCTTTAAACACCTCTTCTGCCTTGTGCTCTGCTGAGGGCTCCAGGGTGAGGAGGTGCTTCAACCCAACCCGTAACAAACAACGAGACTTTGTTGCGCTGTCTGTACTGGTACAGGGCCGGCACAGAACCTGCTATTTGCTGCATTTTCTCACTTCAAATTCATATACTCTGTAGGCATACCAAAAAATAATCTCCTTTTATCCAAGGATCTCTAAAGTATTACTGGGAAACAGTATTTCTCATTTCTAAAGCAGGAGAAGGAGATGCTGCAAGCCAAGTAATTTGCCTGTCACCGCGCAGTAAGCCATGGGCAGCAGCCCCCCGCGGCCACACAGCTCGCTGTGCTGAGCAGGCGCAGCGCTGCCAGCCGCACTGCCAGCATCACCCTCACACCGCCGCACACTCACGCTTGTTGTTGCCTTTGCCATGACAATGAGTTTACACAACGCGCTGTTTAACATGCTAGCTGCCTCCTTTTCCAGCCCAGGTCTTCACTACCTCCAGGACAGGGGAAATGCACTACGGCTCCCCAAGAACACCGAGACCCAGTTACACATCACACCGAACAGAAGTTACAGCCATCCCTACCTACAGCCTTAAAAACAAACAGAACCCAGAAAGTGATTTCTAACCAGTTCCTATGTTGCTGCCCAAGGAAGGTTCATGTCAACCCGGGCCAGCTGCTTACACTTGGTGTCACCAACCACTGCCAGCATCCCCAGTTCTGGCTCCTGGACCGGATCCAGCATGGCACTGGGCTTCTTCCCCCGCAGGGCACGCTGTGCCACTCACCCTGAGGCAGCATTTTTCTCTCATGGTACGATAATGCGCTATTACGTGAGGGGAAAAAGAAAGAATGATGAGGACAGTACAAATGAACAGGGAACATTAATACACAAAGATAAATTGTTAGAAGAAAGGTTAATTTATGCAACTCAAAAAAAAATTCCTTTAGTTAACAAGCAATCCTTACATCCCCCAGGACTTGGCATAACGATCCCGTGAGCACATCATCTTTGGCACACAGTCACACACGCAGCCCAGGAGAGCCTGGGCATCATCCTCACCAGTGGTCCTGGCAGACCCTGCCAGCCAGGCCGACCTTCCTGCTGTCCCTGCTGCCTGTAACCTCCCTGCCTTCGTTCTCTCCAGCAGAGACCTCGCCAGCTTGCTCACTGCACGGTCAGCTTTACTGTTTATGAGAGCATTGCTGAAGCTGACAATTTTAACTCATACTTACTTTTCTTATCCTCCAGATGTCCAAACTCGATTAGATTAATGCGTATTGAAAACAATCAACATTACTTTTGCCAAGAAAACACAAAACGTGGCATTGTGCTGTACGAAAATACAAGGAAGATGAAACATTCTGCTGCGAAGTTCTGTGCCCGTGCACCTGATGGTACCACCTTCACCTCCAGCAGCACCGGGCTGGGGCAGGCAGAGCCAAAGTGTACTGGCAAGCAGCTACACAAACATCCTCCCCTACCTGACAATGCCACATGGGCAGACAGCGACGGACCCTGCCTGGTTGTGAGTGAAGGAGAAAAGCGGGAACAGCTGAAGGAGGCAGGATCTGCTCCTTCCTTCCATGCTTCTCTTATTATCAGTTGTTCCTTAATTACCTGAATGCAACATCCCAGCTAACAACCTCTCCATGCAACCCCTTCTTCTGCACCAGATACTCAGAAAATTACCACCTGACAGCACCAGTGACCACCCAGCCCAACCCATCACGGCCACAGAGATCGCTGCAAATGCTGAGATGGAGGCACAGGAGCTGGAAGGGGAAAGGCAACAAACATGGGAAAATCTGCTGTAGGAACTGCAGCAGACTCCACGCAGGGCTGGGGAGCTGCATCAGCTGCAAGCCCCAAGCTGAACTGCACGGCTGAGGCAATGCATTTCGGGAAGGACCCCAGGAGGCATTGGGATAGGCCTTGCAACAGTAACTGCTGGTACAGGTCTTGCAACAGTAACTGCTACAGAGGAACGCATTTATACACAGTAGCCAAAGTGTAACTGGGGAGAGGGAAAGGAGAACGACTAAGATTCCTATGCCCTTCTAGCTTCACCTGCTTCCTTGGTAATTTAGTTAGCTTTAGGTTACGAGTTGTGAGATGCATTTCACATGCTAAATGAAGTCTTCAAAATCATTTAAGTGATTTAGAAACCTAAGCTTCCCTTGTAAACCAAGAGCAGACGTTCAGACACTGAAAGAAGTACTGCCAAACTGGCTTCCCAGAGCTGCTGCCAGCAGCTCCAGCCATGAAAACAATTCTGAACAATCAAATGAAATAGTAACTTCATCTCTGCCCTAATTTTATGCTCTCTCTATATTGGCATTTTGTGTTTTCATTCATTGTGATTATTGAGATGTTTGACATTCACAGAAATCTCCAAAAAATCCTTTTCCTGGGGGGGAAAAAGAATAAAAGGTCTCTCCCTCAAAAGCCCAAGAGACAGATGTTCAGTTTCCAGACCCATTCACTGAAAATCTAGCACATTTTTCTCTTTTTCCTTCCTGACCTCTCTCCCTGACATAACCCCGAACAGCACCCATTTATCCCACAGTAAGGCGGCTTTTATTTCACT
The DNA here is from genome assembly GCA_013396635.1 of Penelope pileata. Classification (NCBI taxonomy): domain Eukaryota; kingdom Metazoa; phylum Chordata; class Aves; order Galliformes; family Cracidae; genus Penelope; species Penelope pileata. The sequence continues at coordinate 157,765 of WBMW01001150.1, read as the reverse complement.
GCAGGAAAGGATTCAACCAAATGAATTGGACATTCAATACCGAATGAGAATGCCCACGAGTAGAATAAGGTTGAAATAATGATTGTGCTTGTTAGCAGCATTTTGTTTCACAACAATCTCCTATGTAGACAAATCCTGTACAATTTTTTCTATATATATATATTGTAACAGGTCTGAGCCAATGAGCTCAGATAAGACAAAACACAGGCAGGAACAGAAGTTGTACAGACAAGGCAATTCAGCATTTAACTAAAACGCACAAGACCTGCGTGAGATCCCACTGGTACACACAGCACACAGAGCCATGCTAACCACCCAAACAATTCCAGGCTTCCTTCGGGCTTAAACACAGCCACCCGCTGTGGCACTGTCAGTGCTGGGCGGGTTCGGGGCAGGCGGAGCAGAGCTCAGAGCAGGCGTGTTCAAGCCATTAACAGCCATTACCTGCCTCACAGTAACTGAAGTTAAATCAATTGCTCAGAAACAAATAAGGCTTTTCCCTTCGCTGTTTCCCCAACCCCTACCTAGCAGGTTGCTACCGTTCTTGCAAGCTCTGCAAACCTGAACGAGGACCCAAAGGCTCAGAGCAAGCTGCAGGCAGCTGCCGTACTGCGCTGGCACCTGGCAGCCAGATCCCACCGCTCCCTGCTGCCGGCCCCAGCCAGCACCACTCTGTGAGGAACGGGGAAAGAGCCAGGATTTTTCTTAGGACCCCAGCTGATTTCAGCACAAGTCTCCTGAATTAAGAGGCCCTTATTTCAGCTCACTGGCATGACCTCAGCAAACCAACGTACCTACTTACAGTATACATTATTATTAAATTTCTAATCATATTTAAATTGTCAATGAGTTTTTATCAAGTGGAATCCCATTTATGCAACTCCTTCTTAAAACAGAGATATTTCAAAACTCTCAAAGAACGATATTTGTTTCCAGCTGTGTTCTCATCCACCACCAAAGAAAGTTTGGAAAACAATCACGTGAGACAAAACTCTCAAAACTTTTTTAAAAGTCGGTCAATTTCTTGGAATATAATTTTCTCAGTACGTTTTAAAGAAACATCCTAATTCTACAGGCTCTAATGAGTTCCACCCTACTTTATCTTGACAAGTTTACGAAACAACACACACATTCTGCCCTGAAGCTCTCTCTCCCATGTGCTTCCCATCACCCTACCTGGTGCTGCAGGTGAAACATACTGGGAATGGATACTGAAATTACTCCCAGTGCCATTCCAAAGACCAAAGAAATGCCCTCACGTCTTAAATACTTGATTGTGTATTATTAAATCACGTTAGTTTTTGAGTGCTCAAATCTATGAGTTTATCTTATTTTCCTTATAGAATTATCCCGTCCTCTGAAATACTCCATTTTCTGAACCGTGTTATCTACAGCTCTTAATAAGAAGAGACATAATTCTTGCACCAAGGTTATTAATGAATGTAATGAGACAGAATTAATTTCAAGAGTGATTTTTGAAGAGCATGACTAATAATCTCTCCATCCTGTAAGCTGCTCTTCCAGCAGAGCCATGTGCAGCCTTCTCCATGGGCAGCTCCTGATCCCATTGATGCTTTCCCTGCTAATCCCAGCAGTTTTCCCCTGTAAATAACCCCTCACAGGCACTGTACTCGGGGATTTACTGGAATTCAGGTAAGATCCACTTCATTCGCTGCAATACAGCCGAAAATTTAGGGAAAAAACAATCTATGCAGTGTCAGTAGTGCTTTCAGAACATAAGACCAACATTTATTTTTAAAAGTTTAGAGAACAATTTCTGGAAAGCATGCATTTCCTCTGCAAGTGCAGACAAGTTCTGTGCTTTATCAAGCAGGCATCATCAACTGCAGAAATACAGACGGGCATCCAAACTGGTCAGACACCAGCTCTGCTGAAGAGGACCGCAGAAGGCAAGCAGGAAGGAAAGAACATTTTCAGCAGGTCATAAGATGCAAACATAAAGCAGCTCTAGCATGCTGTTACAGAGAGGGAATTCCTCGTGTGGGGATGCTCAGCCAGGCACACAGCCCATGGAGTACACGAAGGTCTGCTCGCACGTCGCTCAGTACTGAGAAACCTCCAATGGATGAGTTGTTAGAGCACCCAGAATTACATGGATCAACTAACAACAGCCAAGAGACTGTTCCAGCACTAAGCAGTACAGAGAAAGAAATATCTAAAGAAGCCCAATAATGATTAAAAAGCAAAAAATTCAGATTGCTTTCCCTGAAGTGAAGGTGTGATAGTCCACAAGCTCTTTGAAGCATGATTATTTTCCACCACATATAGATGGTGGAATGTTTATTAAGAAGCTAAAACTGTAACAACGATTAGATATCTATCTTTCTTCTACTTTAAATCATTGACACAGAGGACAGCAGCACTCGCACAGGCAAACCATCCAGGGAAAAGAAAGCACTCCTGGAAAAGGAACAGTAAGTACAAAACAGAGCAAATGAAGTGGCCAGGGAAGAATTCAGTCTAAATTTAGGACTATATTTTGGTCTCTGAAGTAAATTTCTAACCACCTGTTCTATAACCGGGCTGGTTAAGGAACCCCAGCCAGTTTGAACGACGTTCAGTACAGGGCAGGTGACATGATGGGGGGGGGCTATCGAGCAGCGCGTAGCCCCCAGCGACACAGTCTGCACTGCTACATGCCAGCAACCACTGGAACAGCTCCCTGCTGCAGGTTTCCTGGAAATCACCTGCAAGGGCTGGGAAGACTGCTGCTTTCCCAGACTGCCCTATCTTCTGTTTCTTTTTCCTTCTGTTTCAGCTTGCTGCATTCAAAACAAATCCCAGATGCATTTCTCCTTTCCCCTGACACACTTGGGATAGGCTAAAGGAGAGAAGCAATGCAAGAGGGGATGGACAGTACCCAAAGTGGCTTCAAGAACAGTGGGAGGTGTATGGTTTGGGTGCCTTGCTCACTGTCATAAAACTGGGCTTCAGAAAGCAGAAGATTCATACAAACCTTAAAAAATATATCTAGGAATGTTTCCTTTCAGATTGATCTAAATAGCCTGGCACAGCTCTTTAAGAACCAAACTTCCCTAGAATGAAAAAACACACATTTTCAGATGCTCATTTTTATTTCTTCCACTCCAGCTTGGATACTGGTTAAAGACCAAGCACCTAGGAGAACATGGCAAGGGCCAGAGAACGAAAGGGCCGTGTTTCGGGAAGAAAACCAGGTTTAGCAGATTTCTGACATTAGGCTAACAAAACAGGCTAGCAACACTCTGCTACTCTGTCTCTGTAAATGCTGAACAGCCAGGGAAATCAAAAGAAGCTGCATGCTGCAGTGACAGAAGTAAGGTGGGTTTTGGCATACCTGGCAGTGAGCTGAACCACAGACACCAGCACACTGACTTGGTGATGTCCAAGGACATCGATGTCGAGATGAAAGCAGCTGCCTCAAACACAGGCTGAAGGGGTAACAGGAGGTAGGGGAGAACTTAGAGGAACCAACAGCAGGCCTGACTTCATTTCCCTTATCACTAAAGATAACCCTATGACAGCACTCGAATCCTACATGCCTGTAATTCTAGGCAGCCATGGCACTGTGTGTGCCACCAGCCTGCCTCTCCCCACGCTCTGCTGTGCCTCTCCTCCCTCACCACCATCAAAACCTTCCTTAAGGTACATAAAGTTTCACCTGTGTAACCTTAACCACTCCAACTGCTAGGAGAGAGGGGGACTAGAGTCACGCTCTGCTTCCTCCCCTCTCCACCCCACTGACAGAAACACCTCCCAGGTGCCAACACACACAGAGCACTGCAGCACCTGCTCGTGCTGCAAGGAGCAGGAGGAGGGCACTGCTGGGCTGTGCCCCCAGGTAACTGGGGGAGGGGGGGCAGAATTCCCAGCATCAGTTTGCTCCCAAGGTGAACCCCCAGGAGGCAGCTCCTAGCTCCAGCTGCATCCCCCCCTCGCAGCACGGGACTGCCTGGTGAGCAGGGCCCCCAGCCAGGGAAGGCAGGGGAAGGCTGTTGCCATCCAGAAGCCCCCACTGGTAACTTGGTTTTGTTTTCCAAACTATCACCAACTGTGAAAACCAAAACATCACTGCAGAAAAATCCACTGATGTACAACTATTCTCCTGACAACCAGGACAACGCTGTTTCCCCTGGACGTGCTCTCCCCCCAGGGTGATAAAACCACACCACGACCCACCTGAACCCACACAGGAGCTGCCCAAAGCCCCAGCGCCGAGGGCCTGTTCTCAGGCAGTGGGCATGACCGAAGCCAGGGGCTGGGCTTCACACCATGCTATCCTGTCAGCAACCTCTGGCTGCTACACAGAAAAAAGCACCAACTTTCCAAAACTTCCAGAGTGCTGAAACTGCCTTCCTTGAGAGCTCCTCGCTTTCTCTACCCCCAGTAACATGGGAGCAGAATGGCTGGAGCTGCCTCAGCCCAGGAGCACAGAGCCCAGCGCAGCCGGGCACCTCCTGACAGCCCTGGGGAGCACGAGGAATGCTCAGAACCATTCCTGGAGGACGGGGTATGCTTTACATTGTGTGAGTTTGGTAAATAGGGTTGAAAATACAAAAATTAATTCAACAACTCATACTCCAAAAATGTCGTTTATATTTTCATGACAATACACAAACAGGACGCTGTGCTTAACATTTGGTTGACCTTTGAGGAGAAATTTCCGAGTGGATATTTCACTGGAGCTTTGCACAGCGCTGAACAAACCGACATGAATGGGGCTTCACAGAAACGATAAAAATTAACCTGTTGTGGAACGCGGGATGTAAATACATCATTTCCAAATGAAACTGTCAAACGTCTTGTTGGGGTGGTAAAAACCGAATCACCATGCAAAATGATAATACAAGAAAAGTCAATTGTATGTTTCTAATAATAAATGCTCTTGTGGCTTTTGAAGTCACAAAAAACTCCTGGCTGAATTGGAGCATTGATTGTAGTTATTTATGTGCAGTTCCTATTAGAATTCTATTGAATCCCTTGAATGGTGAATGGAAGTGCTTTTGAAAACGCGCACAAAAAACTGTTAAACAAGGGACAGAATAAATGGAAAGCCTAGCATTGCCAGAAAAGTTTCAAAAAGTCAACAGAACGTTTCCATTTTTTTTTTTTTTGAAGCACAAGCACGTAAGGCACTGGCTGGCAGGGGCTGGGTCTGACCCTAGAGCAGCCCACAGGTACTCGGCGCTGCCGCTCCTGCCTTGGAAGCGTGGGGACCTGTATCCCAAAGACTATCCAAAAACTCTCAGCACACTCCTGAAATACATTCTGTAGTACAATGTGTAGTTGTTATTCAAGCGTTGTCAGTCCATCCTTTTGTCTGCTACCCATCAGCATGAAGCTATTTCATTTAGCACAGGCACAGATATATCTGAAGAGTGCAATATATGATAATTAGATCCAAGACACTGAAAAAATACACTTCTGAAACAGAAGTCCCCACGAAGTTTAGGTCACATTAGTTAACAACAGTTATCAGGAACACATCTATAACAAAACATTATCTGCATCCAAGGCCTGAGACCAGGGTCCCTAACGCCCCCACTCCCACACATCATTCCCTCGTAGCCGCCCTCAGCACACCGTGGCACTGCCAGGGCACCGGAACGCCGCCAGGCTGGCAGGAGGTGGCTCTGGCACGGAACCCCGCCTCCACCTCAGGAACATTCGGCCTTCCAAGGAGGGCTTGTATTCTATTCACTGTGCATAGCAAGGAGGGCCAAAGGGGAAACCTACTTCCATTCTTTGGAAGCTACGACAAAAATAAAGCTTATTTGTTTTAGTAATAATGAGTCAACACTTTTTTCTTTTTCCATTTTAACCTAGACACACAGTTACCATTAATACAATAAGCAACCATCAGCAAAAGCATCTCTTCCTTTTTTAGCATCTTGTGTTAAAATCTGACAACAAATTGTGGTTTTATGTTAAAAGTTATGAAAATGAAGATGATAGATATTTATTCATTGCCAAAAGGAAAGGGTTAACTATAGCTTCTTCTGAGTACTAATTTTAGTCACTTAAGTCTAGGAGACAGATTTTTGGAGTGTGGTTTTCTGTTTACAACTGAAGCATAGAATAGGATTATGAAGTTTATCTTAGAAACTTCTGTACTAATCTGCCTTTGTTTTTGCTGAAGAGCACATCTGCTTTCTCAAGAACTGTGAGTGGAAGGCAGCAAACACCTCAAAGAACGTCACCTGGGTGCTCTTCTCTGGACTGACTCCAGCAGTCAGCAATTTGCTCGGAAGCCACTCACTGTAACAGCAGGGCCTGGAACGCGCTGGGATTCGTTCCCTCTGCCTTCCCCGTTTTCCTTGTGGCACCAGCAATCTGCTGACCAGCGGCCATGTCTCCAGCTGTGAGGAGCCCATGGCCGGCTGCAGCCCCCCTGCTCCCCCTAACCCTAACCCCCCCGCCCCCAGGGCCGGCTCTGCTGGCAGCGCAGCCCCGAGCTGCAGCTCCTCACCGGGCAGCTGCTGGGCACACACCGCGGGGCTGGTGCAGCTGAATGCAAGTATCTTCTGAACGAACAGGAAAGGCACCAGTGGAAAATGATTTTTTCAGATACTGAAGTCACTAGAACTCACCGCCCAGAACAGTTAGAATACATCAGTTTGTCTGGGAGATGCAGGAAAAAATGCTGTCAAGAGGTGGACTGAAAAATGCTGAAGTCATTGCAATCCAGAAACAGAAACCTGAGATTTGAGAAAGTCAGAGCAGTTGTACTGGCAGCGTGAGCTCTACCCGACGGTGGCTGGTTGTCAGCCCGGGGCTCAGACAGCAACCAAATGCCTCTTTCAAGCCATTCGCTCACACCCATTTCATCAGCGTAATTCCTACAGAGCACTTTTATTCCTGTTTGCTCAGGACTGCGTGTTCTCAGTGCCAAGCTGGGATGCTGCCCCAGCCCTGCTGCAGGAGGAGCCCAGCCCCAGGAGCTGCAGGCAGGGCCAGCTGCTGCAGGGGGAACACACGTGGGGGGTGCAGGACCCAGCGGAAAGAGGAGGCACTGCCTCTGCTGGTAACTAAAGCTGGGTATTTTAATTGCTTGCTTCACTTTCATTAAATAGCTTACAGCTATCTAGAGAAATTCTAATCTTTCATTTAATTAATCTCAAGAATGAAGCTCTCCTGGAGGAATTTCCTCTTAAGAGGGCTTTCTGTCAGATGTTAATTTTCAGTCTATTTTTTCAGCCTTCTCCAGAGGAGCTCTAAGTGCAATTGCACATACCCTTCCTGGTACCCATGCCTCACTTTCTTATCATACCTCTTTCAGCTTTTTAAGTGGCACGACTCTGAAAGCAGAGATATTTTCATTAATACATTTATTGCATCAATCATGCAATCCAGTAAAATTTAGTTATCTGCTGAGAAATTAGAAAATAATCTGGCCTCTGTATGCACGGGGACTGCGGGAAGCCCAAGCTGGCTCTGCAGAGGGGCTTTAGTGCCCTGCCCTGCCCGTGCAGGGCTCGGGGAGCACAGCAGGAGCCCGGGGAAAGGGGCAGCCCCAGCAGGGCCCTGGGCCTCCACAGTGCCGAGAGGACCAGTGGGTGGGTCAGAACACACAGGAAAGCACAGTGAAAAATTCTAAGTTTTCCAGACATAATCTCCAAAACGAAATTATTTCCCAAGTCCCAAGTTGGAAGACAGGGAAGTTTAAAAGTTCAAGCTACTTCCTAACTGAATGTTTTATTTACTGTGGTATATTCTAGTTCACCATCACACAAACAACAGAAGCAGGAGGTCAGTTAGAAGAAGGCTGTGTTCACTCTCACCACCAACGTTCCCTCCTCCCCAGGCTGCACCACAGCCAGCTTGAGAAGAGATCCCAGAAGCACAGCCAGAAGCACCAGTATTCACACCACGTTCCAAAACACCCAAATCAAAATCTAGTTCAACATGACAGAAAGAAGAGAACCAACAAAACACTGGATCAAGTTGGAGGTCCAGGCCCGCACATCGCAGACTGATCCGTCCCATCGCACCGCCACTTCTGCACTCCAGCTTCCCCCTCCTGGGCTGGGCATGCCACACTTGTTTCAGTGGGAGCCTCCCACAAGGTAATGAGATTTGCTGATATTGAACGAAAAACTCCATATTTCTCCTTCCTTTTTAGTTATGCTTTCCCAAACCCTCCATAAGCACCGTGGGGAAGCTGTCCCTTTTTCCCAGCTTCCCCTCTCCATCCCCCAGGCTCGGACAAAGGAGATACATCCCCGCAGCTTACACACCCACATCTTCATCTTTCCGACACTCCTTTGTAGATGTGACATCTGGAAGGGTCCTTCACCCCCTCACAATTACAGAGACCTGCTCTGCCCAAAGCGGGCACATCCAGGCGAGCTGACAGGATGCACGTGGTGCCCTCCTGCAGGGCCAGCGCACCAGGGTAGGCCACAGCGAGCAGGGAACTCCCTGCAGCTCAGGGCTCCCAACACCAACCTACAGCCCCGTCTGGATGCAAGGAGCAAAGCAGGCAGTGGCATCCACGGAACAGAGCCTGCCTCCCTCAGAAAGCCAAAAACCTCTTCACGGAAAGCTGGAACAGGAGCTCGCAGCGTGGAAGTTACAGGCCACAGGGATTTAAAACACACGTGCCAAGTTTTATAAAACTGCATTTTTGAGAAGTCCAAGCAATTAAAACATCTCCCTTCTCCTGAAGAACATCTTCACTGAAGAGGGGCATCACACCAACCCAGTAAAGCGTACTGGGAAGAAGACTGGGGTCAGGTTTTCAAGAAAAGACTGCAGGGCTTCCCCCCCCAAAAAAAAAGCATTTGTTTCCACTAACTTTGTAGGGAATTCAGAAACCAGGTTTTACTGTGTGATTTTTCCTCCCAAATGATCTTTTTCTGTTTCTTAAGGCAAAGGCATCAGATCGCTGCTGTGAGACCTGGGCAGCTCCTTTTCCTGAGAGACAAACCCTGCATTCTGGATCACCACCACTGATTTGAACTACTTTGAAACGTTTCCTTTTTTCTAGCAGCAACTTTTAATGTCACAATGAACGTGTTTCTCAGATTTGAAAACAACTGGCAGGGCTTAGGACAATGCACGGCCAAAACCCCACCAGGAAAGTATCAGTTCAGGCAGACCTGGGCACCCAGAGAGCACTGCTGGGGACACACAACTGCACCCAACAGATGGGTGCCTTCCTCTGTGCCCTCAGGGTGGAATGGTGAAAGTTCCTCAATCTCAAGAGCCAGAGGAAGAAACAAAATATTATGTTACAGTCCAGCACTGGATCTCCACTGGCACAGGAGCACAAGTTGCTGGTATGTCACGCTTGAACCTGTTCTTTGACAAAACCCAGCTTTCCAGTGCATCCAATCCACATTCGTGACCACTTGCAAGCACCCCCTTCCCCTGCAGCCACAGCAACCCCGCTGGGCAGCCTGCTCCCAAGGCCAAGTGCAGAGCGAGGGGCACAGCAGGCTCCTGGCTGCCACCGCTGCAGCTTGGCCCCACCTGGAGGGCTGCCTGCTGCAGCTCCAGCCGCTGGGACTGGACCCGACTGACGCCGTCTTAACAAAACAACAACAACCCGAAAAAAAGATTGGTAAGACTTATCTGAGAATTACTTTCTAATCTGAGAAAATATTTGTAGTGTGACTTCCAGCGCAGAGACACAGTTTCAGTGTTGCAGCGACATTTCTTTTCACTTCTGTCCTTTGCAAAACAAAGGGGTCATTGTCTGGGGGATTAGCGCTGTGCTTGTAGGGCCAGGAGATGGTGGGACACCAATGCAACGAACTGGCCAAAAACCTCAGCAAAAGCTTCAGTGACATTCAGCTTTCTTGAAAGTTCATTTTCCTTTAGATACAACAGATGTTTGACCCATACACAGTTAATGCATGTAAAACCACATTATTTTACATCATTACTCCTAATGAGCACCATAAAAGCAATGCTAAGAGCTTATGTTTAAGGGATTTTTTAATCATAGTTCCTGAAAGCTATCACACAAAATAGCAGAATTCCATGCAAGGAGGAGCTCTGGCCCAGAACAGCATCCCAAGAGCAACACCCACTACAAGAGGGTTTTCAGCATGAAGTACAATCACTCTGCATTTGCTATGAGAGGTGAAAACCCCAGGCTGGTATTGGAATCTTTTCCTTCATACAAATATACACGATTCTAGACTAAGAAAATCCAAGTATGAAACCTCACAGATGGCCCCAGAACTCTTCAGTGGCCACCACGTTTCATTCTCCAAACAGTGAAAATATTTCCTAAAGCGTTCTTTATTCAAGATCAGAAGGGCCCTTAACTAAAAGGCTGCCGGGTTGTGAAGGGACACGAGCCGCCTGTCCCTGCCTGCTGGCGCAGGGGCGATGCACTGCCTCCCAGCCACCGACACCCAGCTGCACCTGCTGCCCTGCAGCCGCTGCCAGCCGGCCGAGAGGCACCTGCCGAGCGTGCTGCAGCAGCCCGGCACCGCCCGCTATTGCTCCCTCCAAGGGGCACAGGCTGAGAACCACATCTGGGCGTCCCGGCCTTTGCATGCTGACATGCCAATAAAACTTCTGCGAGCACGGTAACTACGGGAAGCTTGAAGTCATTATGTTGTAAGCGATGAACAGCAGCAGCTTTCTAGTAACTGTGAAATTCTCCAAAACAAGGATGCAGATTCTGATGTGTAATTCTATGACAAAATGCACCAGAGATTACTTCCAGAAACTTCCCAAATCTCAGAAATCCAAAAGGCTTTCAGAAACCCGCACAAGCTGCTTTGTGCCCCGTCAGTGGGTTACGAGGCCTCGAGGAGCAGCAGCCCCTGTCCCCAGCAGCCATGCAGAAGCCTCGCTGCCACCCAGCCACCACCGCCCTCTCCCTGGGTTCTGTCCCTGCCCAGCCCCCCCTCCCCTTTCTGTTCCACCTGCACACCTCCTCCTGCCCCCGCCAAAGCAGCCCCGTTCCGAGCATGCACAGACCTGGGCACCATCAAACTGCTGAGAGCGTGGCCTGGGCAGCTGGGGGTCACACTAAGGGTGCTGTACCTGGGCAGGGAACCCTCGGGGCATGCAGAGCCAGGGAACAGACCAAGAGCTGCACCAGGGATCAGCTTAAGGAAAATAATCTAACAGTGACCTCAATGGCAGAAGAAAAATGGCACATGCCTCGTATTTGCTTTGATAAACTGAGGAATTGGGACAGAACGTTTCATTCATCCCACCTCTCAGGACACCTCCCCCTGCCTTGTGCAGACCCCCAGATGCCAGCAGCATGCTGCTCCGCTGTCCCCAGGGCCGGGACAGGGCCACACAGCCACCTCCAGGCCACCCCCAGTGCTGCCCTGCCAGGCTGCTTGGGCCCGCGCTGCCGCTGGGTGCTCCAGAGTATGTCTGTAGAACACACAGCCCACTCCTTAAATGCAGGCATACAACCATGCACAGGATTTCTGTGTATATTCAGCAAAGCAGCTCTGAAACAACCACCCAGGATAATGAGACCCCTGTGAGACACCCTCCTGACACCACCCAGGACCTCCAGGCAGCCCCACGATAAAGCAGCAAGCAGCAGCTCAGGCACCCCTCGCTGTCACAGAGCGACCCTGCCTGCTGCCACAGCGGGCTGTCACCAGGGGTGCCCACCACGCAGCTCCCTGCACGCGGGGAAGCCCACGCCATGTGCCCAGGGGCTCACAGCACAGCACACAGCACTCCCAGGGAGCACAGCCAGTGCCCAGAGCCCAGGGCCGGGCTCCCCCCACCTGCACAGGGGTCAGAGTCGGAGCAGAGCCCCCGCCATGCTGGGTACTGGCTCACTGCTCATCCACAGTACGCTAACGGCTGTGAGATGCACGCCAACAGTGCCAAACAGACTCTGCTGTTTGCAGGGAGCTCATCCACTGCATGGAGCACCTAGAAGGACTGGGAGATGAGAGGCTTTGGCTTTTGTCAGGGGTTCACCAGGCACAGCTGCCAGCACGCAGCCCCTGCCCTGCTCCCACAGACACGCACAGCCCTCGCTCTGCTCTGACGGCACCGCGAGCACTCCCGGCCCGGCGGTATTTTTAGCAGGGTGTTCCACCAGCACCGCAACACAGCCTAAAGCAGGCTGCAGCAGGACGGGAAAGCACGGCCACAAACGAGGCACGTCATGGAGAACTGCACTGAATGAGGAACAGCCACCCAACTAAATCCCACGCAGGGGAATGTGACTGCAAACCCACCGAACAGCACGGACAAGAGAAGCATACTGAGAGGGAAAATATTAATGCACTTCTGCTTTTGAAGAAAACACATTGATATTTCAATGTTTACTCTAACTTACAAAAGCTACAAATAAAAACATGAAATTTGAAACAACACCAGAATGGCGATGACAGCCAAGCTACCCCCTGAGATCAGGCCAGCAGGCGCACCTGGGAGCGCACAGAGCCCGCAGGCACCTGGGGCGTGCGTACAGACAAACATTGGTGTTGGGACGCGCATTGCCCAGCACCAGCTTCATCAGCAGGGTGCCAACTCGAGCTCTGCAAATAGGTACCAGCAACTTTTTAGGTCAGCGAAGCCTGAAAGCTGTTGTCAAGAAGATGGCACCCATGAGGCTGTGACACTCAATGCTTCGCGCTTCGGCAACGAAGCGGAGAACTCCCCTCCAACACGCACATCTACCAGCAGGAGGGTCTAAGCGATCCCGCCGCCGTTCCCGTGCCCTGCAGTACACGTGGGCACTGTGACGGCCCCACGGTGTCTGTGTGTGCTGCACAGCGCGGCTCTGGCACCCGCAGCTCTGCGGCAGCACCCGCACCGCACGGCGAGTTTAGCTCGGGGCAGGCGGCACCCCCAGGGGGAGCAGACACACGCGCACCGCGCTCGGACAGCGGGCCGCCCGCTGCAGCCCGGCAGCAGCTCCGGGACACACAGCCCCACGCGCACTGCCCACACCGCGGCTGGCACCACCACCGCGGGGCACGCGGAGCTCCCGCGGCCGCACGGAGCTCTCCCGCGTGCGCGGAGCGGCGCTGGGGGCAGCGAGGCCCGGGGCCAGAGGCGCGTCCCCGCCGCCTCCCGCGGGAAGCAGAGACGGAGCGGAGCAGCGCAGCTCCCCCCGCCCGCTGTCCCCGTGCCCGCACAGCGCGGCGCTGCCAGCTGCCCACAGCCGCGCGGAACGCGCCGCCAACCGCCCGCGGCCGCCCCCGAGCGCGGCCCTCGGCCCCNGGGCCGAGGCGGCGGCGGAGGAGCGGGGGAAGGGACGGGGAAGCCCGGGAGGGAGGGAGGGAAGGAGGGAACGCGGCGGAGCCCCCTCCGGCCTCTCCCTCCCCGCTCCGCACGCTGCAGCCGGCGGCGAGGAGCGCGCTGCCCTCACACGGAGCGGCGGCGGCCGGGAAGCAGCGGGCGGCAGGAGGCGGCGGGGCCGTGCCGAGGCGCCCTGCCTGCCGGCGGGCTGTGGGGGAACTGGGGGCAGCGGGAGGAGGAGCGGCGCCGCCTCCCCGCGCGGCCGCCTCCCGCCTCACGCGGGCAGCATAGCAACCAACATGGCGGCTGCGCAGTCACCCGCCGGCGGCCCGGCGGGGGGGGGCGAGGGGGACGGCCGGGAAAACTCGCGAGAGTTTCTCACGGCCCCGGTTTGTGATTGGCCGCATTGATTCGCCTGTAGGAGGGAGGGCAGGGCTGAGAGTCCGTTCAGCAAAGTGATTGGGTGAATCTGCCATCAATCAAGGTGGGCGGTAGCGGAGCTCCCGTGTTGAAGCGCTGATTGGCTGCCTGAGTCGTCAGTCACGACTGGCGTGCTTCGGCGTGCTGCGCAGCGCGGCCGTTAGCCGTGGCGGCGGCGGCGGCGGCGGCGGTGGCGGGGCGGTCAGGTTCCGGGGTCCTTGTTGCTGCGGGTCGTTACCCCGGGCGGCAGCCGTCCCTTAGAGCCTCCCAGTGCCTCCCTGGGCGGTTGGGGTGGGACAGCGCCCGGCTCGGGCGGAGCCGGGCCCGCGGTGGCGGAAGGCTCTGTGCCGGGAACGGAGGAGCGGGCCCGTCCTCCCCGGGCACCCTGGGTGCTGTCCGTCCGCCTCCCCCTGCGGGGCCCGGGGTGCGGCCCGCTCGGTGCGGAGCCTCTCGGCCACGGCAGCACCGTGCAGCGCGGCCCGGGGAAGGGTTCAGTGTGTGGTGGAGCTTAGCACGGCCCCGTGCTGCCGTGGGGCTGCTGGCGGGCGCTGTGAGGGGTTGGTTACAGCTCATCTCCGTGCGTTAAAGCCCGGCCTTTCGCAACGAGCTTCTCACAAAGTAAGGGGCACAGAGTGTAGGGTTGGGAATGAGTTCTTGGGTTTCACCATTAAATTTCCTGAACACCAAAATGCAGAATAGTGCCATGGGAGTTAGCACGTGCTCATCCTTTTGGTGCTGGAAACCTGTGTTTCCTGCCTAAATGTATTCACAGTCACTTTGCACCCATGTGCTCTTGTGCCAGGTTCCCTCTTGAGCCCAAGCAGCCCTCCTCTCCGCGGCTGTTCACTCGTTTATTTTCACAGAGCAGCCGTACCCCCTTCGTTTTACCAGGCGCAGTCATCCAACCCCTGCATCCTCCGTTTTCCCCAGGACTGGGCACAGGATGCTCCCCTTGTCCCCATCCAGGGCTGAGCCGAACGAGGGGGGCTGCAGCGTGGGAAGGCAGCCACGCAGGCCGTCCCATAGCGCGGTGTGTGAGGCACTGCTCGCAGGAGACTGCAAGGGCGGCTTCAGAGACGAGACCTGCGGTGGCTGTTACTGGAAAGCACATCAGCTGCTGTTATTTAAACTTTATTAATAAAGTCTGTAAATACAATGACAAAGATTGAAGTGTAAATATTTGACCTAAGCTGAACGAATTCCCAGGCAGACGGGATGAAGGCCCCAGCGTCACGCTCAGCTCAGCGACGCCGTTCTGTGCCGCGTCCTGCTGTTCTGCTCGGCTCAGACATCCCCGCCGTTACACCGACAGCGCGCTGTGCCGGTGTCCAGAGACACTGATACCCGAACGGTGCACTCCGAAGTGCTGCCAGCCTCTGAAGCAGTGGGGGAAATAGGTTCTGTGTGTTACAGGGCTCCTTAGCTGCGGAGCTGCCTTGGTTTCCTGAGAATCCTCTTGCAGATCGTGCATTTATTCACAAGTTGCATAAGAGACGTTTTAATCCATTTGCACATAAGCTTCAAAGTGCGCCTCACATTTTTGTATAACTTTCTTTACTTGTACCTGGATTACATCAAACACACCGTTCAGTTTGAGAACTATTAATATTTTATACAGTGTAATAGAGAAACAATCCAAACCACTCAATCTGACTGCAGAACTGCACATTTATTTAGCAAACGTAACGTAACACCAAGCTGTTATGAAAGGACACGTTCTGCTGTCTGACACCAAACTGGTGACACATACAGACAGGACAGGGGAGACACGCGGGAGCTGCTTCCTCCCCGTCCCCAGCGAGCCCTGTGACACGCTGCTGGCAGGAGGCTCCTCGCAACGCCCTCGATGAAGCCAGTGGAGTCCCGCTGTGTGCTCAGGTCCGGCCTCTGTTGGAAGAGTTCTGAATGTTTTAAAAATAGATACCGAGACAAAAGTTCTCCAACTCATGGTCTGACAGCATAAATGGAGCAGAACTGCACTGCAAGGTGTTTGTGTACAGGCGTTGCTCCGACCTTGTGACGCGGACTTCAGCATAAGCAGCAGAGAACTTTGCAGAATCATGGCTTGTTCTGTGTTAGACGCTGAGTGACCACCTCCCAGAATGACGAATGAAAGAAAGCAGACTGAAATGTGCCTGTCATTAGTTATCAGAAAGAGAACACATGCCTTTCATTTGTAAAAACAGCATCCAGCTCACTTCTCCCAGCAGCAGCTCCTTTATGTAAGAGCACGTTCTGGGCCGCAGCCTGCCTGCCTGCTCTGCCCATGGAAGCTGCCTGTTGCACCGCCGGGTCACCCAGCCACAGCCTGACGGTCACACTGCTGCCTGGGGGTCTGTCTGCACCGTCACTGATGCATTTTGGGGGAACATTATCTTCATGAGTAGTAAAACAGAAGTATCTGAAACCGTTCTGCAGAAGGGAAGCCTCTCAGCTCAGCTCTGAACAAACCAGAGTCTCTTTTCCTGAGCAGATCCGGGGTACGGGCTTGTGCCAAAAGCCTTGCTACTCACGCAGGACCTGTCAACCAAGCTGGGGTAATTTAAGTGAGAGAAATGTATACTAAAAATGTGAATGGGATCCTGAACATCTCACCAAAATACCACACAGACTGCTTTGTTGCTGCCATACTGAAACCCTGCATTAAAGCAATTCAAGATGCATGACTCCCACCACAGGTGGGGTTCAGCTGGGAAAGGGGCAGGAGACAAGGCACTTACACTAAAAGCACGTATAACATGACTGGCAGGTGCACGTTCTGTAAGGCAGCTGCTGACTCAGCAGGGCAGGCAGGCACGCTCGCTGCCCGCTGCAGCCCCGGGGGCACAGCGCACCCTGCAGCCAGCCCAGCCCGGCCTGGCCCGGCCCCACGCAGCACGTGCCAGTGGCGTGTGCAGGGCAGGCAAGCTCGTGCTTGAGCACGGCTTTGGGATCGCTGTAAACACGGCAGTGCCATAAATACTGTGAGTGCTTGCTCAGCAGTGTGCTATGTAAGCTATGGGGACAGAGTCGCTGCTTGTGTGGGGCAGGGAGCAGCTTTCCCTTCAGGTTTGTGCAATGCCTGGCACAGCAGGGCTCTGCCATGGGAGCTGGTACGGGCTGCTGGAGCAACCACCTGTGCTCATAGCCTTGCTATGGGTACGGCGTGCTTTGGAGGCTGCCTGTGTTTCCCTCAAGAATGTATTGAGGAGAGAACCCTCTAGGAACACCATGACTGAGAATGAAAGCCAAAGGAAATAAAACGAGCTACCACGTTTCACTGAGCCCTTCTTCCTCCAGCCAGCCCTCAGCAAACTCCTCTGCCTTTCACATGCATCCAAGTCCCACACGGCCGCATTTCCAGGTATGGGCTGCAAATACCTGAGAGCCTCCTGGGAATGTCGTCTGGGCATTCACTTGGGGAGCTCTGGTACCTTCTGCTTCTGTCCGAAAGAGGAGCAGCATACACTCTGGCAAGTTATGTAGAAAACCACAATAAAGCAGGCCAAAAAACATTTTGAAGCATAAAAACTGTTCCAAATACATCAAGAACAAGAGCACTGCCAGGAGCCAGCAGGCAACAGGTACAACAGAACCATTCAAGGAAACCACAGGAGAAAACTTAAGTAGGATTTTTGTACCACTCTTCATTACGGTGGAGTCTGAGGTGATTGCCACAGCAAAACCTTTCAAGGGACAAAGTCAGAAAAAGAAGTTCCCACGTGCCAGCACCACGTAAGGGACGTCAGAGCCACCGTCAGCACGCAGCACGGTGCCGGGAGCCAGGATGGCACCTCCTCACCCAGCAGCCCTGAAGGAACTCGGGTCTGAAATGGCCAAAGTATCAGTTCTGTTTTGTAACTGAGGGCTTGCAGCAAAGTCTGGTCTGGAGGAATGAATGCAGCACTCGACACACCAGCTCTTGGGAAGGACTTCAGGGGAGGGCTCGCAGCGACAGACCGCTGAGGCTGACCTACGGTTCGCTGCTGTGCAAGGGGAAGAGGTGGAAGCTGCAGCTCCATTGAAAATGACAGCACACACTGAGAAAGAGAGGTGGCCTGTGCAGGCTCTGTGTCTCCCCAGCTCGCCTCTGCCCTCAGTCTGATTTCCAC
This sequence comes from Penelope pileata, assembly GCA_013396635.1. Lineage (NCBI taxonomy): Eukaryota > Metazoa > Chordata > Aves > Galliformes > Cracidae > Penelope > Penelope pileata. The sequence continues at coordinate 140,063 of WBMW01001150.1, read as the reverse complement.
AGAAAGGAAATCCAAAGGTATGGGACAGAGAGGAGGCACAGGGATCTGTGTTTTGGGGATCTTCCCTGCCAGAGGAATGAGGGGACTCGAGAAGTGACGTGAAGAACTCTTAACACACGGCCCAGATTAAGCAACAGTGTATGTAGATATCCCAGAACATTGTTATAGAGCTAAGAGAGGAGCTCATTTTGTGATGAGTAACTGCTTCGAAAGGAAGAGGTGGGTAAATGGTCAGGAGGAGGGCAGGAACCAGGGAGATTCCAAGGGGACCTGTGCTTTAACACATGTTCCCAAAGGGTAAGTGAAATAGGATTGCACAGTGAGGTAACAGTATTTTCTGCTGACTCCCAAAACCAAGACTGTCTGCACAAAACAGCAAGACAAAACAGAACAAAAAACCACAGTGAAGACTGTCTAAGTGGTAAAAAGGCAGCTGAAATGCAATGTGCACCCACGTGGGTGAGAGGACAACAGCAGCCTCTGTACCTGCGCAACTTGGCAGCCTCGAGATAGTTCGGATCAGGCAGCGAGGTCTGTTGGACTCACTGGGGTCAGTGTTCTGGAAAGGTTAGCCCAGCAGTGGCCAAACAGGCAGTTAGGACCAATAAAGAACAAAGAGAATTAAAAAGCAGACATAAAACATAATGCTACTCTATAAACCCTCGGGAAGCACCTTCTTCCCTTCAATGCTGCAGGAAGTTCTGCCGTAGCCTCTTCAGCATTACAGACACATGCAGAAAGGCAGACAGGAGAGCGGCCGTGCTATCAGAAGGATGGAGCGCTTCTGAGCGAGGCACTCCAGGATTACCTGGAAAAGAGAGGACAAGTTCCCGTTCGTCATCTATTTGAAACCATGTCTGACACAGGACAGGTGAGCTGCTAACAATTACTCATTGCTCACGTGAGTTCAGGTAAATCTATTTTTTTCAAACGGAGGTATAAAACAAGTAAGACAAAGTACTCTGCTCAGTTTGGGTAATGCACGGCCATGAGATATCTTAGATGCCAAAAATATTAAGGGCTGCGAAAACGAGACAAATTAAAGGCAGAAAAGGCTGCCTTGCAGAGAGAAGGGCCCAGCCTTCAATTCTGTCCTTCAGTCACCAGAAACTGGGACAGCAGGTAGGAGGGAAAATGAAGCTGTGACTGCTCTGTCCCTGTATTTCTGCTGCAGGTGCATGCTGCTGGCCTTGAACCAACGCGCGGTGCCAGGTCACCCGCGCCTTCGGGTGACGCCGTTCAGCCTGTCTCACGGGGTGGTTGGAGCAGGAGCTCCTGCCTCCGGCCTCTTGCTCCTGTCATACCCCGGAACGTGGTACTGAGCAGGAGAAGCCCTGACAAACCCTGCAGTGAACCAAACATCGAATGAACACTTTCAGAACCTTAAAAGGCGTTTGATCGAGGTTTTGAGACGCGATCCACATGATCTTATTTTAGGCAAACCGCTTCCATAGAGCTAAAGCCAAAAATGACCATTCCGTTAGACCTCCAGTTTGACTTAGCCCAGAGAACCTCACCCAGTAATTTCAGCAGCAAGCCTATAACTTTGGTTTGAGCTCTGTTGTGTTTTAAAATAGTTTTTGCCTTTTCTAGGTCCATCATTAAGCAATCTAGCTATGAATTGCCACCAGAGCCTCCTGGCTTTGCAGCTTTGCACCACGAATTCTCATAAGCAATGAGAAATTGTTCCCTGCTCGCCTTTCCTGTGTCAGGCATGATTTCAAATAGATGACGAATTCTCATTTCCAGGTAGCCCTGGAGTCTGGAATATTGGAGAGGAGAGAAACGTTTAAAAAACAACAGAGTACTGACGGGCTCAGTTTGTAAGGAATTGGCCCAGTTCTGCTCGTGATTTCTTTCTGTAGTTACAAATAAAGTAAGGGTACTCTGACACGAGCAGATCGGGCACGGTGATTCCAGGCTTGAACATTTTTAATTTTTTGTCCTTCTGTGAGTATCTACATGGAGAAAGCCCAGACCTGTATCTGGCTGAACCCTAGGTACCTTGGAGGAACCTGAGACAGTTTTCTTCCAGAGCCAGCAGTGACAGCGCAGCCCCTTCCAAGCAGCCAGTGTCTGTGTGCAGGCGGCTGCGTGCCGCGCTCGCTGCTATTCCCATGGCTGTTGCTAAGATCTCTGCTCCCGAGCAAAGGCTGCAGCGTTCTGCTCTGTAAGCTGACGCAGCCCATGCAGATAAGGAATACACATGCCACCTTTGTAAAGAAGCTGCTGCTTTTGTTGGCTTTGTTTCCTTGCTCTGAAAGGAAAGCACCACAATGAGCTCAGGCTTCCAGAAGGGCAGTTTTCATATTTCAGCTCAGCTGCAAGTAAGACATGGGGGAACCTTTTGAAAAACAGAAATACATATCAAAGAGGGGCAGAGAAAATGGCTGCTCTGTCACCCCTTCAAGTTTCTTGCAGGGGATTCCAGAAAGCACCACAGTGTTTGGTTTCTTTGGCCTTTCACGAGCATCTTCACAGAAGCTGGCACAGAACTCACTCATCTGAAGCACGAGGGACCGTGTGTCACCTCTGGCTGCTCGGCGCGTCCGCAGCGGCGGTGCTGAGGTCTGCACTGCCTGCCAGCAGCGAGCACCGGGACAGGCTGTGCCCTGCCTAAGCCGCGGGCAGACACGCAGCTCCGGTCCTAAAGCATTGTTCTCTGCTGTAGTGCAACGTGATGGATTACAGAAGTAAATGGTTTTCACAAGTTAATATCTCCAAAGAGAACAATAAAAGAGTGGTTATTGAGTGCTGTGGTTTGTTTTTACCTTGCATTAATGATCCGCTTGAGCGTGCGGTACAGAAAACTGCCAGATCTGACCTTGCCTCAGAAAGACACAAAAGACGGCACAGCAGCAATTTTGCTAAACAAAACATGTGTGCAAACTGCTTCCTGGTACACCCACACTCTGGCCCCACTGCAAAGTAATCAGAATTGTCAGGAGAGATTTTGAGCGGTTAAGTCCTTCCAGGGACTGTACAGCTTGTTCTGAACTCTCGGTTCACAGAACGCTCACTTTCAGCCCTACTGAAGTAGGCCCAGAGTTCACGTTATAAATAGCAAAAATTATTAGAAGGCTTGGGCTGATGGTGTGGGACTTGGCCAGACTAAGTACAATGCAAAGCACCATCACTTACACACAGTTCAGCTCTCTGCATTTTCAAATTGGGTGAAAAAGCTGATTTGCAGATCAAGGCTGCAGCAGGGTTGCGTGCGTTCCTTTTCATTTAAACATGTGTGCAGCCTGAAAGCGGTGCGGATGGAACATCCCTGATGGCAGCCGACCTCAGGCACAGCCAGCAGAGGAGAGCAGCAGCGAGCCAGTGGAAGTTTTGTTTGCCTGCTGTTACCTGGGCAGAGCCCTCGGCACAGGCAGGCCACAGCTTCGGGGTCAGCAGGGAAACGGGCGCAGAGTGTCAGCTGCACTGACCAGAGCCTGCGCAGAGCAGTGCTAACGCAGCACGGTAGTGCCCTCACACTGCTGGTGCACCTGCACCCGTCTGCCCAGCCACAACGGGACCCCCGCCGAGGACAGGGTGGCTCTCGCTTCACCTCTCCACTGACACCAGTACGAGGCTGCCAGTCGGTTCCAGTTCCCACGTGGCTTTGATCTGAGCTGAGCTCTCCATTCTTACAGCATCTCCCTAACCTTGCCCACAGCTCATAAAATTTGCTTCTTATCTAAGAATCTGAGCTTCCATGCACTACTGTTGCGAGCAGTGGTAGGACTGATGATAATTACGGTGCTTCTAGTCCTAAGAGTTGTGGGGACTTGGAAATACGAAAGGCAAAGAAGTGCAAAAAAACAGAATGCAAATTAAAATGCAAATATATTTTGTGTTTCACACTTTGGGAACAATCTCCTCTTTGAATGCTTGGGTTTGGCAGTAGTGTTGCCAGCCTCTCAAGTCACCTTTGGGACAGATAAAAGCACACCAAGAAGTTCCTCTCCACGTAACCAGGGAAAAACCTGGGGCCTGCTTCCTGCAGCTCCAGCCAATGTCACTGACCCGCAGTGAGATAACTCGGTGGTGGTGGCTGCTGCCTTTTCCTAAGTTCTCAGAAAACAGGAGTGTCCTGATTGCAATGGTCTCTTGTGCTGGAGCCATCGGGTGGGACCACCAGCAGCTCTGAGGAACAAGAAAACACCCATTAGGGGCTGCTCTAACGCCCATTAGGGGCTGAAGGGCACCGCACAAGGTGGCCCCACAGCCTCACAGGCTGCACTCCCTGCGCCAGAATAGGAACATAAGGGCCCCCCCCACCTTATCCCTCCAGGCTGGCATCCCACTAAGGGATGAAGGAGTACACAGACCCCAACTCTTCACCATCTTGCTAAGAGACACCCTGGAGCCTCCTGCTGCATGCCGGTTGGTGCCACCAGGCCGATACAGCTGCTTCTGTAACTGCCTGCCAATGTGGATCAGTGGTGGCACGAGAATCCTGCAAAGCAATTGCATCTCTGATAATTTGGGATTAATCACAGCGTTCTCTCGAGCTACCCTGAATGAGGTGCCTATTTCCCTGCTTTGTGTTCCTGCCCAAGGCAGCACATTCCCATGCCATATCATGAGGAACTGGCTCTGCAGCCCCATCATTAATTCCCTGGCCCGATCCCTCTGCAGCAGCGGTGCCTCCAGAGGACTCCTCACCATCAGCTGTCCTAGAGGCAGGGTCTGGAGCACGGATCTGTGCTCCTTTGTTCACCACCCCATAAAACACTAAGGACATCGCGCACGTGAAAAGGTCCCAATAACACCTGAAGAAGGTAATTATAAGACAAGCCTCCTGTTCTTTACTGTTAAGTTGTTAGTCATTGAAAATAAAGCTTTTCTTCTTTTTTGGCCACAAACCTTCTGCTCTAATTTGTTTCTAAACAGGATACAATCATGATATGCAGAAGAAAAAAAGGAGAGATGTTCGAAGCATAACTCAAAGCTAGCAACTTCTGCTGCTTGCCCACAAGGCCCTGTTTTCAGCACCTGCTGAGATTTCATATGTCTCAAAAGCAGCCCCTGAACCCCAGACCAAACCCACGGAAAGGCAGCAAGAGCAAGCCCTGTGTCACCTGGGTGTTCAGTGCTTCCTTGGATGCCACGCAGCAAGGAGCCAGGGCCGCCCTCAGCCACGTCCCTGACAGTGCCAGGCTGGCAGCTGTGGGTCGGGGCAGAACTCCTGGTGCAGCAGCTTGGGATCTGTCCTTGCACTGGAGACAGCAGTTAGCAGAGCGCAAGGCAAGCAAAGCTGGCTGGCAGCTAACTCTGCTGTGCCCAAGGGTTAATGGCATATTTCTCCTTTCATTTTTTTCTGTTATTTACCCTTTCTCCACTAGATGCTACACTGAGACCACTGAACATTTATCGAGTCAAATAACATAAATCTGGAGACTCAGCACAAAATACAGTGTTTAAGAGAAAGCAGCGATGGCGTTGCTCGGCCTGTATCTGCCCAGTGCTCCCACCGGAGCCACCGCCCGACCGCACACAGCGCCTGGGGCTGCCTGCCAGAGGGACCCAGCAGCCCTGCCCTGCCGCTGCCACCGCTCACGCACAGCTGTGTGGGAATTACCTCACGTATGGAAAGGTTCACCAGGAGCGTGCCACAGCATATGGAACGCAGTCAGCAATACAGACCGATACAATGAGATACTTTTTTCTTTCCCCTTTATGCTTTACCTTAGGAATCAAAAATTGTACACTTAACTGGAAGATAATAGAGCAGATCACATTCCTAATGACACTTACCGTTCCGTAGTGTCACAGATGAGCATTCTGCTCCCGGCGTTGTGCCAGGCTCTGAGGCAGGCAGTGGGGGAAGCACAGCACAGCGTGGCCCCGCAGCCCCTGCCAGCCCCTTCCCAAGCAGCGCAGTGCGTCGGGCAGCACCTGCCAGGAAGCAGCCTGCCAGCCCCTGCTCTGCACAGCCCTTCCTGCGTGACAGGGTCACTGGATAAAGACATCAGGGCCTGTCTTGGAGGCTTGACTTACACAGAGCAAAAATTGGTGCAGAGACTGTTCTAGAGAAGCAAGTCTCAGGGCTGTGCTCCTATCAGGCCCCTGTCTGCCCCACAGTCCTCGAGGTCTGCTCACTGGGCAGTCCTTGCCATGCAACGCGCTATTCGGAAAGGCAGTGTGTGTTACAGCCCAGTTGCTGGCCCTTCTAGTATTTTAGGAAGAGGGAAAATGTCATCTGGGGAAAATTCAATATGACCTGGTTAAAGCACGACAGCAGTGCTGCGCTTTCTTCCTAGCAAAAAAATCAAAACATGGGCTCCAAACACTGCCCATCTTGCTGTAACACTGATTTGCCTATCCGCCTTACTCTGGGACAACAGCTGGAACAGAAAATGATGTTGTATTAGGGCTGAACAGGGCCTTATAGCAGTAAATATTTACTGCTTAGGAACCCAACCCGCTGCTGCGATGAGCTTGGCAGTGTGTGGCACACGGCAGCTGAGGACGGGGAGCAGCTGCTCGGCAGCCTGTCGCTGCGCCCTGCCCTCCTTACTGACCATTCACCAGCCCATCTCCAGATTAGCGTGGAGAAAGGGGGATTAACAGAGAGAGGGAAAATATCTGCTTTTGTTTTCCTTTCTACCCCGTAGATATGGTAAAGCTTAAATCAGTTTAGCCAGTGACAATACGCAGCATTACTCTAAGCTATAGGCTGTTGGCTGTGTTGGCCAGAGATTTAATTTTGGTGGCATTTCACTTAATGCTTCCCAGTGAGGTATGGGCGACTTCATCGGGCTCAGGAGACAAAGCAGGAGATTGAGAGCTAGAGTTGGTTACGCTGGGAAGCTACTGTTAAAAATAAACATTTGTCCTCTGGTACATACTTAGCTTACTTCTTAGTTTCTCCATCCAAAGAGCTAGAAGCAAACAAAAAGCTCAGTCGTGAAGTAGGTCACAAATCTCTGAATGCTCAAACGAGAGGTCACAACCTGCATGAAATTGAGTTTGCTTTGTAACAAGGCTCAGAAATCAGGGATCTGTCATCGGAGGGATTCCGCACACCTACGGGAATGGCACACAGCTCTGCTGAGCTCCTCGGCCCTGAGTGCCCCGTGCTGCCTGCTGGGATCCAGCTGCGTTCCCACCACCAGACCTGGAATTCAGAGAGGTCAGGCTGGGAAGTGGCCGTAAGGAGTAGGACACATCCAGGCCATGCTGGGGTTTATTGAGGGCACAGAACACATGGAATGGAAATCAGGACGGTATGGCAGGGGGTTTGCGTTGCTGCTTTTCAAAATCCATGTGCCCTGTGGCCAGACAGAGGACTTCAGGCTCCCAGATACCAGCAGAGCAGCAACATTTGCAAGTCCAGAGACTGCTCTGAGGGCACGAGGCAAGGCAAACGGACAGCCCAACAGAGAGCTCCGCAGCAGAGGCGGCAGCAGCAGCGGAGCTGCTCGGTGGGGCTGGCAGCAGGCAAGGGGCTCCCAAGGAGCAGGCCTGGAAGAGACACTGCCTGCATGCCTGCTGGAATTGACTGTGTGGCACGTTCCTGCCGGTGGAGGTGGGAGGAGTAAGGGCTGGACAGAGCACTGTGGAAGTTAAAAGAAGTTTGATGGAGCAGAGAAATTCTGCTCTTCATCTGCATATACTGGGAGACAAAGCAGCGACATTTCCACGTACCCTTTCCCCTGTTGATGACTTCTTTGTCTGGACAGTGTCGGAGCATTTGTGGGTGGATGAATTTTGCTTGCTAAGGAGAACAAGAGAGGAAGTACTTAGCTTTCCCAGGTCTCTGGGTTGGAGCTTGTTCTTCTCATTTGTCAGGAGAAACCTCAAATGTTCCATGGACCTTTCTGCTCCAGATAGCCAGCTGGTAGAAGCGCTATGCAAAAAAAAAAAAAAAAAAAGCAACAAAAAAAGTGTTATGACATTAGAAAATTTGTTTTGCTGGACTTGAATAGTGATAAAAATTACTGAAAGCAAGGAAGTCATCTTTTGGGACCAATTCCTTTAGCATGCTCTATAATCCCCTGGAATCACTTGCTGTTCCCGAGGACATCCCTGCGTGCAGTGAACCGTGCTGCCCCGGTCACACAGCAGCGCAGTGCTGGCACCGGAGGAACCTCACTCACCCTCATGTCCCTGCTGCAGAGTGCCTGCCTGTCACCTCAGAGTAAAACTAGTCCCCAGGAGGCCTGGATAAGTGATATCACTTTCAGGTAACAAGCACAAGGAAAATGTACGCTCTCATAAAGCTTGACCCCATGGTATAAAAACTCAGCAGTCTCTCACCGTCTTTTCTATGTAGCACATTGAAGAAACACTGCCCTGCTTTTGTGACAACTAATCTCATGATCTCCTGTAGCTCCTCCAACCCTCCCCCGTTCTCTCCCACTTCAGCTCTCTTTTGCTTACCATCTTCTTGCCCATAACCTCCTGAGCTTGGATCAGTCTTTGCAGACTGAGCAGATGCAGGGCTGTTGCAGGATCGTTATTTCTGGGTTCCTTGATGAACCCCCACCTCCACTTGCTGCCTCACAAACTCCCCAAATCCTATTGTACTCTGTGCCAACGTTTCCACCGTTCTCTGGAGAGTGGAAGTTCCTGTGGGTGTGCCATGTCCACATCTTTGGGGAAGTGAGGAACGTGTACAGGCCGGGCCTCCCTCAGGACAGCTACACCCATGGAGGAGCGTTCTGCCAAAGGCAGCGGGTGGACGGGGTGGGCAACAGGCCAGCCGTACCTTGGGGATTTGGAATACATAATCCTTAAACAGAACTGAGAACTTCAGTTCTCACCAGAACGGCCCTTTCGAAGACCGCAGGCCCAGCAGGCCCGATGGCCGCTGGCTCAGCACAACACCCACACCGTTCGGGCACATCAGCAGGGCCTGTCCAGGCCGGTGGCACCCCCTGTTGTGGGCAGCCCCCTGCAGCTGGGGCTGTGAGGGCATCCCAGTGACAACCCAGGCATTCCACGCCAGTCCTGGACCAGCAGGACGGCCCTGGGGGCAGTGCTGAGGCAAAGGATGGCTCCGTGTCAGACCCCGCCATAGTGCTGCCGCTGCCCCACACACAGCAGGGCTGCAGCCAGCTGCCCCACACACAGCAGGGCTGCAGCCAGCTGCCCCACACACAGCAGGGCTGCAGCCAGCGCAGGATCACCCCTGGGCCACGTGCACCTGCCAGTGTGCACCAGTAATTATTGCTGAACGATATGCAGTGTACACGCGTTTAACACCACAGAACCACAGAACGGTTGAGGCTGACAGGGACCTCTGGAGGCCATCTGCACCAACCCCCCCTTCAGCAGGGCCCTGTTCCAGAGCAGGGTGCCCAGGCCCAAGTCCAGCTGCTTTTGCAGATACCCAAAGAGATATCACAACCTGTCCGGGCAGCCTGTGCCAGTGCTCCATCACCCACACAGCACAGGTCAGAGGGAACCTCCTGTGTTCCAGTTTGTGCCCACTGCCTCTGGTCCTGGCACCGGGCTCCCTCCTCTTCGCCTCCTCCCTTCAGGTACTGACAGACACGGGTGAGATCCCCGTGCCTCCTCACCTCCGGGCAGCACAGCCCCAGCTCCCTCAGCCTCTCCCACCACTAAGCCAGGTCCTTCCAGCACAAAACAATCCAAGTTGCTTCTGCATGAATATCCTCTCAAGAGGAAACACAAATGGAACATATCTATTTCAAATACAACTGTTCAGACATCTGGCACTGTAGATGTGTCTGTGCATTGACATCGTGCAGCCTACAGCTGCTCCATCTAGAGTTACCAACATCTAACTAAACCATCACTTACTGAAGTGTTAATTGTGAAAACACATAGAGAGGCATGACTCGGTCCCAGGTACCCAAACAAACCCATGTCAGAATTTAACCTGCTCGGATCCACAGCGTGAGCTACCACAAGGCTGGCTCTGAAGGCGTTCCGCATGAGATCTGCAGCTATCTGTTCCGGAGAGCTGCCAACAGCCCCTCGTTTTTTCCTAAGGAGAGAGAAAAGACAGAGCCCTGCTGGTACCGAGGGGAAGCCCTGCACCTCTGAAGTAAAGCTGTCCAGAACGAACGGTGCTGAGAAAAGCAGGCAGCGGGGGGAACAGAGCACGTTAGCCTGAGGCCACACAGCAAGGATATCAAAGGATACAGGCAAGCCTGTCTGAAACCCCTGGTCCTTAAGTGAGATGCTGGGATTTGATATGGCAAAGATCAACAGCCTTCCAAAAGCGCAGAGCACTTACGGACAACATCAGGTCTGACATGGGAAGAGGACAATCTGGGAAGGCATCTCTTTGTGAGTGCACAGAGTACTCCTTCCTCCTTCAGAAAAGCACTGTAACACTAGCTCTCAAAAGTGGAGCGGAAAAAAAGTAAAGCAGGTCAAACCTGGAAAAGGTTTCAAAATGAAAGAGCAATGCCTCTAGGAATAAGGTGTGAATACGGGCTTAAGAACGATTATGCTGTTTCTGCAGGTTGAAACTTCTGTCCCTGAGGAGGAGGAGAAGAGTGGACTTGTCGTAACCCCCAGTGCCCTGCTCGATCCCTGGCTGGCACACAGCATCTGTGTATGGGGCACGAGGATCTCACTCACATCCCTTCCTCATCAAATCCTTTATTCTTCCTAGCAGGAACAAGTGCTCCAGAAGCAGCTATGCCTGCCCTGCACTCAACATCTGCACTAAATCTTTTCACAGGTACTGTTTCTCAGAATCATCTGGAAATAAAAAAACCCACATCTGTGCTGAAAATCGATTCTTGCAGGATATCCGAGTGCCACATGTGACTGACCATTCGCATTTGCCACTGCTTCCTGGAGGGATGCTGTTTACAAGCTCACAGGATCGTACAGCTAATTCGGCTGTCTCACTTACAGCAAGCATCCTCTTTTCCTACACCAGAAGCATCTTTAATTTATGTACCATACATCACCAAGCTGTTCAGGTGTGACTGTGTTATAAAACCTACACGACTCTTGTACAGCTCTGTGTAAACATTATTAATTTACGTGCTCTACCAGCCTACGTCAGTGCAAAACAATAGCAGGCATATACGGCCAATCTGTTTTCTAAAGCTTACCATAATACCACAATACCATAATCTGCCCCCTGCAAAGACAGTAGAGGCTCTAAGCCCATACTTGCTGTCTCCTTGAATTATTTGCCAGACACTCACAATGCTGGATCACGCTAGAACTGGACACAGAAAATGGCATCGTATGGGATGATGACGATCTGCAAGCTTCGTGTAAGGGTTAAACAATGGTGTTTTAAGAAACACAGCAGTTAGTTAGTTTCTGTGTTTACAAGAAAAACAGAGCATATAGTTTTCTGTGTGTTGCATCCAAATTACAAAGCACAAGCAATGCAACACTAAAACAAACATGATGAGGAAATATTATTTACGTATGCATCAATCCAGGATATCAGATCAATTCACATACCTAATTCTGAAATCAGGTTCCTGTGCAACTAGTCAGATTTGTTGCAATCTTGTGTACAATCTAAAGGTGTTCCCACCTCTGCTGCCAGTGGACTGCAATAGGAGGTTGCACAACTCAACACATGGCCCAGTTAGGCCCTAAAACTGGTTCTGCCCAGGTCTCAAGATTGCATTTCTCCTGTGATCAGTAATTCAGTACTTGAGATTTGTGCTTGAGGCTTCTGGCAGCGCCTTGTGCCTGTCCCCTCCAGGTCTCTGCTGTCATCGTGTTCCTGCACTCCCGGAGCCTGTGCTGTGTCCCCTGCTGCTCCTCGGGAGGCTGCAGGACACGGCCAACGTCTCACCGGCACAATCTAGGCACGCAGACATCCCTGCTCTAGGGCCACTGGCCAGTCCACTGCACTGAAACAAAGGTCTGCTAGGACGTGCACACAGAGACTGATAATAAATAGAGATAATGCTTCGGTAACTGTTAATAATATCTGTTGTTTATGGCAGTATTACCGCCGTGTTGTCAAAATTGCTTAACAACATACGGGAAGCTTTAACCAGACATATGGGCTGATACAGTCTAGAGAGCTTTTGGAAGTCAGAGGGTGAATAACTGAACCAGCTTAGCTTTAAATCCTCTCAGGAACCACACGTTTTATGGTATCAAACAGCTCCAGCTTGCTTTAGAATGACGAGCTTTTTGGATCAGTGCAAAAAGTTAAATCTAAAATAAATGTTGTTACTGGTTCCTATTCTGTTTTTCTCTTAGACATGCCTCACACACATCTCTGTGGCTTGGAGCATGGTTTTTTTTTTTCCAATGCCTGTCCAGAGCTTAACAACAGCATGCCAGATTCATAGCTATTTACATTAGTTGACTCCCACTGCCTGCCTAGATGTCAATTATCATGAGACAGAAGTAGAAACACAACAGAGAGATCTTTCTGCACTGAGCTTTCTAGATTACTGTGTCTTGGTTTTGTTCTTTTATTTTTATTTATTTATTTTTTTGACAAAGGTTTGTGGTTTTTCATCATGCTGTCCTGCAATCAGTCTTATCCACATCTTATCCTAATGGCATTCTACACAGAAAAGAGTGCAAGGATCGATCAGCTTGTGGCAATCGACCCTAACATTCAGGAAGGGATGGACAGTATGCACAGTCATGCCCATGTTTCTAATGCAGACTGAATTATTATTCATTGCAAAGCTGGGCAATGTGTCTTTGTTAAACACTTATTATGGATAGATGTTTTCCTTATCCAGTACCTCAATATATGTTTGGATAATACTCTGAGAATAATATTTCATGAAAATATTGCATTGAAATATTGGTACTTTCCTCCATTGAATAATTATTTACAGATCAATTTCCTTAGGATAAACTATTGTTGTTTACTCACTGAGCTTGGTTCTGTCTAGGCTAATGAAAACATACAGCGTTAGCCTCAAAATATTTATAATCTTAGCTTCAGACATGTAAGCATGCAAGTGGATTTCTATGCTACCAGAGCATTTCTGGGATTGAAATGGACACAACATAGGAAAAAGGACTAAAAATGAGTCAAAAGTTACAAACATGAAATCACTGTTACATATTTGTGTATGCCCTCATTCCATGGACTGCTGTGCTTTACGTTGCTTTTGATCTTTCTCTGCACTTTTCTTAATCCCTGAATGCATCCACTCTCACTATGTTCCCAGTCTATCTGTTAAAGACTGACTAATTTATATTCATTTGCAATGAGTCCTCAGTCTCTGAGTAAGCATTATGCTGGTAGGATTCTAAATGCACAAGAAATTCCACAGCCACGCAAATATTCTTCAGGATCCTGACCCGAGGCCTGCAGATGCCACTTCTGTCTTACTTCTTTACTGTTCAAGTTCCAACACACAGTCCCTCAGAAAAAAATTCCCCTTTATCACCAATGGCCAAAACAAGGCCATCAGGATACAGAGAGCTCCCCACAAGCCAGGGCAGCCACCAGGCAGGTGCGGAGGCACCCGCAGTACCACGCACAGCTGTTACTCTTCTGCCAGAACAAAGTACTGATGTCAGGGAGCTTCTAGATGAAAACTGGCATCACAGCTGGCTCCCGGCTTGTGTGACCACACACCCCTCTCTACAGACCTTCCCTGTGCTTTGCACTTGTGTTTGCTGGTTACTGACCCTGAAGTGAAACAAAATAAACACATCAAACACATGCACACGCTGCTTAAGAATAACACAGAGTACAACCTGTTACATGTGTCTCCTTTGTCCTCAAAATACATAAACAAAAGAAAAACAACAAGAAAGCAAAGGCATAAACCAGGGGCTCAGTCTACTCTGCCAGCGACACGAAGCGTCTCTGCCATGGCCTCTGATCAGATACAAGGTCAGGTATTTCTGACTTTGCTGTTTTCATACATATAAAAATCTAATCCGTAACTAGTTTTAGAAGAAAATTGTGGTGCTCTGAGGAGGAAAACAGTGGCAGCAGAGCTCCTGGTGTGACCTGGGCCCAGCGGCTGTTGTCACAGAGAGAGTGGATTTGGAGATGGATGCCATGGCCCAAGGTAAAGGGTGCTCATCCACTCCCAGTTTGGGCTCTGCTGGCATCTACTGGGCATCTACTTCTGGGCATCTACTTCTTGCCTTCTAGCCCAGGGCAATAACCATAGGAAAACATGCACATTTCTGTTCACTGCCGTTGTTCTGCCGGCCATTCGCCTCACTCATGTGAAGACCGCAGCACTCATCATCACGCAGTAGGACTGTACAGCTTCAAAATCATAAACAATATTTCTAAGTCCTGGCTTTATTTTTTTCTTTTTTTTTTTTAATTTTGATAATGAAATAGCAAATGAGAACAGAATTGAGCCTTAGAGATGAGATGTCAGAATAATTTTATATCTTGTCCCTAGGTAATGGTTCCACTGGTATCTCTCACTTAGCTGCCTCCACTACTGACTTGATGGGGAGAGCGTGTTTCAGCAGCTGCGAACGTGTGGAGCACCCCGTGTTCGGGGGAAGAGATTACCTCAATGAGGAGAAAGCCCATTTCCTGGAGAAGCGTCTTATCTAGCTCCTGCTTTTAAAAGAAGGACTGCGACACGGACAATTTGTCATTACAGGGTACAAAAAACATTTAACTTCACAGTTTGCTGCACTTATAGCTCTCCTGCAAAGGGAAGAGAGATTAATAGGATTTTCTCACCCAATAAAACAGAAGGTGAAATCTGTCCCTCCGAGCCCTTTGGCTCAACACAGAAATGCTCGTTACTCGGAGGCTGGGCTCAGGGAGCAGCCCAGCACCCCGCTCCTCGGACAGCACGCAGGTTTCACTGGGGCTCATGACACCCTTGGGCATCTTTGAAAATGCGGCCAACAGACATAAAAACCCCACGACAGAGCTCTGCTAAGCGCTGAATCAGTCCTCGCACCTTTCCAATAGAACGCGCTTGGTGATGGGCAGAGACACTGAACTTCAGCAACCAAGCAGTGCGAGCAACAGGAGGGGATCAGCAAGGCGAAACCGGAGCGCCCAGTGCTGCAATCTGCGGCAGAACCAGCGGAGCTGCAGCAAGGAGCAGCCATTAGCATGAGCTCATCCAGCCCATCCTGCCAACAAAGGATGTTTCTCTCCAGCCTTGGCAAGCAAACCTGGTAATCAGGCTTGCCAAAATCAAAACTGGCAAGAGCCTTGATACCTGATGTGCAAAGAAAAGGACTGAGCACAAAGCTAATATTTACTTTGTCTGCATCTTTTGCAGAATTTAAGCAGAAAGGCTGGAACGTCCTTGAATGTTCATCCACGGGAAAAACCTGCACTGTGTTAACTGTGTCTGGGCACTTGGCAGCCTGTGCCACCTCGGATTCTTCCAGCAAATTCAAGTACCATACTGGAAAAATTCTACAGAGAAGGTTTCACGTTTTTCTTCCTATTTACTAAATATAAAATGCACTATTTACCAGCCTACATCAGCAAGTTATGACAACCTTACCGTAATACAAAAAGACTGTGCGTTCAGGGAACAGAGATTTAGCTCATTCAAAGATTGCAGTTTCAGACAGCGTCAAGCTCTGTCGCTGCCCTGCAGCAAAAGCCCTCGGTAAGCGAGCTCCCCAGCCAACCCTTCCCAGCCAACCCTTCTCCTCCTTTTGAGGTGACCCAGAATAACAAATTTACATAGAGAAAGTGGGCTCTGCCCGCCTAAAAAACTAAAGCCTTGTTAACAGTGAAATTAGAAAGATGAAAGAAGGTGGGCAGCCTTCAGAGAAACATCTCCACATGGCAGCCATCCTCATCCTCACGTAGCAGTGAAGTTACATGGCGTACCAGACGAAATTGGTGGCAGCCAGCTCGGCGGTGAATACTTCTCTTAATTGGGCAACATACTTTTCCTATACAATGTACTTCTGTTAATGCCAGTCACCAAAAAAAACAAACAGACCAAACGTGGCATCTTTAAGGTGATGATAAACAAAAGCCGTTGTGCTCCGAGGGCAGGGGCACACTGGCGGCTGCCATCCTGCCCATCCCATGCCAGGCACGTGCGGCTCTCTGAGAATCCTCCGGCAGCACTCAAGATCAGGATGTGGCAACTGCTCCCTGCACTGTCCTGCAGGGACAGCCCCTGCTTTGTGCTCAGAGAAGAAAAAAGGACATCTACTGGGAGCCCAGTTGCACTGAGCAGAAACCTGCCAGCCACCTGGTGTAACAGCTACTACAACAAATCCAAGAAACAGGAATAGATGCATTAAATATTCGTTATTTGCTCCTTGTGTGCTTGTAAACCTTTCTGTTTAGATTAGCTCTGTTTTCAGGACAAACTGTCTATCACTTTGTGATCTATTAAAATAGACAGATCCAAGGCCTGGGGAGCTATAAATTCCTCTAACTGCTGATTTCAGATAAGCAACTGCAATTGATAGCAACAGAGTTTCTGGCCCATGATTACAATTCATTACTTGTTTCTAACATATACAAAGGTAGAAATGTTCTACTTTCTGTATTTTAATAGAAAGTAAAACTTAGATGACTTATGCCCTATAGATGCCCCGTACACGTGCAAAGCAAACTGAATGGATGAATACTGCGTTCTTCTCAAATGAATCCTCCTTCTGCTCATGCCTGCATTTATGTGAGTTGTGGTATCGTGTACTGTGACTTTTCTTCACTCCTATCACTTCTGCTTAAGAAATCTCAAAGTTCTCAACTACTGAATAATTAATTGGCTGTGGGAAACTGTGAGCAGAAAATTTTATTTTCCCAACGCAAAGATGCCGCTCTCAGAGCATCAATAAGAAACAGAACATGTTAAAAGAAGACAGACTTTCAGAAAAAGTGCCTCTTTTTCAGAAGGTGCAGAACAAGGCAAGAATTATGCACCAGATTCACTTGTTCTATCTGATGCCCCTGTATCACCGCTTAGATTCCTGCTGCCCATTTATGGCCATTGGCAATAAAAAAAAAAAAAAAAATCCAGATTGCCCCTGGACACAAGTCACTCAAAATTAGCAATTACGCTAGTTTTCATCACCTAAAGACCTGAAAAAGATGAAGCTTATTGCTGGGATTACACAACATGGCTTTTCTAAAGCAAGCGAGATTTGTGTACTCTTCTGTGACTCCTTGAGTTGATAAACACAACAGTGATCAGAAGTACAGAAGATAACATAACAGTGATCAGAAGTACAGTGATCAGAAGAGAATATAATTTTAATGGAAATTGCTAATCTACTGGAAAAAAGCTTCTTTTGAGGAGTAAGTGGTCAGGGAACACCAATCAATGGGAAGCTGGCTCAGAGAGAGAAAACAAATAATAGAAATATTTGGTCATTTTTCTACCTGACATGCGGTTGTTTGGCTAATATCCTCATATATCATACTAAGACCAAGCTGACTTGCTAAATTAATTCATGAGTGAGTAATGAGAGGAGTGAAAGGCAGAATTCTGTAGAAGGGACATGTCAGTGGACCACAGAAATACTTCAGAGGAGTCTGACAAAATAGAGTGGGTCTGTCAATGAAAATCACCATAAAGAAGTATTTGAAAATACACTGCAGATCTGAAAGGTGAAATTCATCCACAGTAATGGCTTTTATATGTGACCCAGTTTTCAGCAGGAACATACCAGCAGTGTTATTTATCATTAGTCTCAGCCTGCCACAGCTGCCCTGAGACCCAGCCTCAGCTCCTCAGCCTCTCACTTTGCCACCTCCAGCAGCTCACCCCCAAGCTCTTCCCATCCTGACCAGCTAAGCCCAGCTCCCTCTGCCTCTCCTCACAGGTCCTGTGCTCTAGGACTCTGATCATCTTGGCAGCTCCTAGCTTCCAGGTTCACATCATCCCTCTTGGCTGGAGAGATCTCAAACTGCACAAACATTTTTGGGTGTTCTCTGTTGATGGAGAATCCCCCAAAACTCATGGGCAGCTATCATTTAACTGCCCCATCAGAGTGTTTCCCTTCCCAGCCCGTCCCCATCCAATGGCAAAAAGAAAATGAAATGCTATGGAACTTCAGGTCAATAAATAAAAACAAATTTAGAATTTTAGCCTCTGAATTTTAGGATGGGCCGAGGGAGAAAATATCCAACATAGACGGTGCATGTGGAAGCAAATTTCATTCTAAATACATTAACGAGGATTCTCTTGTAAACACATGGCTGAAAAGTTCTGGTAAAATGCATGGCATCTCTTGTGTAACTTCAACAACAATTACATCTGATAAAACCAGGCAGCCTGCTCCCTTTTGTTCGACAACCCCTCATTATTCCCCCAGTGACAGGGACAGGAGCCTACACCCTACAAGAGACAGAAAGCACTTTGCTATCACTGAAAATAAGATACCTCCAGATCAACAGCAGGCAATTCTTAATGGCCGTTTCACAACACTGGAGCCTAGGAAGTGACAAATAACATTTCCATCTGAGAATACCAGGAGAGACCGTGTCCGTTTGGATTAAAAGTAGAGGAGTCCAGACAAGAACCACCCAGAGCGATGCTGGAAGGGGGGAAGCTGCACACACTCTTTCCTCCTGCAGACAATACCTTCAGCAATGACATAACAAATCTGTTTCAATGGTGGTTCTCAAACTTTCCTGATCAAGCCCTATTTATTTTCTCTAGTGGCTTAAGCATCTTCCTGGCACCTCTACAAACATTCAACGGAAACAAAACGCTGGCATACAGCTTTCATTAAACACTGACACCTGTGAGGCACGGTGTGCCTGGGAGATTCCTGGGCCGTGCCTGTGTGAGCTATAATCACAGCACTTCTTCTGCCCCTGTATGCAGGAAGTGCAAGGGGAATAAGGAAGACTTGAGGTGAAGGAGACTCTTGAGCCAGAGGGATTGAATTTCGTATTTCAGCCCTGACTCAGAGCTGGATCCCCCTGCCACATGTGTGCCATAAAGCTGATAGCATTAACCCTCCGCTGGCACATGTAGAGAATTACAAACGCCCCTGGCTGGAGCCGTGTAGGAAGACGGAAGGATGCCGCACAGGAGATAAATTTAGCTCAGAGAGGATTCTGTAGGAATGAATGCCACTTGGCACAAAACAGAGCACCTCTGGGGGCTCTTCCTCTCAACCAGGGACAGACCACGGCAGAAACCTTGCATCTAAAGTCAGCTCTCTGTCTGTGACTTTCCTGAGTCACAGATTTGGCACTTATAAGAATCACGCTTACTACCACAGGGCGATTCAGTTCCTTCCGGGGAAACAGCATGCTGCTAAAGGGCCAGAGTTCACTGGGCAAATGAAAGCGTCTCAGTTGGTGAGACCTCGGTGCACACACCTCACCCCGGGCTGTAAGCAAAGCCAAACCTCCGACCTGGCCAAACCCCACCAACTCAAAAGGCATCTGTCCATCCGACAGCACTCCGGGGTCAGCCTCCCTTTTCCGCAGTTGGGCTCCCACTAACCAAGCCCTTCGGCTACACTGGCATTCCTACCAGCACGGTCCTGGCACCCAACAAGCCAGCAAGGGTGATGAACAGCATCATGTAACATGTAACGTTAGCTGGACCCCGGAATCCCAGACTGCAACTCGACAAAGCCAGCTAATTCCACAAAAAGCAGTCATGCCCTCAAAATCTGTATGCTTTGCTGAATGCCTGAAAAAAAGTTCTCTTTCAGAGAGGATGTCAAGCAGTTCCCCCACTGGGCAGCAGCCACTGAAGCACACATGTTCACCAACGTGCTGCCAATGCAGTGTGAGCGCCTGCCCGCCACGAGCTACACCACGTCCACATCTGACACTCAGGCTCTTATCTAGGATGCTCTCTGCCTGACAGACCACTGCTCTTTCACCCATAAAATCATTTATTAGCAGCAGAAAAGCAGCAGGACAAAACCTCTGCATTTGTGATTTTCCTTAAATTACTTACAGGGACGCAGGACAGAACATGCTGGTTCCTAAACTGGGGAATCTCTGCCTTCTGGCTGGCAGCCTGTGAGCCACCCATCAGCTGCGGGGTAGCAGAACATTTAATAGCTGAGCTACAAAGCTCCTGATGAGGTCATGATGGCACGGTGGATGCACACATTAAGTGACAGCAAATAAAACAGCTACAACATGGTTTTCATTTGACACATCAGTTTTCAGGGAACCTAATTGTGCAATTGAAAATGTATATTGTGTGCTCTGTGGTAACCTGGATAGAGCCCAACTCAAAGGAAGTTACTAAGCACTAAAAACTAAAGTTGTAAAGATGGAGACCTGTACAGGACACGAGGTGATAATACTTTGCTACAGTGCTTGGAAAGATTTTTTTGGATCATAATGAAATACACAGCAGTCTCTTTGCTCACTTTTAGTAGCAACAGAAGTGGTTGCTTTTTTTTCTTTTCTAGGAAGCCAAGATTAAAAAAAAAAAAAAAAATCAAAGACAACATAAGGCTTGAGCAGCAAGCAGAAGGGACGCTGTTCCACAC
Organism: Penelope pileata; assembly: GCA_013396635.1. Classification (NCBI taxonomy): domain Eukaryota; kingdom Metazoa; phylum Chordata; class Aves; order Galliformes; family Cracidae; genus Penelope; species Penelope pileata. The sequence goes on along the minus strand of WBMW01001150.1, from coordinate 119,747 downwards.
TGAAGAAAATAACCTGTCCAAATAGAAGCCAGTTACTACTCTGTGTTGGGTCACCCACTATGGGGGATTACTTGGTTTCAGGCTCTTACTCTGCAAGGACATTTCCCACATTAGATCTAACGAGCACATGATGTAAATGTTCCTTGGACTGCATGACCCAGGCAGCCCAGGCTCCTCCCTATTCAGGAACCCACCTCAGGACTCCTCATTCCTTCCCCTTCCAGCCCCCCAGTTCCTGCATTTCCTTCCACACCACAACACAGTGTGGGGATTCCCACCCTTACCTCCAACACCATTCTCAGACTGATGTCTCGGGGATTACAGCTGAACCCCACAAACCATAAACCTGGAGAGACGATTTAACGCAGGCCTCCAACCGCCCCGACGCGCACTGCCACGCTCACAGCACTGCCAGCACAGCGTGACACCCTCCAGCCACGAGCTGAAGGGACATCCCAGCTGCCCTTTGATCCTCACCACCCAGCTTTGGGCTGCTCAAAGCAGACAGACAGAGGGACAGGCCCCTCCTGGAACCAGCAGCAGGCCCCCAGAGCCCTGCTGAGTCCTGACTGCACCTAACAGAGTGCCTAGGCGATGCACAGTGGTCCATAGCCACCAGCTTGCAGCACTACACAGTGATGCCTGGTTTCAGGCCAGCACCTCTATTAGTGACATCAATATTGACTCTTTTTACACCATCTAAGGCAAAACTCTGCAGGTAAAAACAGCATGACAGTGCCGTAGGTCTGTTTTTTCTCAGAGGCTTTTCACTCCCACAGTTTCAACCAAAGCCAGCCTACATCTGATACCCATGCAATACCAGGTACACACCAACTCTTCCATACCAGATGTCAGCTTTGACAATTCAAGAAGAAAACACTCGGTGCAAGGGGAAGGAATTTTGACACATCGATTCCCACAGACACACGGCATTCTGCAGGGCCCAGAGCTGCATCAGCCCCATTTCCAGTCCCAGAATAAGCGAGACTGCAGAGACAGCCACGATGTAATCTGGGAAATTCACACTTCAGGAAAACTTACCTCTGTGTTCTCCATGTAACATTTCTACAGCACAGGCACTTCAGTATCTGGGTCAGGAAAGCAGTCAGTGCGTGCACCGACTGCGCTGCCTGTTCTGCATGTGGCATCACATCCCTGCTCCCCCCCC
>WBMW01001150.1:30957-118546 GCA_013396635.1 Penelope pileata | reverse complement strand
CACTCACTGCATAAGCAGGAAGAAGACCTGGTCATCCCATGAGTCTAGAAGAAAATTTACCTTTTCTGATCCCCCTATTCTGAAGTTTCAGCTGAGAATTTTTCTTTTATACTCACTTAAAAAAAAATCCCAAATACACAGAAAATCCCGTAAAACATTACTTTCATTTTTACCCTGCTCCGATGTCACACCAAAGTTTTTGCATTGTTATGGCTCTCCATACCCAGTTCAGCTGCTGGAAAGTCAGGCAAAAACTGATAGCAACGTTTTTACAGTTCAGTCTGCAATTGCTAAAACACAACTTCACTTTGCAACACAATGTTCTGCCCATAAAGGTAAGGAAAACACACGTGTGCCTTCCCACCTGCTTCAGAGGTTTAACGCCTGCGTGCACACCCTGCGCGCTCACCTGCCCACCCCCAGCAACGCCAGAGCCACCTCCACGTGTGACCCAAGTGAACACTGCTCTGATCAACAACCTGGGACTGCAAGAACTCTCTGGATTTATAACCTCCATAAACTGATGGCTTCAGCATGTCCTACTGCGAAGAGCTGGCATGCTCACTGAAAACTTTATCAGTAAAACGTTTGTCTCATTTCTGATGTGACTTTTTCAATACTCGCTTCTGTTTCTGTAGATTGAGTGGAAGAATGTGGAAGCAGAGGGGAAAGAAGCGTTAGAGGATGAACACAGCTTTCCAAATTGCCTACAAGAATATATATATATATTCTTATATATATATATATATATATAAACTTACAGGAGCGCTGGCTTTTATTTTCCTATGGCAGCTTCTAACCATCACAGGCATATAATGAATGCCTGAACATTAACAATTCATGAGTGCTGCCTTAGATGAGCATAATTCTCAACTATTATTAATGAGGAACGATAAAACACACTTCAAATGTTATGCTTAAATTACATGAAGTTCCCCAAACCCATAAATACGTCTGTCTGTTGGTATCTACAGAGAATTACATAACACGCTTTTGTAACGCGCTCACCGCGGCCGTGGAACTCATCCCATCTGAGAGAAGATCTTACAAGGAAAACTTTCTAAAGAGTAACTCTTCCTCTGCTCTGTTTTCTAAAATATTTATAGGTGCTTCCAGTCTAGTCAGGAAATGGAGGAAAAAAGTTTCAAAGCTGGCATCGTTATTTACAAGGCAGCTCGATCTTAATTTTCAGCGTCCCCTGAGAAATAAAGCCAGTGTTTCATCGTAATTCATTTGTTGTTTAAGAATGAAGAGAGCCTGCCAATAGTAAAACAGATTATAGTTCTATCTTTACTTCCTTATCCATTACATTTCTTCCCAGTTGCAGTGCAGTCATTTACCAATTTTCACTTCCGGGAACATTCTAGCTTTTATATCACAAATTACAGCAGTGGTCTCAGACGATACCCAGCGATATCGACAGCTTTATGTGTGATAAAAGGACCTCACAAAACCCTGCTTGTCTCAGGCTGGAAACGAGAGGCAGCAGGGGCTTTCTGGACGGGCAGAGCCAGCGTGGCACCGAACTGCCCCGGGCTGCCCAGGGTAAGGCAGGCACAGGGAGCCAGCCCACAGCCACCCAGGGCACAGCACCAGTTACTGTTTCCCAAGTCACACTGTATCACCCAACCACAAAAGCACACCAAGTTCCCTGCAACCTCCAGGAACAGGAAACACCTTTCCAAGGGCTCCCAGCACCCTGGAATTGGCACAGGCAAATGGCATTAAGATCAAACGCGAACGAGGTGCCAGAGACTGCAAGCAAGAAATATGGATTTCTAACAGTAATGCTAAATGGAAAATTCAAAAGCAACATTAATATCTTTTTGTGGCCAGAACATGAAGGTTTTTAACCACAATACTTATTTCTCAGTTAGCTAAAGGCGTTTTTCATTGCAAAACATAGTCTAAATCCAATTAACCAAAAGAGAAGCTCAAGCTGCTGTGGTCTTTGGCAGTAAGTACTGCAGGAGCAAGTAGGTGGTGCAATGGAAGCGCAGGTAGCAAGTGAGAGCTCAGTAAGTTCCTGAATCATGCGAATGAGCTGCAGCAGCTTGCAAATGAGTCAGCAGAGGCAACCAGAGTAACAGAGCCAGGGGAAGCGCACAGGGACAGAGAACAAAGCAGCAATAGCATTCCCTGTGGAAAATGGTTTCAGCAACTGACAGAAGGGCCCAGCTTCCAGAAGATGGGATAAGAAGCCCCGCTCACTAGGCAGCAGGATTTGGGGGTGGCTCTGTTCAGAACTTGGGCCCCTTACGCACGCTGGCTGCGGCACATAGGAAGCTCACGACGAGCTCCGTCTGACTGGGGAAACTGAGAGCATTTCTGGAGTACTTCCATTGCCGGCTGTGAAACTTAGATTTTGCCTTTTCCAAAAAATGATTTTTTTTCCATATGGGAAATAGAGACTAATTTCTAGCTGACTTTTAATAATTTCCTCTACTTTACGGATCTGGCAGATGGAGCAGCTTGAACATACTCGCTTTAGCTACACAAACTGATACATTCTCAGTAAAAAAGAAGCCCAGCAAAGCACCCATAAACACCCATTCTTCATCTCCTTCAGACTCCACTTGTCTAACACACCAACTCCTAGAGAATCAGTACGTTGTTTTTCTGGTTCGAAGTGTAGCTTTGGTAACAACCAAATTCACCTTCTCTCTCTCCCTCAAAGTGTTCCCCTTATTCTGAAACCTGAATGATGTCTTCCTACGTTAGCAGTCCTTCACTTACCAGGGCGTTCTGCCTTTCTCAGACACATTTCCAGCTGAGATGAATGAAATCGAGGAGGAACACAGTGCATGCGTGCATGGCAGGCTGTCTGCAGCTTCATCATTTTTATATGAATGTAATCACACCTGCTGCATGCAGCTTCTAAAGAACAAGAGCAGGTAACAGGTGCAGGATGTGGCCCACAGACTTGTCTCAGTGTCTGCTGCTTGCTTGGAATTGCAATTCCACAGAGTGGAGATGCCTGCAGTTGTTTTAGGGATGCCCACAACCGCTGTGTGCAGCAGAGGGCTCACTCTGGGATGGGTTTTCTGCATTTGTTCCTTTGAGGAAAGCTGCCTGTGATTCAGTCAGAGGGGATGACTCGATTCATACATTTTAATTCCCTCCCACCCACGCCACACATTGTCACAATGGATGCCTCACAACTGCTAGAGCCAAGGGCCAAAGCCCAGCAGCAGCCTGGGCTCCCAGCCCCGCTTCCTGCCAGCCCCTGGCTCATCCCACGGGCAGTGGGCTCCATGGCCAGCAGGCAGCATCCTGCCCAGCAGTGCTGGAACCCCTTCCATGTGCAAGGGGCAACATCTGCTGTGATAAAGGGTGCTGCTTTCTAAACTGATACTGCACTCCAGTTGAAGCCCTCGTGGCAATACCGCAGGGGACATTCTTTATCTGCATGTAACCTACACAGAGGTGTCCCTGCAGCCACCTCTGAAGCTGCTGCTCCCTGGAAGCGTCCAGAGGAGGCAGGTACTGCAGCCGCCAAATCAGAAATAACTTCAAATCAGATGATTTCTACAGTCTGCCTGTCTTCAAGAAAAGTGCCCAGCTCTCAGTCTTGCTGCGCTTCCGACAGCTTTACACTGCTGACCATTGAAGAAGCTGAAGGCATCTCCAGGACCAGTAACCACCACTCTTAGGATGAGGCAAGAAATGCTGCATCTCTTGCATGCCAGTGGCAATTCCGAGCAAAGCATCTGCACAGCTCTCATCTCTTGCAGCATTATCCTCAAAGATTTATGCAGCAGCAAGCATTAGCTCTGTATAAAAATTAAGTTACAGAGATCATTTTGTCATCAGTTATCTAGAAATTCAGGATAAGATTCTAAATAAACGAGCCAAGGAAATCTCACTTTAAAGAAGACTGTGTATAAATTCAAACTAGCAACTCATTTTGGTCATTTCCTCTGCATACATATGTCACGCTCCAAGCAACTTACTACACCAGACAGAAAGAGAGCCTCATTTTTGTAGGTGATATTCATTTTCATAAGAGTTCATTATTTCATTCACACTTTGGCTTTTACACTTGCTCAGCATAGACTTCTTATACCTGTCTCTTAGCAATCCCCTTTGCTTTACATTTTCTGTTGCTTTTCTACATGAAAAATTGTACCAAGACTGTCTCTTGTGAGTGCTGGAAGAGAAGCCAGCTACCATTAAAGCCTTCTGAACTCCTTGGAGTTTCAACTCCAGTGTCACTGGAGACAAGGACAGTACCCACAGACTGATTTGGGGCCAATGAATTGACTTGTTTTTCCTCATCAGTTTTCTTTGCACAAACACGATGGACCAACATTCTGACCTTTAATTCTGGGGCACTTACTTTTATCACACTGACAAAACTGAACCAATTTCTGTCACAGAACCTCTATTTGACTTCATCAGAAATTCCACATAAAGAAGAATATTTGCAGTGTTGTACAGCTTTGCACGAGTATTTTCATGCCCATATACTTGAGCTGCACTATTCTTATCTGCCAGCTATGACAACTGATTTTGCACACAACAATGACCCGGCAACACACAAATAACAAAACCTTTTCCAGGACAACCCCCTCTTTCCAAAATTCAGGGAAACCTTATGTAGCAGTTGTGATTTGGACACCTAATTCCCTTCTCTTGACAGTACTGTGCTTGCAGATTACATGGCTGGCTATAGGTAGGAGCTCAACCCCACAGAGATCCAGGTGTGCGAGCCCATCTCTCCCGAAGGCGAGGGGCTATGTCTTCAAAGCAGCCCGCAATCCCACGCCGACACCAATATGCCACAGCAAGTTAAAAGAAGGGTAAATCTGACACAGCATCTGCAGATACTTGGAGCTGCTTGGAGAATCCAGCTGTAAGAGTAATGCAAAGTGCACACCTGCAAAACCCATTAGCATCACTGGGGCTTCACAGCCTGAGAACATCAACTCACAGCACTGGCTGCAGGCACCCCGATGAAAAGCAGCAAGGACTGGTGCATTTTTTAAACTGAATTTTGTTTAAATTGCGACTGCTGTAAATCTCAGCAAAGGACTCTATTTCCTTCTCTGCACTCTTTATGTAGAAGCAGCTCCATAAGCCAAACAAGTGGCCCAAGTTCTCATCTACGTTATTTAATGGAATTCAGACTTAATGGAGTAGTATGAGGATGAACTGAACTCACAGACTACATAAAACAGGAATTATATCCCAGCCTTGAGCCACTACATTACTAAAGCAGCATACCTCTATCCTGACCTTTATGTAGGATTTACCTGGAAGAGAAGACACATAAAACATGGCCTGGAGCTTTGAAAACCTGCAGTGTAAATGTGAAGTCTCCTTTTATTCCACAGAACAGGAGATTTTGCCAAACACTTTCACAAAGGTCACAAGAACAATAAACTTACGTCCCACAGCCAGAAAGAACCTAAGAGGCACCTCACAACTTGATGCTTCAAGGACAAGCACGAGTGATGGGTGATGGTCCAGAGAAATACCCATCACACAGCAGAAACCCAAACTGAGAGATGTGGCTCAAGCAATGTGAAGCAACGCCAGTGTCTCAGCAGCCAGTGTATCAACTTCATGTCAATACATGACTCAAAGGGAAACAGAACCCAGTGACACTTTGGGTAAACCCTGACAAGACTTACTACTCTGATGGATAAAGAAGGGACTAAATCAGGGCAGAGAGGACACGCAGTACACCCGTGACTAACAATATACAAAATAATAGAAGTTTCCTGCAAGAAGACAGCAGAGATCAGAAAAGGACCTTTGTAACATCACCAGGGAGGGCTGCTGGAACGGTTGCAATAGGAAAGCAGAAAAAAGGGAACTACAACACTTGCAAGCTGGCATCTTAGAGACCACATAAAGCTCCAAGGTGAGGCTGCAGTGGAAAGTTCACTGCCTGTGCATTAAAGACCTTTCCAGAAGAGATGGCAAAGCTCATCTGTGTCAGACAAAGCCTTCTTGGGGCTGGTCTGAAATAGGAGAAGTTTTCTTTTGCCAGCTACTGATGGGAGACCTCATCAATTCCTGCACTAAAACCCAGACTTCTCTCTTTGACCTTGTCTTCCTTCTTTGACACAGAAGTTGATGAACATCAACATATACTTTTAAACGAAACAAAAGCCACAAAACCAACCAAAAACCCTCTTCTGAACAGGCTTATCCTACCTGTGAGAAAGCATCCAGCCTCTGGCAGATGTTGGCTACGTTCTCCTGCTGCTGGGAACACCCATACCCACTGCAGTCACAGTGACATGCTGGGGCCAGACTGAAGCTCAGCGACGCAGGTGCTGCAATAATCTAGATGTATCAGTGTAAATGGCAGCATAACGAGCCTGCCCTACTGAAGAACGGTGATTGTACTGTAAGAATTCACACAGCATGAGAACTTACACAGAACAAGAGCCCTGGGTCTCAGTATTTATGTAACAGCACAAGACAGACTCCAGTCATTTAAATCTTTGGGTTGTACCATAGGAGGAACAGCACAAATAAACAAAACAACCCCTGTTTAAATGATAATGCTCCCAAAACTCTGTTGCACCCTTTCCATTTTCCAGCCTGGAACTGGAAGGAAGGCAGAGCAGAGCAGCACAACTTCCAGATCAGCATCTGAGCAGTTCCCCTTCTCAGCAGTCCTGTGATTTAAGATGCACGCAGAGCAGAGCACTTTTGAAGCAAGTCTTTAATATTTTAAGAGATAACTCTTTATTCACAGAATGTGCAATAACTCCTTCCGAACTACATGCAAAAATAAACCCCGAAGTTCTAATGAAGATACAGAGAGAAAAAAAGGCAGTACAGCAGTGTTCCAAGAGAATACATAATTCACAAGTTTAAAATTCAAGCACTCCCTTCCTATGCCTGGAGCTCTCTTAAAATATTAAGAATTAGATCTCTTCGGTAAGTGTACGGGGTATACTTTATTCTGAACCAGTGCCTTGGGAAAAGGTTGCCGCTCGGAGCATACATTTTCGTCCCTTCTTTGCCCATCAGAGCACGAAGAATCCTGTTGCGGGACAAGATTTTGTCATAAAATTCCACCCCGCCTCTGGCATAGTCTTTGGAAATAGTGGCTGCATTTCTGTCAGCCTTGCAGTCCAGGTGATAGGTCACAGCATCGTAAGAAACGTAATAGAAGATCAGTCCAGCAGCAGCAATTATGAGGTTACAGATGCCGCGAAGTACCATGGGGCCAGGGTATAGACCCAGGGCTACCTTGATACCTGTCCCACAGAGATACGTGCCAGCTAAGCAAGTTGGAGCCACAGCTGCACTTGCTAAAGGGCTGCCGCTCTGCAAATACACAACTTCTCTGGCAATTGCAAACTTCTGCGCTTCAAGTGAAAACGTCAGAGCCTCCTTCAAAGCAACACCTTCGTTGCTCTCCCAGTCTACTGCCTTGCCATTGATCACAACAACGTGGTTGACTATTCCTCTTTTATCCCCAACTGTGCTATCAAAATTAGGAGGGATGCCCACCAAAGAACCCGCAGGCAGCCAGGGGATGCCAGCACTGACTGGGTGGAAGCCAGAAGCTGCAAAGGCTCGGTAGTTGGTGGACTTCACTGCAGTGTCTTGAAGGACGTCCTGAAAGACAGCACAAAGCCTCTGTGAAAGCTCAGCCGGCTGCCCATCTGACCAGCACTCGTGCAACAGTCTGAACGTCTGCTCAGGAAACACATGATAGGAAAGGTTAGCGCCAAACAGTCCCATGCAAGAAGTAGCCAACACAGCGATCTTGTGCTTCGTTAACCACACAGATGCCTTCCGCAGGAACTGCGCTCCCATAGTCAAATCCTAACCTGTTTGTAACACAAAACCAGGAATTAAAGTGTGCATAAACGGGTCTCTCATCCCTGTAGCATTTTAAAAACAAGAGAAGCAGCAGAGTACAACAACCAATGAAACAAACATTCATTTGCATTAACAGAACACAAAATACTTTACAGAGAAAGTGATGCCCATTAATTTTGGGGCCACTGAACGACAAAGGATAATTGAAATGAAAAATTAACTACTCCCTCTCCTCCAGTAAATCAATTTATTGCAGTAAAGCCAATAATAAAGCCAAGAATAAAGCCACCACACTTTCTCCTCCCCCCAGCAATCAATACACATTCTGTATTTACCCAACGCGCTTATCTGCTCCTTGCCAGCACAGTCCCTCCTGTTGCACTCCACTACAGCAACAGACTGCAGATATTAGGGCCAGAAAGAGCCAATAGTTAGATTAATATACTCTAACTTCCACTACAGTACATATTCTATTTAGTTACTCCAAGACTAAACTTGGTAACTAGAGCTTAACTACAAGATCCAAAACGGGATCACGTCTTGATTGGAGAATTTCAGGAGACAGACTCTGCCTTTGGAGTTTCTTCCAATGGATAACCAACTTCAGAATGAAAAGAAAACCAAAGAACAGTATGTGCTGCTTCCAGTTTTTCAGACTTCACCTGCCAGGCTGTGGCTCTACCGTACTCAGCAAACAGCTATTTTGGAAAACCAGCATGCTTTCAATGGCAGCTTTTAAAACTTTGTGTCTGAAATAATTTGTCTGACAAATAACTCATGCAATTCCAGAAACTGGAATAGAAATTGTTTCAGGGCAGATGACTATGTTGTGACTATTTAAATCAGCTGATACATACAAAAAACTTTTAAGCCTGCCAACTCCTTCAGTTCAAGAGTCCTATTTCCCTTGGGGAGTATCAGTGCCTGTTACAGACCAAGCCATATGATGCGTGCTGCCCAGGAAAGCCCTGATCTCTTAAAAAATCCCAGTGACTACAGAATTATCTCCCAAAATGATGCTACTATAAAGCTATAAAAGTTCATTGGGCACCTCAGTCCAACAGAGATCAATGAGAGCTGGGTGCCCCTGTTTCCATCTGCATCTTGCAGTGCCTCCTCTCTTGTCTTTAACACATGAGCTGCGGAGAATCCTGCTGCAGCTGTTCCAGACACGGCTACTTCCAGCTGTCCTTACAGGAAGCCGAGGTGGCAGAAGGACACTGTGCTTTGATACAGCCACCAAGGCCTTAGTGCAGAGCTCCATCAAAGGTGGCTTCAGCCACGCTGCTGGGCTTTGCACCGCAGCAGCTGAAGCTCAGCCATATGCTCTTCTCTTCCACCCAGGCTGAACAATGACCTCCCACAGAGGGTACAAGGGACAACTGGGGGCTGTAACATCACCAACCAGCACGGCATGCTATGCCAGGACACACCAGCCGTGATCAACAGCAAATGGCTATCAACCACAGGGAAACAGAAAGGGATTAAATTAAAGGTGGTGTTTTAATGATACGTTATTGCCACTCCTTCCTATGGAGCTCTTTCACACTGTACATTCACCAGGGGAACAAAAATCTTGTTTAATGTGCAGATTGCACCAAGCACACACTGAGTGCTCAGTAAAAACAACGATGCATGTCAGCAGACAGTAATCCAATCTGCACTGCTTAGCACAGCAACTGGTGGCATTCTGACACCGCTGAGGACTGGAGGTGGTGGTTTGTTTGACAAAATTGTTCAACAAAAACATGCTAAAGAGCTGAAAGCTTGGACAAAACCCAGTTTCAGGAGAGAACATCCTTGACAGAGGAGGTAAAACCAGAAAACAATAATATTAAACCATAATGACCCGGTGGGAGTTAACCCCTCACAGCCTGCGCTGTAGTTTTGACTGGATTACACCCTATGGTCCTGCCACACACCTAATGCAAGGATAAGCAGAAAGGGCCCCAGAGTAACCACTGCTCACAATGGTTGGTGCCCACAGAAACACAAGGGACGCCCTGGGCACCGGGCAGCACTGTGCTTTCGCAGAGCTCTCTGCTGGTACCAGCACGCTGCAGGCCCACACCTGGGCCTGAGACTGTGTGCCACTTGTAAGGAAGGCAACCAGAAGCTATGAGGCAATTTATATGGACCATGCCCTGCAAAGCTTACCACTTAGTTCTGGTAAAGTCACACCACAGCCCAGGGGCTGGCCTCCCCAGGGGCTGAACACTCTTCACCACACCACGGTTCTGCAGGCACTCGTGCAAGCAAACTCACCGCAGGCTGTGAGGACTGTAGCTGCAAAAGTTCAAAATGTGGGGCAGCCAAGCACTTGTTGTCCTAACACCACCTAATTTTTTTTCCCCCTAATTGCACACAGCAGAGGGAAAAGCCCAACTGAAAACGCTGTCAGTAAGGAAATGGAGTGAAGCCTCGACACACCTCGAGGGTTCAAGGCTGCAAGGCTCACTCGTCAGAAAATAAAAAGCTAACTTAAAGTGTGTGTGGGGAAGAGCTAAAAAGGGCTTTAAGGAAGGGAGGCGAGGGGCAGCGAGGCCCCGCATCCAGCCACGGCCGGGCCGGGGCTGCGCTGCAGCAGGGGCAGGGCCGGGCGAGCGGCCGTCCCCTCTCCTTCCCCTCCGCGGAGGCCCGGTGACCGCTCCGCTCCGCCATGCCACGCCAGGCCCCGCTGCAGCACGGCCCCTGGGGCCCTCAGCCTCCTCCCGTCCCCACCCGCACCTACCGGAGCTCCGAGGCCGGGTCCTGGCGCAGGGACCGCCGCGCCGCGGGCGGAAGGGGAAGGGGCGGGCGGCGGCGCCATGGCGGCCGCGTCCGTGTTTTTAGGGGAGCGTGAACGCCTCCGCCTGCGTTCCCCCTGCAGCTAGCGGAGGGGGCCCTAAGAAAGCGCAGCCTTCATTAAAATAACGCCCCAAGGGGCAGCGCAGAAGCCCGGCTGCTCGTTCCCACACGTGCATGGCTCTCTGGCCAGCGCCGGTTTGCATCCAGGCTGTGCACTGGGCTTATTGCACTCACAGAGCTTGAAGTGCCACGGATGAACCCTGGCCTCGAGCACGTAAATCCCCGCAGAGGAGCTCTGAGCAGCCACGGCCCCCCGTGTCACACACTTGCAAACAGCAAGGCCTTGCCTGCCCCAGGCATTGTGCACTGGGACATGTGGCCTCCCGGCCCCGCAGGCACACAGGGCCCTGTGCTGCTGTCCCCAGGGCCCAGAAACCCGCAGCAGCTGTGGAAGCGGCCGGCAGTGCCAGCTGGAAGAGCCACAGGCCTGGGGACAGCTGGGCTAGCCCTATGGAGCTCGGGGACGGGAAGCCCCGAGCTGGGGGTGCCTGAGCCTTGTAATCACACAGTGAGCACAGCAGGGCTACATAAGGGAAGCATTCCCATAATTTCAGAAATTAAAGATGCCCTTTCATGCAGAATTCTTCAGGTTTTGGTCAGGTTTGCTGCTCAGGGTCTGAGTGCTGGCAGTGTTCATAGCACTGCAGTCTTCTGCAGGGCAGCTCTCTGCTGCCAGAAGCCGGCTGCCTGCAGCCAAAAGTCTGCATGTTGCTCTCACAAGCATGGGGTGGGAGACATCAGCGGGACCGGGAGGTGCCTGCAGCAAGGATGCCCCAGTGTTGTGGGCTGGTACTAGGGCTTTGCAGCTCAGAAACATCAGCTGGGTGTGCTGGGGCAGGCAGGGTGCCCACCTGCTTGCTGCCCTGTTTCAGGGAGAAAAATAGCGTGCGTGTCACTGGGATTTTGATGCTACAACTCCATGTGGTTTTCTTGCTTGAATTCCTTTTATATATATTATTAATAGAGCCCTTCTACTGCAGAAACAACAAAGGGCAAAGAGATGGTCGAAGGACAAGATGTGTGAGGAGGGGCTGAGGCCCCTTGGTGTGCTCAGCCCGGAGCAGAGGGGGCTGAGGGGAGGCCTCATGGCGGCTGCAGCCCTCACAGGGAGCGGAGGGCAGAGCTGAGCTCTGCTCTGGGGACAGCGACAGGGCCCGAGGGAACGGCATGGAGCTGTCAGGGGAGGGTCAGGGTGGGAATTAGGAAAAGGTTCTTCATCAGAGGGTGGCTGGGCACTGGGACAGGCTGCCCAGGGCAGTGGTCACAGCACCGAGCTGCCAGAGTTCAAGGAGTGTTTGGACAACGCTCTCAGACATAGGGTTTGGTTTTTGAGTGATCCTGTGAAGAGCCAGGAGCTGGACTTGATGATCCTTGTGGGTCCCTTCCAACTTGAGATATTCTATGATCCTGTGATAGCACAGGAACACGTAGGAATGCATTAAGTGACGTATCTAACACCTGCCACGTATGGTTTGTTCCCTGCCATCCCTGATAGGAAAATAACGTGCAGTGGTTTGATACATATGTATTTTTTTACTGTATTATTTGCTCAAAGCAGATGGCAGCCACCACAACCTGCCAGGTCTGAGAAAGCCCTGAGCAGGTCTGCCTTTTCCTTGGAAGCTCAGTTTTGCTGGGTGTCAGGGCAGCAGGTCACAGCGCAGCACACACAGCTTGGTTAAGAACTGGCCTCTGAGGGCACGGCTCCATTAAGGCCAGCCTTCCCCATGAGTGACACAGTCCTTGCAAAACAAGGACAGGGAATAACTTCTGGCTACCTTAGAATTTTATCGGGGTAGTGGATCATGGAAGATGGATTTTGCCTCATCTATAGGAAAGACGCCTTGGTGCTTTAAAATCCCCTCACACCAAGGAGTCACTAGGTAGTACAAATTTATGTAGCATTTTTAGTGGGTTGAGACACAGCAGAACAAAAATAAAAGCAAGACAGTTACTATCTACTCAGATTAATTTTGTGAGGTCTTTCTTTGTAGAATCACCTGATAAAGAGATCTCTTCTTGGTACGTCTGTCCCGAGATTTGCCTTCAGATAAAAGGGTAAATATTGTGAACTTCATACTTAGGAGTTTTCATTCAAATTAAGATCTTCTGCCACAACATCTGTGAAAGAATCCTAATACGTTACTCTGATCTTTTTCCTGCCTGGTGATCACCTGCTTGCCTCCTGCATTACAGAAACGCTAGTGCTGAACAAACCTTGCCCAGCCAGCCCTAGCCAGCATATCTCCCTGTTCTGAACAGAGACTGTCAGTGACATCCTTGGTTTTGACTCCTAATAAGTTGCTAATTGCTAAGAAAACACACTCCTTTGTGAGAGGACACAGTGTTAGCCTTATGTTATAGTTTTATGCAGTATGGCAGGACAGATTGACAGTTTGCTGCCACCCAAAGGGAGAAGTCAGAGGAAAGATCTTACCTTCCCCACGTCTTTCTCCCTCTGAACCGCTTACTTTTTGCCAGATCTGGTATTCATCGGACCCTTCTGTGAACTGCTTTTAACTCGCTGTGTAACTCACTACCAGCAGAATACTTCCTGACAGTGAAAGCAAGCAAGCAAACAAAGCAACCACAGTCATTTTTGTCTTAGTTTCAGCTATTGATTGGTTGAACAGCTGGTTGGTTCGCAGAAGGTGGTTTTTCCCAATGTCTGGTATGATGCTATGTTTTGGTTTTAGAAGAAAACCAATGCTGACAACACTGATGTTTTAGTTGTTGCTGGGCAGCGCTGCGCAGAGCCAGAGACGTTTCAGTTCCTCAGCTTCTGGCACTGCCCTGCCAGCATGGGGCTGGGGGCACAGGGAGCTGGGAGGGGGCAGGACCAGGACAGCTGACCCAAACTGGCCAAAGGGATGTTCCATGCCATGTGGCATCATGTGAGCTATGAAACTGGGGGAGGTTAGCCAGGGGGCTGCCACTGCTCAGGGACTGACTGGGCATCCATCAGCAGATGGTGGGAAATTGCTTAGTGTTAATCACTTGTTGTCATGTGTGTATACACACACACACACACACAATTGTCATTACTGTTACTTCTCCTTCTTGTGCTAGTAAATAATTTTTATCTCAACCCACGAGTTCCACTTCATTTTCTCCTAATTGTCTCCGCCATCTCACAGCGGGTGGAAGGGTGAGTAGATGACAGTGTGGTACTTTACTTTGCTACCTGCCAGCTCAAACCACAGTGGTTTTCTACTGAGTTAGTAAGTTGAATGGGATTGTGTAAAGTCTGAAGAATGCCAGGGCTCTAACAAGGTGGGAGGCAGCCAGAAAAAAAGGAGAGTAGAGCTTCATCTCCTACTTTATCAGCAGAGAACTTTAATAGCCATGGGTCTGCAGCCTCACTGTGTAGCTGCATCATCTGCCAAAACTCATTGTTTGTAAATATATATTGACATTCACTCTTGATGCAAAGAAAAAGTGAGTGCAGTAATGAGGGACTACTTCAGACTAGACTCCACACTGAACAAAGCGCACTGATGATGGGTTTTGAAAGCGTGGTTGTTGATAGGACCTACTTACCCCAGTGGTGAATTTGGATGGAAGTTTGGATTGCTTTGTACTTTCTGAAAGGTGCTTCAGCCTTCTGTACCAGCTGGAGATGTCTAGAGACATCTAATGGTTTCTTACGCAAATACTCAAGGTGTTTGTATTCATACCATAGTTTCTTTAAAATACTTTATAATAAATATTATGAAAAGTAGAGATCTCAGCTTTACTAAGCACCAGGTTTATTAAGCACCTCGTTTTGAGAAGCAGCTGCTACAGAACAGAAGATGAAAGAATGGAGTGCACCCTATTTCTGTTGTACAAGCACATCATTATAGTCCGGAAATAAGGCATGCAGACTGCTTTTAAATTAGCCTGCTAGGTGGTGCTGTAGGCCACGTTCTAAGTCACGTTCAAAAATAAGTAACGGTTCAGTCTGGTGTTTTACCAGAAGAGCTATAGACACCTGCCATCACCTGCCTCTCTAATTTACAATTGTGTGTAAAGCCTTATTGCTACATTAGCAAAAAGGTTGATTTTTCTTTAAGCACAGAACTGAAAGTCATTGACTTCTGTATCTATGCACGTGTGTTCTCACTTCTACTCTGCTTCTGTGGTCTCCAAAGTAAACGTGGTCAGTCAGTGAATATCCACCAGTCTGAAAGAGATGTTTTTCCCACAGTCCCTTATTCCTCTATGCAGGCTGTTTATCTGCCCTCTTACACTAGTTGTGGGGTCATCCAGCCTCCAGACAAACTTTGAAGTGCTGGTCTAGAACTAAGACTAGTGCTTTGTAAACTTAACAAAAACACATTTTGAAGAAACTATTAACAATTTTATAATAAAATTTTAGTGATGAGGTAAACTCAACATTCATATTGTTCAGCTGATGTAGGAGACAGGAGACAATTGCACTCCTGCAGTCTAGGATTTTGCCATATGCTCAGATAGCACAGGTTAGAATCCACATTTTCCCTTTCATCAGGGTTTGGCAGGATTGCCAAAAGCTCTTATATCTCATGCTGATAATCAAAGCCATGTGCTAAAAGGAGTAGGATAAAAAAGTTCCCTGTCCCCTTGTTGAGCCTTTCCTGTAGAGAAAAGACGATGTATTCCCAACTCTTTATCTTGTTCTTTAAAGATAAATAAACAGCTTGTGCTGCCTTCTCAGGAGAGGTGACATGTAGAAAAGAGTGAGCATTCAGAAACAGCTGTGGGAATAAAACAGGGAATTACATCTCTGGTCTCAGGTGAAACCTTCAAACTCCAGTATTCAAGAATGAATGAAAACACAATTGTATCATTGGAACTGGCAGGTGCGCACACCGCAGTACAACAGAGAGTTGTCAGAGGTGCTGGGAAGAGATTTCCTTCCCCCTGTACAACAGCTTGGAATTGGTTGGGGATCAAAAGCTGGTGTTTTAGAAGGCAGCAAAGAAGCTGTGAGGTGTTTGGTGAGCTGCACAACCATGGGACTGAGTTGTTCCCACTCAAACACCATTGGCATTACATTTTGAAGTATTCCTCCGCTGTCCAGGTCTACCTGAAACTCGGGCAGGTTCTTTGTGGGAAAGGGAAAACATGCAGGTAATCATATTTTTATTCCTCCTTCTGCATTTTCAGATCCTGGGACCAAACATACAAGCTCCTACAACTCTAACTGAATTTACCAGAAGTTGAAAGGTTGATGACAAAGTGTTCTGGGTAATCAGAGATCTTAAGTGTAATCATAAAAAAACCCACCCTGATCTGAATGTACATTGCAATTTCTGCTAAGGCTAATAGACTCAGATCCGGGTAAACATGGATGCTGATGGAAAATTTGGATACTGGCAGCAGAGAGATGAAAAGGAAAGCTGCCTACAGGTTCTGGGCAACTCAATTCATGCTGAACTCCATGGTCTTGCAAGTTGTCTGCTGCTGTTTAAAACTGATTCAGGTCTATCCACACTGTGCGGGCAGGTGCTGTACCATACTGTATTTTAAACAGCATTAGGTTCTAATCATGCTACAGACATCATCGTGACACCATTCGGCAAAATCAGAACAGAACTCAGAAACACAAGTTGATTGTCTAGCCCGGGATTTCCTGTCGGTGCATGTGAAGCAGGACAATTGCTGTTGTGTGGGACAATTGCTCACTGTCTGTAGCAGACAGTCTTCATCTTCAGGAGCTCTGGTTCTGCAACTAGCTAACTGTAGTGAAAGGAAGGTACCTATAGCAAATTAAAATGTCACACGTCTTCATAATACAGCTAATTAGTGCTATTTCCCTCCAGAATTAGAAGCAGCCCATCTTGGGAAGGAAAAGATGCCATTTCTTGGAGGCAATGCTATAATAATTAACAGATTTAATCATAATTATCTAACCTCCATAATACCTACCCCTCCTGAAACCCTTACTCCAAAATTAATTATAATTGACAGCAGGGAGGAATTGGGGCTGTTTCACTATGTCAGTCAGCCTAGGTAGTCACCAGGCACTGCTCTGTGGTGAGAAGACATCACCAACACTATGGCCTTCCCAGATTTCCTGCATGTAAGGATACGTTTTCCTATCTCAATAACAGCTGTGGAAGGTACAAATAGGATGTAGGCCGTTTGTGTAGAAGAGGGCCAGAGAGCAGAGGCTTTGTGGACCAAATCTTTGGATTCTGTTTTGGAACAAAACTTTGGAATGTTTATAATCCTGGCCTAGAGGTAGATTTGGTGCTGGCTCTTGCTGGCATTACTGGGAGGGAGAGCATCACTGCATTCAGAGAATTTCTCTTTGGTGGAACTACCATGAAGGAGATTATTATTAATTATTCTGTTCTATGCATAGGTAGAATGCTGCGCACTGACTTGCCTGGAACAAGACAACGCACAGGTCCTAGGAGTAAGTCTATCTAGGAATCGGAAACATTGGCTGTAACACATACAGTGTTCCCATATAAGCGCTAACTTGGGCACTGTATCCACACAAACACTACAAAGAACTAAAATACATTCTTTGCATAAGAAAAAGTAGAAGAGCAGGATGGTTGAATATTGGAGATGAAGTACACTTCATTTCTTCCTGTTCTCCCCAGAGCATGGCTCTGGGCACCAGATCTAGCCCATGTCATGTTAAGGGAAGCAAGGTGAGGAGGTTATCAACCTGCAAAATATTCAGAGCATATCCAAAAACCAAGTGGACATCTTTTTGATTTGCTGAACTTCTCACGCACTCAGACTCATTTCTCAGTGATTTTGGCAGATTTCAGCAGAAGCTCTAAGAAGGAGGGCACTGTTGCCCACTAATGCCACATCTTAAAAATAAGTTCCCATTCCTGTTTAAGCAGTAAGTCTGATCAGAAATAGAAAGGCTCATCATCTACTGTCGCTCCCAAACAAATCCGCATGCCATCTTCTAAGAGCTGCCTAAAACTGCAATCGTATTCCAGAGTTCAATACTGAACAGAGAAATACCACAAGTTCAGCATCAGTAGAATGATAAGGTGTGGTCCTAGTGTGAACAATAACACTTCTGAATTCTTCCATATCCACCAAATAGCACTACCTGAGGAGGAACTGCTGTGAAATCCTGGAGGCAAGCTTCAAGCCAATCTGCAGCCTCTGAGGGGGAATGGATGTTGATTTTCAGGAAATAGTTATTGTAGAGAAGCTATTGTTTGTACTGCATTCTCCTCAAGAGACTGTTATGTCCTCTCTGGTGTCTTACAAGATGCTCTTCAGATCTCAAATAGATTTTGTTTCCCCCCAAATAAAGATTCTCTCCAAGGAAAAAATTAAAATGAGGGGCTGAGAAGGTCTTTGGAATGTGGTCACACTGACACACTGCAGATGCATGGATGTGCAATATTGTGACAAGGAATATGCAAGGCAGGAACCTTGCTGCTGTTAAACCTTGGCTACAAAAGCCTGTTATCACAGTAGTTAGCATTTGTATATCACAAACAACACTTCAGAAGATTGTGAAATTGATCATCCACGTTTTGAAATAGACAATATTAAATGCCAGGAATTGTTTGCATTCATCAGGAGTAATCTCCCTTCTAATCTGGATCGTGTCAGGTGTGATCAGTCATTGCTATCACCTGAGGAATCACATGGGAGCCGACAAACTGGAGACTCAATCAAAAAGCTGGAGGCTGCCTTTGGAGGAGCAGTCCACGTTATCCATAGAAACAAAGGAGAAGTTATCACATATTCCAATAACCCTCTTATTTGTTAGCTTGCCATAGATAAATTAGTGCTAAAAACAAGGTTGAGAGCAACCACATCACATACAACAGATATCCAAGGGGTTTACAGAGAGCGGCTTTATGGATGTGTGGTGACAGCTGAGAGCCAGGTGAGGATGAGTCATGGTGTCCTCTGCCCAAAAATGGAGTAAAGATTTAATAAATATATCTACTTCTGTTATGTGGTTTCTTCTGTATGAAGAATGATTTAAGCTTATCAGCCACAATTAGGTAAATATATTCATTCAAGCTTGTTTGCATAGTCACATGCAGACATCATCCTACTGCTGTGAGGTGGTCTGCGGGCAGACACTGAGCAGGTAATTTGTGTGTCTTAGTGAATAACTGAAGCGATTGATGAAGTCCTTGTTCTCCATAGTTTGGGACTAGCCATAGGATAAGGCAGTATGCCCTCAGAAAGCATTCACTGTCATGCATATGGTACGTGGACTTGGGATAACGCTGATGGATTTGAGGAGATGATGCACATAGCAGGAACACCACGTCAGGAGCCAGGGATTGCTATTTACTCGCCACTGGCCTACAACCAGGCAGCCACCAGTTGATATTACCGAGATGGCAGACTTTGCTGGCTTCACAGCGGGCAGAGCACCATTTGGCCTGTACACCTTCACAAGGTGCAACAGCCCTGGAAGGTCTGCAGGGAAGGAAAAGCCTCGAGCCTTAAGTGACCTGCAAAGCAGCAAGGTTATCATCACCTCTGTTACTTACAGAGGCCAGTGTTGTATACACATGCTTAGGAGAGCAGCTTTGTAACGAGTAAGAGCTGATGGTAATTTACAAGCCACTTTGATATTCCAATTTGCTGCACATAGATATCAATATTTCATCCACTGATGAATTACAGAGCATGGCCAGGAAGTCTATTACTAAATTGTATGTGCTAACTTTTAAGTTTTCTTAATTTGGCTTCATGCAAAGGGCAATTAGAATGAACAGTTTGCATGGGAACATACAGACAGAAGCTATAACCCAGGGAGAAGAAGAAAGAAAAAAAAGAAATCGACAGACCTACCTGTGCTCCCATCAGATCCATAGTAATGAAGTAAGGCAGTAGCAGCAAGAAAAGGCTTTAGCTGCACAAAAACCAGCAAGAGAAGAGAAAACTAAACGTGATTTCTTCTCTGCATTTTTCCTTTCTTCCAAAACAGACATCTGGCTCACCAGCAAGCTCTCTCTCTCCCTTAAGCCTCCCCACAAGTAGCTGTGTGAATACTCTCGAGATTCAGGCCACCTGAGTTTTATTTCCTTTCAACATGTGTATTTGATAAGCATTAAGAACCATTTCTAAGGATGTGATCAGTGGCTAATTGGTCATTTTAAACAAAAATCAAGAGCTCACCTGTATGCTTAATATCATGAGTGTAGGGGAAAAAAATCTAATAAAAACTCTGAACCTAAAAACCCTGATAACAACAGCAGGGACAAAGTAGTTCTGGCCTACCTTCTGCCCTGCCCCAGGCAGCCAGTGCCTGAAAGGTTCATCCTGGCCCTTCTGTCTTTTGTTTGGCTCTACTATTAGCTGCTGTGTTTCTTGTTTGTTGCTTTTGTCTTTTTCTGCAAAGCTGTCTATGGTGCAAAACCTGGGCAATGTGCAATCTGAAATAAAGCTGCTTATTGCACAGAGGATGCCAAAATTAATAGCTCTGAGTTTTAATGAGGAGATCCTTGAGTTATGTTCCAGTGGGATTGCATTTACACAGTGAGGAACCTGATTAACTGTGGTTAGGGAATCGGAGGCAGTCCATGTGTCAGTTTCCACCTGATAGCTCTCCTCAGGAGTCAGGCTCCAGCACTGCTGTCAGAGGATCTCCCGCGGGCAGGACAGCTGGCAGCACTCTGTCCTTGGCCATTTTTCACCCCGGAGCTGAGTCTGGTCAGGCTGCCTGTGAAGGGCTGTGGGACAGACCCTTCTTGGCTCCTCCTTTCCACTCACTCTTTCCCCATTGCCCCTCTGCTTCCAAGGATGATGACGATATCTTTTTGTTCAGCAGCTTTGTCTGGGACGTGTTACCTTTTGTGACATTTAATTCTCTCTTTTCAAATGAATTGCTTTTCATTTGAACTTAGCTTAAAAATTGGCTATATGACAGGAAAGAGCTTCTCTGCAATGCACAATAAAGAGTGTATTCCGCTCCTCTTTCATCCTTTACTATCTGCACAACAGCAAGACCTGGAAAGCAGAAACTGAACCGTTGTGGCCCAGGAGTGTCACTTATTTCTCTAAGAGCAGCCTGCGGTACCATGTCAGAAGTGACCTATTCTTGAATGCACAGATGACACAACATATCTCATTTAATTTGAAGGCTCAATGCTTCATAAACTGTGCTTTCCTCCAGGGGCTGTAGTGGAAAGATACTAGGGTAGAGAGCCATGTTCCCGTACTCTGTTTTCTAAAGCTTCGTGCTAACCCAGAAAGCTTCTCCTGCCCACATGAGGCCTCCGCTTCGCTATAAACGAGTTCTTACAGCTCTGTACCCCTCCAGACTTCAAGGAAAACATCTCTGTTTGACAGACAGCAAACAGGATATAGGAGATTCTTCTTATTTTGCACTGTACTCAGGGAGGCATTATCAGAGGGTTCATCCAACCACTGGTAAAATACTGAAAGAGAGTAACAGCAGATCCCAAAAATGGCCTCTGGGTTTAAGAGAGCAAAACATCACCACGTTCTGTCTAAACACAATTACACAGATAACTGAGTTTAGCTGCTTGAGCAGGGAGGTTGGGCCAGATGATCTCCGGAGGTCCCTTCCAGGCTCCACCATTCTGTATTTCTGTGATTAACAAGTCAAAAATGAGAAAGCTCCTTCCTGCACCCTCCTGCTGCTGTGTTACAGCACCTTGCTTGCAGAGTGAGGCTACACAGCTGAGAGCAGGCAGTGTACCCGCTCTGAAGGACCTTCAGTAACCGTGAGCAGGGGCAGAGTACAACCCAGATGGGAACCCTCAGCTGTACCCATCTGAAGGAGCTGAACGTTGTAAGGACAAATTCTGAGAATGAGACAAATTCTGAAACATGCCCAGGTACCTGCGTGGTGACTTCAGATACACTGGAGCCACTGTGTTTCTGCTGCCAATCTGCTGGGGCACAGCCTGAAACGCTGGGGTTGGAACAAGATGATCTCTAAGGTCCCTTCCAACCTGAACCATTCTATGATTCTATGATCCCTGGGGATCCCCTCCAGCTCTCCAGATATTCTATGATTCTGCGGTTCTGTGACTCGGAGGGGGAACTGAGCTCTCTCCTGCCAGCAGCCCCTGGGGGTGGTTCCTGGCATGGGACAGAAGCAGCTTAGAGCAGGGGTAACAGCTTGTGCTCTTTGCGGGGAGGATGCTGCTCCAGGCCAGAGGTGGGTGCACTGCATCACTGGTGCAAGATGTGCTGCAGGTGAGGTGGGGGAAGCAGCCCTGCACGCACAGCCTCTCCATACATGTGGTCTGGCAGCCACAAGGACCTGGTGAACCACAGGTTGTTGCGGCATTAGCCAAGTCCTGATTAGAAAATGCGTTCTGCAACACATTTCTTATAGCTCTGCTACAAACTCAGAAAGGTTTTGGAGCATAACTGTTGGGCTTTACATGCCAATCTGCATGCTTCCAGTCCCAGAGTTTCGTAGGAAATGAAGATGTTGCCATAAAATGAGATCACCTGCCCTTCTTGATTCTCTGCTGGAAGATTCAAGCTTGTGAGCCTCAACCGGTTTAATTCAGCTTTCTGAATGCTGAGTCTGGAGAATTGTTTGTGTAAGCTTAAAAAAAAAAAAAAAAAGGTATAACCCTATGCCAAGGATACTGAGAAGAAAACAAATAATTAGAACATGCAGGGCTTGACTTTTTCCCTTCAGTGAAACAGCACAGACATTTCAATAATTAAGCAGTTTCATAATGTTTGTAGAGGGAAATGAAAGTTTATTGCTTCTGCTGTTTCTATAAAGGCACAGGGCAAAACGTGGCAGCATGCAGAGAACAAGGCAGCAAAGGGAGGGAAGGAAAACGTGAAGGTGCTATAGGGGCACAAGGACAAATCAAACGCCCTGGATAACATTTGCAGTGCTGTGGTGTGAGCTTGGTTAAGGAAGAAATGAGTCAGGATTTGAGGCCTCATTTTGTAAATCATTATTTTTTGCATGCGAGGAACTTGGGTGAGTACTTACTGGACCGTGGTTAAAGAGAGACCCTTCGAGCTCAGCCCGGTGGAAGCTGGATTGTGCAAGTCTGACTCATATTTTAGGATCACTCATGCTCTAATTTAAATCAATGGGAATTTTTTCACTGACGTGATTGGGAACAAGATTAAGCCCTTGCTGCATTGCGATTCCCTTGGAGAATGCAGGACTGGGGTAAAGTTAGCTGATGATTGTTAGAAGGCTCAAAATTTGGCCTCTGAAAGCAAGCAGTCACATCTTCCCCCTCTCTCAGAAGAAGTACATGAATTGGGAGCAACACATTTATTTAATTTCTTTAGACAGATGCGTACTTGACTGAAACTCCTTCAGTTGGGAGGATTATTCTGCATTTGTATCTACACAAGAGGAAGAAGAACGTGGTTCAAGACATACAGGGCTAAGAGATGTGAACTCTGCCAGTTCCTACAAAGTGTTGAAATTGATACAATACGTCTGGAATTGATTTTTCCTTGGATGCTGCAGACAGATCTGAGATGTGTTGCTGCCTGCTTTGTAAATGGAGGAGTGGCTGTGGAGTTACAGAAAGCTGGTTTGTTCTTGCAGCATTTGGGAACAAAGAGGGAAAAAGAAATCCCAAGTATGAGCTGCAGATAGGCAAGAAAAACACAGAGCCAGTACTGACGGCTTTGGAGCAAATGTAAAAGCTCGTGGGAGTACCACACTGCTCGGTATCCATGGACTGAAATAAGATGTGGTATGGGTGGGGAAGGAATTAAAATCAGCCAGATCCCAAGAAATACTGCTAATGGAGGAAATTTCAAATCTCTCAAGCTTTGTGTTTCTGTTACCATAATTTGAAAGGATTCTGACAGTCTGGTGAGAGCAGCTATTGTCAAAGTACAGAAGTGTAACTATTTCATTTTCAGTAAAAATGAAGGCAGATCCCAGCAAGTTACCTGTCTGAAGTGTGGCTGTTTTACAGGTTGCCTCCTTCTCCCACTGGCTTTCTGCACTTGCCCTCCTGCAGCCAGTTTGCCTGGATTGCAGGGTGAGCTCCCGGGCAGGGTCCTGCTGCTTGTGCTGGGGACAGGGCCGGATGCTCAGCTGTGTCCCAGGGCTCAGTGTCCCTCAACACAACACAGAGGGAAGGGTTGAGTTAAGTCCTCCTTCGATCCTCTCCTGTCCCTCTCTGCTTGGTAAATATGTGCATGGCAGAGTGAGCTCCTGTGTTGGCATTCTAGTCTGGAAAGAAAGAAACTTTGTCGTAGCGTAGGAAGTATTGGCATGAACCCTAATTTAGCCGTTATCTGGATCAGCCTCTCTTCTCTCCAAAAACATGCAAAATGACATATCACATTTCCTATTCTTTTTTTGTAGTTATGTTTAAAGTCCAGTTTTCACTCTATCCAATAATATTTTATAGCATGCAGCAAAAGGTCCTCTTGCACAGTTGGCAAGAGCAGTTGGGTGTGCGCAATGTGCTCCAGTAAGGCTTCTCCAGCAGCAAATCTGCTTCAAGGGAATTTGAGGGAACAACCACAGAAACAGTGAAGTTAGCACACCTGAAAGGTCTGAGACAGCCGTAGCTGGGGGCTGAACTCAAGCAAACCTCACATGCTGGCTTTGCTGCTGGAGAAATCCCAAAATGCCGTCATACCCTTAGCAGCAGAAGAGCCCTGCCACAGTGGGTACAGTGAACTTTCTGCTGTGAGACGGGATGAGGTGACAGAGCTGTAAGGAAACACGGATTTGCTTGCCTTGCAGCCTCGGTAAGCGAGATTCTGCTTTAATTGTCCTGCCAGATGTCAAAGCAATGGTGAATTACCAACCAGAGATAAGTAATGCATGGCGGGGGGCGGGGAGGAAGTGTGACGTGCTGACACGGACAGACATCCTATACAATGCACTTGCTCAGTAAAGGATCGGTCCCAAAAGGCCCATAGCATGTGCACGGGGGGTAGGAAGGGAGGAATGGGCAGTTGGCACTGCTCTGACAGGGGAGGAAAGCAGGGAAACAGACCCAGAGGAACCGGACCCTTGCCCATGGTCCCATTGGTGACCTGCGGAAAAAACAGAGATTGTAGCCCACGTACAGGAATACCTCCTCAGCTGCTGAAGTTAAGCAGCATGGCAGCAGAGCTGAGCGCAGCGATGTCAGTGTTTGGCTGATGAAACCACAGACATGTTGCACGTGTCTCCAGGCAGAGCTCCAGCATGGGCTCAGCCAGGATCAGGAAGGGTCACCTCCACCCCACCCCACCCTCCACCCTGTGCAGCAGCCTGAGTCCTTAGTGGCTCCTTCTCCACTCCTTTAATGAAACCTGCGGGCTCTCCATGTGTTCCAGGTCTGTCATTCCCTCCCCTGACAATCGGTTTAGATTTGGGTGATGGGTCTGGTAGCGATGGGACTGGGAGGAGGAGGAGGTGGCTGACACCCAAGTTGTGTAAGCCTGCTTTCAAAAGGAAGTGTGGCTAAAACCCGAGCAGCCTGGTGGTTTTTTAATCAGAAAAATGCTAATTGTCAGAAGACATCAAACTTCTGCCCATGAGGAGTACCATAAAAGAATGCTGAAGCAGGCCATGCTTTTCTCAGCACAAATAGCAGCAGCAACGTAGCAAATCTAAGAGTGACTTCAGGTTGTCTCACTGGGATACCAACAAAGCTTTCAAGAAGAGGGGTCTTCGTTGTCGTTAATTATTAAGCAGGTTTCCTTGCTGCCTGACTACCTTTGTGAACACATTACTATGAAAGTCTTGGAGAGACATCTTGAAGCCTCATGACCATGCTGTTTTTCATGCCCTAATTGTCTGGCCAAAATCCTGCTCTCCGCTGAGTCAGTCTTTGCTGAGATTAGTGGAAGTGCTCTTGATTTACAGTGAGATATGAATTTGCCAGCACATACCCTGAGGACAGAGAAAGAATGCTATTTAATATCATTAGAAAATGAGAAAGAGAAGATGAAGTAGCTTGTCTCCGTGGCATAATGCTGTTCCCAAACAGTTGTGACATCTCTGGATCTCCTAGGGCTAAAAAGGAGTGGTGTTTTGATATTTCCTCCTTCAAAAAAAGTCAAAAAAACACTCTCTGCTGAAAACCTTTTCTCTGGGCTATAATATCTCTGTATCTGTTCCAAATTGCTTGAGAGATACTGGAAGGCAGACTGTTCCATGCAGACATGAGGTCTTTAAAGCAGCTCCAGTGCTGGAGGTCCAGGCAGCACAGGGTGATCCGGAGGCTAGAGCTGCCTTAGGGACAGTGCTGGGGAGGTCAGGCAAGGGGGCCTGAAGAGAAGGGATTTACTGGGAGCTTCGGCGTGTATTCAGCATGATTACACCCTGGAAATGAGAGAAATGAGTAAGACCCCTGAAAAGTAAGAATGTGCAGGAGTGGATGAAAACAGCAGCAGCGCGGGCACTCTTGGGGTGCCCACCACGAAGCAGCAGCACCAACCCCAGTTCACAGCAGCAGTACGACAGCTCCTGCAGCAGAACCCTGCAGGTGCCAGCTGGGCTCCCACTGCCTCCAGCTGGGCCAGCAGCTGGGTGCTCTGCAGCCCCTGACACATCCACTGGGAGCCCTGCGGTGCCCACATCCTGGCTGTCCCCCAGTGTTCTGGTTTCAGCCGGCAGGCCGGGAAACCCCACACAGCCGTTCGCTCACCCCCCCCCTCCTCCCAGCTGGGATGGGGGAGAGAGTCGAGAAATAAGGTAGAACTCGTGGGTTGAGATAAAAACTATTTACTAACAGAAAGAGGAAAATAGAGTACAATAACAGTAATGATAATTATATACAAAACAAGTGATTGTACAAAGCAATCGCTCACCGACCGCGACCGATGCTCAGCCAGTCCCCAAGCAAACGGGCCCTCCCCGCTCACTTCCCTTCCTTATATTACATGATGTCATATGGTATGGAATATCCCTTTGGTCAATTTGGGTCAGCTGCCCTGGTCCTGTCCCCTCCCAGTTCCCGGCTCCTTATGCCTTCTAACTGCTTCACTGAGGAACAAAATATGTCCTTGGCTGTGTTCAACACTGCCAGGTGTTATCAGTTTTCTTTCTCTTCTGAAAACAAAACATCATACCAGACACTGTGAGAGAAGTAACTTCGGTTAGAAACTAAGACACCCAGGCAGACAGCATGCAGGAGTGCGGCTGTGCTGGAGGATTCCAAAGGCCCACACCCAGCCCTCCATCCCCAGCACGCATGCTTTGCACCTCCTGCAGCACTTTGTGCAGATAGCAGCATGGGATGAGCACTTGCAGAATGCTGAGCTACACGGATTTGCTTGTCCCAAAGTAGGAGGCAGTGAAGAACTGGGGCCAGAATCTCTTTCTCTGAAGAGCTTGCAATCTGCTGCCTTGAATGAAGTCAGCACGGGTAACAGCTGTTGTGTGGACACCTGACCCAGGTGAGCATTGGGCATGCATGAGTCCTCGGCTGGACCATCCTGTGTAAGGATGCACAGCATTGCTCGAGGGGTCCTTGGCCAGTAGGGTGAGCCTGGTACAGGGAGCCGCAGTCATTGGGACGTGCAAATGCTGCCTATAGAGGGAGATATTGCAGGCTGGAGCTGCTGTCCCCAAGATAAATTTACGGCCCAACCTCTAGCCGAGGTTTCACTGCGCCGTTTTAAGGAGATGTGATAAATGCCAGCTCTCTGGCTTCCATTTGATGTGCCAGACTGGGGCAGGATGGGAAGACATCAGCTCCGTTGCCACTCCTGCCAACCGAGGAGAGCAGGGCTGCGTTTCCTGCACGTGCACTCATGGAAGCTGCTGTCAGTAACTGCTCTGACAGGGCTGCCTGCGGGAGAGCCCCGCTGTCACCTTTCTGTGTCATGCCCGAGGCACCTGGCAGCAGCCCCGGAGCTCAGGCAGTTACACAGCGACAAATGGGAGCTCAGAAACGGGGCCCTGCCCATTTCCCAGGCTGGCTGCTGGGCTGCACTGCTCTGTTTTGAGCAGGCAGCGAATGAAGAAACAAGAAACCCAAACGATGAGGCTGAAAGGGAAACAGAACTTGCATCGAGAACTCTGATTTGAGACCCAGTGCCTGTCTGAACCTACCCTTCTCTTTGCTCCATCCACTCCCCCCCTTCCCTCCAGCACTTGCCTGCCCCATGCAGCCACGCAGGGTGACAGCGGGCCGGCAGGCGCTGGCTCTGCTCCTCGGGAAGCTCTCGGAGGAGCCATCTGCCAGCTCCCAGCAGCAGGAGCTGCTCGCAGAGCACCCAGTGCTCCCACACCACAACGGGAGGGGATGAGGATGGGGCAGCACACGTGGAATCACCCATTTTTCACAGTCATGCAGGAGAAGAGATTGTTTCTTGCCTCCCGTGAAGGAGAGGCTGTGCAGCAGCAGCCGGCCCCGGTTTTGCGAGCTGCCCAGGGCTGAGCAGCCTGGAAGGCCCCCAGAGAGCAGCAGGCTGTGGGGAGGGGCTGCCAGCGGTGACACAGGGGTGAGCTGGCAGAGATCAGGGCCACAGCTTAATGACTTCACACATCTTAATTGTTTCTAGGTGAGAGTTTGCCATAGCAATGGAAAAACAACGTAACATGATAGAAAACAGTACTGAAACCAAAAAGCACCGAGCGATACGAGTTTCTGCTCCATTTATAGTGCACATGACTCTGTTTCACAGGACCGAATGCCTCTGTTGCACATGAAAGGTCAGAAATCCAACCCTACATCCATCCGTGCCAGCATTTGTTCCAGAGGAGCTGGTGCAGATCACTCAAGAAATGAAAAACCTCTTTACACTTTCTGGCCACTCACTACACCATAAATCTGCCTTTGAAGAGCTCATAACCGTGCTCAAAAGGCATATAAACCCCAACCAGCCAGCAGCCGTTTACCAGCTCCCCACACCGTGCGGCTGTTCCTCCCGCCAGCACTGGGCGGCCATCAGAAAAGCTCCCAGCGTTCTGTACCTCACAGCCCCCTCCCAGAGCTCTGCCAGCCCCCGGCCCAGCAGTGCCCCCTGCACGGGCCCCTGCAGCCTGGCAGGTGGCTCTCCTCTCCCTCCTCCGCCCGTGGAGGTTCCCCGCAGCTCGTACCCCTTCCACTGCTGCAGCGAAGCTGTGAGAACCACACCTGAGTGTGCAGGGCAGCCCTGCATCCAGAGTAACAAAGTTCTCCTAATGCATCCAGTGCACGGAGCTGCCTGCAGGAACTGAGAGGAGCGAGCATGGGGAGAGGATTTCAGCTCTTTGGCTGACAGACCCGGGGGGTTCTGGGGATACCGCAGTCTGGCAGCAGCAGAGCTGAGCCCCTGCATCACCCTGCACATTTCCATAGGGAAACAGGGGGCCAGGAGCAGCTGGGTGCCCCAGCACTGCGCTGGTCAGAGGTAAATACAGTTTTCAGATCACTGTCTTTTTCGTGCAGCTTTAATGCTGTAGAAATCCATGGAGGAAAAAGAGGAAAAGATCTTACGAGATAGAGGAACAGCTCGCTTGCGTTTGATCTGTCTCTTGTTCCCTTCAGCAGCAGGCACATTTATTTACAGCACAGCCGCAGCCCCACGTAGCGCAGTGGGAAGGCAGCCACCAGCTTGCAGGCAGCGGGCAGATGCCTCGAGGGGCATCCTCTGAGCGTGCTCTCTCCCTTTGCTGCAGAACCACCCGCTAATGCATGCCCCTTGGCTGCTTGCTGTGCTAAACCCATTTATCTGAACCATGACAGCATAAGAAGCAGTTTTTGCGATTAACCCACTTGTGCTGCCATACAGCTGATCAGGCTGCCTCTTGTTATTTGCTAGGGGAGCCTGCTTTAAGCTTCAAGATGCTCAGTTGTAGGGGATGGGGGAAGCAGTGAGCTCTGCACATTTAAAATGGAGAATCGTTCATTTAAGGACAAGAGAGAAAAGAGCGAGGGGTCCTTTCCCTGCTTGAATCTGAGTCCCAACGCTAGCAGCAGCCATCGCACCCCAGGCACCAGGGAGAGCTGAGCAGACTGCTCACAGCAGAGCCAGCCGATCCCAGGCAGCTGACATTGGAGGGTCAGGGGAGCCTGGGGATCCTGCAGGGCTGAGGTACCCAGCACATCCCTCAGGCTGTGGAATTGGTCTCTGGGGATCACAGCAGCGCAAGAAAGCTGTCAGCTGCTGTGGAGGAGGGTGGTTGGAAGGTGCTGCTTCGCTTTGAAGTGGGCCAGCAGTGCTGCATGTGCTCTTTGAAGATCAATTATAACCTGAAGCGTAATGTGTCCTGCCTCCCACCAGCCTTCCTGGCCGGGGGATGAATGGTGACCCTGCCAGCAACCTGTGTGAGGACGGATGGGTGGAGAGCAGTGGGTGAGGATGTCCTGAACCATTATGTTCCTGGTGAGTGCCCGTGGGAAGCAACAGCCCCCTGGTGCTGCAAAGCCCACCTCGCCCTGCTTTACAGTGCTGGAGAGCTCTGATGCCCGCCAGGAGGGCTGGAGGTGCCCAGCTGCCCTGGCCAGCTCTCTGCTCCACTCGGCTCCAGGCTGCTTGCACAATCCCCTTGCTTTCTCCTCCAGCACCCCGTCAGCTCCCTGGAACTATTCTCTCACCAAAGAGCAGCCCCGCTGTAGTTGCTGCCCCTCTCCTGGTGCTGCTTGCACCACTGCCGCTCCCATCCTCTGCGCAGCTGGGGACTGTGGGCAAAGCCAGTGAGACGATGTCCTGAAAGCATCACAGTCACCAATGGGATTGGGACCTTCCAGAGACACTGCAGCAAGCAAGCTGCTCCGGTGGGCGAGGTTTGTGAGCAACGAGAGCTCAGGTTTGGAATAAGGCAAGCCTTGGCCACACAAGTGGCCCTGAATGAACAGTTGGTGGCACTTGCTAATAAAAGAAAATAAAATGAAGTGATCGTCTGAGTGGAGCAGTGGAGCAGTTAATGGCCGTCCTAGACTTGAAACTCTGAAATACAGAAGACGAGTGCTTTAAACTCTATTTTATTCCGTCCCTGTTTGCAGCAAGTGCCAGCAAAACTAATTAAGGAGATAGTCAGAAAGCAGCTTTCCTTGCAACACTGACTGGTTCTGAACTGCTTGACAATTCTAATAGCTTTCAGCTGACTCAGGCTGGCTGTGAGCTACACTATGGAAATGCTGAAACGAGGTACCAGAGTGTAAAAGGGAGGCAAATGGATCATAAACCTTTGGAATGCAAATGGAAAAAAAAAAAAGTTATTCTTGCCGGAGTCTTCTATAAGCCCCTGGGTGCCCCCAGCACTAGGGGTGATGGAATCTTTTTCTCTCAGAGGCCTCCATCCATTTGCTTCATGTTTCTATGGCCAGGGAATTCAGATTTCCATGGGCAGAGAAGCAGGTGGACAGACTGCCTGGATGCAGTTGTCCTAGGGACCTGTGTTACAGAGCTGGAATGTTGTATTTATGTCTACCTGGAAAAATAATAAAGAAATCTGTAATAATATTTTTTTTAATATCCTCCAGACAAAGATTTCTGGGGAGATGACAGATAGCAAATAGTTTCCTGTGCATCGTCGGATCTGTGGCAGGTGCCCTTAGAGAAACAGCGAGCGCGTTGCCACGCGCTGCGCTCAGCCCGCGGGAGACGCCTCGTGCTCAGGCTGACGTTTCAGCTGCGCTCGTTCCCCGAGGCGTTCCGGGGGAAAACACAGCGCCGTGTCTGATCGCTTAGGAGGTGCTGAACTTTACATGGATGGCGTTTGGAAACACAGAGAGATCCCGCCTGGGAGCTCCACGCTGCTTTGAAAGAAGCAAAGCTGCTGGACTCGATTATATGGAAATGTGAATGTGCTGTAGCAGAAACACCATAACAGGAAGCGAAGTTAGCTCTGTCGGGCTGTTCTAACCTCAGCTGCAAAGGGTGCTGGAAGTGTGCAGTCAAGTTGCTGAAAAGGAAGGGGAGAGAAGTTCTTGCTGTGAAAGCTCACGCAGGGAACCCCCTGCCCCTGGCTGCCCAGAGGAGCAGTCTGGGCCTGCTGGGCGGTAGCGTCCACATGGACACTGAGTGTAAGTTTTTAAGAAGTCCAGTGTGTTCCAAAGGTCCTGGCCTCCATAACGAGCACAAAATGAAATAATCTGTTGTGCATGTTAGATAGCGTCCTGGTTTAATGGCAGAGGTGAGAGCAGCAGGTAGGGATGTGTGTGACTCCGCATGAGCCCCAGGAGAAGGGTGGCTGTGAAGCTGTGTGTCCAACAAGGACATGCTGCAGACGCAGGAAGGTGCTGAGCCAGCCCCCGGGCTGCACTCGGTGCTCTCAGACCGCGGAGGAGCAGTAATGTCTCCTGCCAACGACAGAGAAGACGAACACATATGCTGCCAGGTGCAGCCGTGGGAGGGCTACAGCAGCACGAGCAGACAGGTGCGGCAGAACCCAGACCTGCCGTGGCACCTGCAGCCCCTGCAGATGCTTCATGACACGAACGTGTTGGTAAGAGGCCGTGAGCTGGCACGGGGGTCACAAACATGAGGGAGATGAGCTGGTCCCAAAGCCCAGAGGAAACAGTGTGTGACTCGGCCATCTTTGCCCAGCAGCTGGCTGTAACCCAGGCAGAGGAGGTGCTGGAGCATCCAGCTCTGGAATCATAGAGCATCCTAAGGCAGAAAGGCCCCACAGGGATCGAGTCCAGCTCCTGGCTCCACACTGGGTCACTCAAAAACCAAACCGTATTTCTGAGAGCATCATCCAAACACTCCTTGAACTCTGGCAGCACTGGGCCACAACCACTGCCCTGGGCAGCCTGTCCCAGTGCCCAGCCACCCTCTGATGAAGAACCTTTCCCTCACCCCCACCTGACCCTCCCCTGACAGCTCCATGCCGTTCCCTCGGGCCCTGTCGCTGTCCCCAGAGCAGAGCCCAGCTCTGCCCTCCGCTCCCTGTGAGGGCTGCAGCCGCCATGAGGCCTCCCCTCAGCCCTCTCTGCTCTGGGCTGAGCACACCAAGGGGCCTCAGCCCTCCCCACCGGTTGTGTTTACTCATCAAGCTGGGAAACAACAGGGAAGGCCCAATGCAGGGCCATGGCTGCACAGGAACCAGAGCCAGGTGAGGGAGGCTCCAGTGTGCAGCCAAGATATGACAAGTCTGGGTGAAGCATCAGTTCCTCACTTGCACATACGGTCCCTCTCATTTCTGAGTGTATCTTGAAATACATCCACCTCCCTCAGAAAACCTTGGCTCCCTTCTTTTTCCCAGCCAGAAAGTGCAAATGGGTTTGTGAACCTTGCTGCGTCCCTTACAGCCGCTGTAAATCCGGAGCAGCGTGCACCGTCAGGTGTGCAGGGCTCCTTTATAGAGCAGGATTTATGCCTGCACCCCTCACATCTGCGGATGGGTTTTATTGTGATTTATGCCTGTGTTGTAAAGGGCCATATATAAGAATTACCTGATGCTATCGAGGGACCTATTCTTTTGGGCCCTTATCTTCCTCCTGAAAGCAGAGACCACTTAATCACTGTTAGCTCTGTACTGAGCGCAGCGTCCCCTGTGATTTACCCATCTCTCTGCTTTCACTCTGATTAGCTTGTGATGTCAGGACTAACCCTATAAAGTTCTCACAACACGTGCTGAATTGCAGCTATACGTACAAGTTATGAATGGCTCTGCAGTGTCTGTGTCGGGGAAGATGATTACAGCCTTTTTAAGGGAGCCATTACATTAATATTGACCAAATGCCAGTGTCTAACTGAGGTACAAAATGGGCTTCTTGGCTCTTCTGAGCCAAATATCTAGGCTTGCACTGTTACTGGTGGAGGCTGAACCTCCACAGCCTAAGTCATAGGGAAACATATCTCAGAAAGGCAGAGGCCAGGTTTCCAAAAGCGTTCAGCCATGTGACACCGAGGCACCAGAGCAGTGCAGAGGGCCCTGCCTGGGGCAGCAGAGGGGCACCTGGCAGAGCTGCACAATGCCTCACGCGTTGGGCTGCTGCGTTTTTCATAAGGTCCAGGTGCCAGGAGCTTGTCAGAAGGCCTCTAGGTTGCCCCAGGTCTTCCAGTGCTCACATGTCCCCAGAAGTCAGGCGGCTAGGCTGTTTGTCCTCACAAGCAGCTGAGCCACAGCCTCTGGGGGCTGTTTCAGTGCCTTATGGCCATTGGGGTCACACCTGATGGCTTGGATGTGGCTGCACAGAAAAAAGACAGCCTGTGCCTGGTGGGTCTGAGACACCTGCAGCCGCTCACTGGGACATGCAGCAGTGCTTGACCAGCTCTGCACGCTTCCAGGTACGCTCACAGCCAGGGGAAGGCCCAAAGCATGGAGGTCCTATTTGGCCAGTGCCCTTTGCCTTGGGTCTGGCAGTCCTCTCTGCTTCTGGCCCAGGAGAGATGGGGAATGCCTCCACCCAGGACCTTACCCCTGCTTGTACAGGCACTGTCTCTCTCCACAGGGTCTTTGAACTCCCTCCATTCAAGGGGTGATCCAGCTCCTGCCTTCCTGCTTATCCCAGCACCAAGAACCTCTACAAAACGTAATTACAAGTTGCTTACCCAGCGTGCATAAACATTTCTGTCTGGCAGGAGAGGAGCTCACCAGGCGCACGGCCCTGCTCTTGCCTTGCCTGCTGTGATGGTAGCAGCTTCTTCTCTTATGGAGAAAACCCAGCACATTTCTGGAGGTAAAAATGGCAATTTGGGTCATCTAAAAGATTGCACGAACTGTGTCAGGATTTGGTGGAATGGTTTGTTTCAATATGTTTGGCTTCAGGAGCTGGCTGTCAGGATCTGAGCCCAGGCTGTTCTTCACATCCCCGTGGAAGCATGGGACGTGCCAGGCGCTTCCAGCAGACCCGGTGGGGACAAGCTGCTGGGAGGTCCTGTCAGGGGCAGCCCAACCTGTGGGCACAGCGCTTTGTCCCAGGTATTCCTAGCGCGTGCTACCGTGCTGAGCTGCTGCGGGGCTTTGGAGGAAGGAGTGCTGCATCCCTGGGTCACAAACAGCTGAGGGTGTCACCGAGGCTGGGACCATCTGTGGAACTGGGAACAGGAGGTGCCCGGGGGCTCGTGCACCCTGACATCAGTGAAAGGCTGAGTGGGGTTGTTCAGCATCACTGTGAGGATGTGGGCATCTCCACCCCACTTCAGGTTCCTAAGTCCTTAAGTAGATCTTATTCACCCTACTTGAATCAACGCCAAGGATTTTCTTACTCTACGCCCAGCTTTCTGCGAGCATTCCATTTGCTTTCAGCTTGACAGCCTAGAGCACCCCAGTTTAGATCCTCAAATGTTAACTAACATATATTTTTCATCAAAGCATTTAGAAAGCTTAAACGAGGTGTACACTTTTACCCAAATTTCAGCTTTCAGCAGCTCTTGTTACATCCACTTACAAAGGTGTAGGCAGGAAGGTATTTTTAGAAACATATAAATTAATTTCTTCGTCAGGCTGCTATAATTCAAACAGCAATTTGAAGGCTGCAAAGGGGGGCCCACCCCTGCTGCTTGCTGTTCCATCTCCCTGTCTCCTCCAGGCAGAGACTGGAGAGCAGAGCTCGGCCCCAGAGGAGCATTGGAGACGGCACAAGTGTGTGAAAACAAGGGCTCCTGATCCGCAGTGTTTTGTAGCTTTCTAAGTGAAACATTTACAGCCTTAGCTAATCACATTACATTTGCTTAATTAATGGGAAGAGCCTATGCTCTCAAGCTGACAGGCGGTGATAGATGAGTGCAGCTGCCCTGGCTTCCAGCAGCATGTGTGAGTGCTTAATGGCAGCGGGGCGGGGGCTGCGGGGCTGCAAAGCAGTCCGTGTGCTGGCTGTGAAATAAAGGCCTTGCACACGAACCGAGCTCGTGTCGGTGCTTGCTCTGCACCTGGGGAGGGGGCTCCAGGCACCCGGGGGCTGCTGCTCCCACGCTGAGCCCTGGCCCAGCCCCGTGCCGGGGGTCAGCAGCCTGTGGGGTGCTCCCCCCCTCCTGGCACTGCTGGTTGGAACAGGGAGCTGGTGGCAGTGGGAGCTGCGGGGCAGGGCGAGCAGCAGCGGCTTCCTGGGCTGGGGAGGAGAAAGCCCACACTGAAAATCCCCAGTGTTCTCCAGAGCTGTTTCTGTACCCAAATCAGAAAATTGCTTATGTCCCTTGAATTGCCTGCTCTGTTCCTGTCCAAGTGATTGTCCTGTGCTCATGTTCCAGCACACGAGCCCAGAACACATGGCACGAGCAGCTGCCAGGCCAACTGCTGCGGTGACAGCAGAGCCAGCCCTGGCGTTGGGTACATCCCACACCCTCCGCATCCCACTCCTACCCACCCTGCTTCCAACTGCTCCGTGCCTGAGTTCTCCAGCCATCAGCAGCCCCATCTGCAGGAAAGCAGCCAGGTTCCAGCTGTGGGGCCCTGCATCCCCCCTAACCCTGGGCACGGTGCCGCGGCTGAGCAGCAGCTCGGGCAGAACGGTGCAGGGGCA
This sequence comes from Penelope pileata, assembly GCA_013396635.1. Classification (NCBI taxonomy): domain Eukaryota; kingdom Metazoa; phylum Chordata; class Aves; order Galliformes; family Cracidae; genus Penelope; species Penelope pileata. The sequence continues at coordinate 82,664 of WBMW01001150.1, read as the reverse complement.
CTGGGAGCCCGCGGCCCGGTGCTGCTGCTGCCATGTGCTGGCCTCCAAGGCAGCGCCTGGGCTGGTCCCAGGAGCTGTGTCTGATTTCAAAAGGATCTTAAGAAACCAGAAGGTTAGCAGTGTGTAATTCCGTCCCCGAAATATCAACCAGTTGCCAACAGCAAATTGTGAGAGAATGACCAAGAGCTTTTACCCATCCCAGTCCTCCTGCATGGTTACCAAAACAGGGGAGAGATGTGTTTATTTCTTTCTGTGAGCTTCCCAGCAGCCGGAGTTGCGTTGGGCTGCGGATGGTTTCACCCCTCGGCTCTTTGGGTGCCACGGGACACTCTGTGGGACCCACACAAGAGGTTTGGTTTGTGCACGGGGTGCTGCAGGACGGGAGAGCCCGGGGAGGTGAGAGAGGTGATGGCACAGTGGGTGCTTGAGGTGAAGGGACACTGGGTGAGGAGGTGAGAATTTGCACACCCCGATGTGAGGCATTCAGGGCCTGATTTGGTGCGCTCTGTGGGGAGGGGCAGGCTGCCCTGCGGGCTGTCCCAGGGCTGTGTCAAACACCATGGTGTGTTCGTGGTGCAGCAGGTGGCTGGGTGGCACAGGACACCACCGGCACCTTCTGCTCCCAGGGCCATGCTGCAGCACTGCGGCTCCAGGCCTTGTGCCAGCCCTGGGCAGCAGCCTGGAACATGATTTCCCTTTGTCCGGGCGCCCGGGTAACCCTGGGGTGAAGCTCAGGTGACTCCTTCGGTGACAGCCACGTCATGGCCTTTGAAGCAAGGGGTGCCTTGTGCCAGCAGGGCTCCTGGCACAGTGTGCATTGCAGCCAGGGGCAGCGGGACGTGGCCCGGTGGGCGCACGGCCAATGACCGCTGCTTCGTTTGGGGCACTGCCCCATGTGGCAGTTCATTAGAAAGCCCCAGGGAACTCAAATGAGGTTTTTATTGTAAAAGCCATCATCTCTGGGACGCACACAGCGTTCCCTGGCAGCCCGGCTTTGTCCCAGCGGCTGCTACCAGGCGCCCGTCCCTGCTGCAGCCACCCGCAGTGCCCTGCCCTGGGGATCGGCAGCCGATGTCTGCAGGTGACTGGAGGAGGATGGGGGGATGGCGGCACGTGATGGGGTGAAATGACAGCTTGGGAAAGGTGGGACGAGCTGAGCCTTCCCAGAGAGCTCGCGGCTGTCAGAAAGGGTTTTCTTTCTTGTGCCTGAGATGGGATTAAGCCCAGAGGCTCATGGATGTGCTGCCAGTTGTGCTTCGGTCCTTTGTAGCCAGAACCACAGCAGCCCCTGCTGCGAGGGCACTGCCTGGAGCTCTGCGCTGTGGGCACCGGGGCTGGGCAGAGCTGCCCGCACTGGGTCCAGAATGAGACCTGGGGGGGTGGGGGTAAAGGCAGCGGCTGAGAGGATGAGGGGCAGCAAAGAAGGAACGTGTGGCAGGAAACGTGACCTGGGTGCTGAGCCGCGGGGTGCTGCACACTGCCAGGGCTGTGCTGGGACGCAGCCTGCAGCAACCACAGAGCAGTGTGCCCTGCAGTGCAGGTGCCGGGGCAGCTCTGGGGCTCTGCCAGCGGCCCTGCCAGGAGCCTCCTGCACATGGCTGAGGGCAATGGAGCAGGGCTATGGCAGGGCAGCGGGCAGCGCTGGGTCTCAGGCATTGAGTATATCTCCTTCGCTTTGTAAGGGAAAGGAGCAGGAAGTGCTCGTTAATAGCACTCCTTAATGGGCTGCCTCTGCCTGCCCCTGCCCCTGTCCCTGTCCCTGCCCCTGTCCCTGTTCCTGTCCCATGGCCTTGTGCCACCGAGCCCTGGGCTGTGCAGGGCAGAGCAGCAGCTCCCAGGGCACAGCAGGGAACGGTGCCCGCAGACCAGCACAGGAGCAATTCGCCCCACCAGCACCTTCCTGCCTCCCGGGGGTGTCACCAGCTCAGGCAGGAACAGGTCGTGCAGCAGAACTGAAGGGCACTGGAGGAGGCCAATCTCTTAACTGGAATCGTCCTGCGAGAAGGGCAGCTGTGGGCTGCAGCACTGCTGCAGGTCTGACACCCCCACCTCCCTGGTGTGGATACAGGGGTGCGGGTACGGGTGTGAGCAGGTCCAGGGGAGCATTTTCTCCTCCAGAAGCAGACGCCCAGGAGCAGAGGGCTCCTCCCCCCCCAAACCTGGGCTGTGCAGCCCCTGCTCTGCCAGCACGCTCCCAACAATGGGTTTGAGGCTGCCAGCTGCGTGTGTCTGCTGTGCTGCACAGATTATGTTTTAATGGATTCATTTTAATGACACAGCCTAAGCCTCTTCAGCATAAACGTGTGTTTAACTGCGGGTCTGTGAGGCAGCAGGTCAGATGCTGGCCCATGATTTCTCTGCATGGGGACATGGAGCATCCCTGGGAGCACCCGCGGCCCCTGTCCCCCCAGCTCTGTGACATGGCGGGGTGGGCCCGGGCCCGGTGCAGCGTGGTGTGTGCCGTCAGCCCGGGGAGTTACATGGGTCACCGCTGCCTCATGAGAAGAATTGGTTATGAAATTTCACTTTAATTAAAGCAATGCACCAGCTCCTAATGGCGTTTCAGCAGGACAGCTGGGGAGAGCCCATCAGCTGCGGCTCAGCATCGAGGCACAACTGAAGGAGCTCCCCGGGGGGCCCGGGGCCCGCCTGGGCCGGAGGCAGCGGCTCCATGGAGGCTGCAGCTGCCCCCCAGTGCCCAGCACAGCTCCCCCACACATCCCCACCAGGTGCCACCCATCCGTCATCCTGAACACAGAGCAACCCCGGCACTTCGTCCTCATTTTGTGTGAAAGGCCAACGCCGAGCGGGCTCTGTGAACCGTTTTCCTTTGGCTTAACATTGAGCTCTTTCTGTGCTAATTTTATCTCTGCGTAACTGCGTGCTTTAATGCTTATTTGATTATCTGCCCAAATTAATGTCAGAGCAGCAGCTTTCCAAGCAGCCGCGCGCAGGATCCGCACCCAAGGGCCGTTTGTCAGCCCCCTGCCCTGCAGAGCTCCTGGAGGACACAGCGTCAGCGCTCCGAAGGGTTTGGTTACCCTGCCCAGCCAACAGCCTTGGGGGATTACAGCGTTTGGAAAGTCTCTGCGAGCTGCTGGAGATCTGTTTGCTTTGAAGCTGTCTCCTCCACTTTTCCTTTCCTTTCTTTGGGTGTTCAACCAGCCAGTAGGAGAAAGCAAACAGCATCCTCGGCCAACGCGTGGGGAGATCCCTCGGTTCCCCTTTCACATCCTCGCCCTCCCACAGCATCTCTCCAGCATTCTGGGCCCAGTTTGCTCCCAGCCTCTGCCAGGAAGGCAAGATCACCGAGTCCCACCACCACCCACCCCACTGACCGTGTCCTCAGTGCCACATCTCCTCCGTCCCTGAACCCCTCCAGGATGCGATCCAGGGACGGTGACTCCACCACTCCCTGGGCAGCCTGTTCCAGTGCATTACCACCCCTTCTGAGAAGAAATTTTCCCTAAGTCTCTCCCACCACCTGCTGCATGTCCTCTTCTCCACGAGCACCTTCAGCCATGGACCCCATGCTGGAGACCAAACCCTTCCGGCCAGGAGATGGGGAAAGAGGGAACGATGCTCTGTGACCGGCTCTGTGGGGAGGGCAGTGCCCGAGCAGGGCGGAGCTGTGGGGCAGCTCTGGCAGCAGGACGAGGCCGGCAGGAAGCCCTGCGGGAGGGCCCCAGCGCCTGTCCCTGCCCTGGGCATTGTGCTCGGTGCTGCCACAATGGTGCGAGCAGAGCGGGCACAGCCGCCTTCACTCCCCATTTCCTGCTTCTTGTCAGCACACAGCCCAGGGGCTGCTGCTTGGCACACAGCTCTCCTCACGGAGCTCCCAGGGCCCAGCAGCTCCCCAGCACCAGCTCTCCCCCTCCACGGGGCCGTGGGCTGCTGAGAGGCACAGGGGCACCGAGCTCCCGTGGCAGATCCCGCACACCCAGAGCTGCTGCAGGGAGGTCCACGTCGCCCTGGGGATGCAGAACTGTGCCTCTGAGATTGTCTATAAAATATCTATTGCCCTCACATGAAGGAGAAAAAGAAAAAAGTAAAGTATACTGCATAGTATCGACGGAATCCTGGACAGCCAAACTCTGAATTATTTGGCAGTGCAGGTGGTGTTCGTGAGGGGGCTCAGGCTGGAAGAGGCCACTAGTTCAGATCACAAAGCGGGTGACTTCTCTTTCAGACGTTGTTCTGACGAGTCCCCAACACACAGGTGAGGTCACTGTGGATGAGGACCTGGAGCACCCGCTGACTTTTCTCAGGGCGCTGCTGAACAGCTCAACTCAGGACACAGCCCTGCAGCCACTGCTCCGACCTCACCCGGCTGCTGGCTGCCGCTCCACACAGGCACAGACCTCTCTGCCGCATCCAAAGCTGCAGGCAAATGCCTTCCATGTCCCGTGGCTCCTCAAGCAGCATGAAATACACGTATGTCAGACACAGCACGGAGCCTACCTGGCCACCAGCCCCAGCAGAGCTCCCACCCCACGCTGGGAGCTGTGTCCCAGCCCCGAGCCGTTCCCCTCGCTCCCGCTGCCGTGCTGATGTGTGGCTGTGCTGCACGTGGCACCTGCACGGCCCGTGCCAGCCTGCGGCCCACGGAGGGGGCGGCCACTGACCCCACCTGGGGCTGCCAGACAGATCTCTGCTGTCCAACGCCAGGCACATGGGCTATGTGACACCTGGCACAGGAGCGTGGATACCTCTGTGAGGACAAACTCTCCTCTCTCTCTTCCTCTAGACTGTTCAGACCTGAACCTTGACATCCAGCAAAGCCCACAGGTTGTTCCTCTCAAGAAGACTCCCATGTTCCACACTCCACGCTTACAGCTCTGGGGCAAGTGCCCCGTTCCCAAGCACTTTGGCAGCATTTAGCAACCACCCCTCAAAACATCCCTGGGGCTGAACAAGGTGCTGGGCAGTCACAGCTCTGGCTCCAGCATANAAAAAAAAAAAAAGTCTGAGGCAGTGTTTCAGCGCTGTCCTCTCCGTGCCCAACAGTGCCGGCTGCTCATTTCCCCTCAAGACCAGACACATCATGGACGTCTGAACCCCTCGGCCCAGCCTCATTTACAAATTCTAGTACAGCTGTAGGTTTAAAGAATCAGCCAAAATTAATTATGACAGATTAAGGAACAGAGCAACGTCCTGCAATGGCCTCTCGTTAAACTGAGCCATCTGACCCACACCAAGCAACCCCAGCCTCCCACCAAGCTCTTGCTGTGGCCTCGTTCCCTGTCTCTGCCGTCCTGCTGAGCACCATCACCTGAGCATGTTTTATTCAGATGTACCCAGGCTGCCGTTCAGCAGCTTTGCCTCGGCTGAGACACCCGTCACTGGGGAGGCAATCCCTGTGGCAAGCACTCCTTGCTCCAACAATTTGATCAACATGGAAACAATAGGGCATGTCCTCCTCCTATCATCCACACCCAGCTGTGGGTTTGCTCCTTTCCCCTCCCCACGTTACTCTGCAGCAGCTGTTAGTTGCTAAAGAAGCTGAGGAAACAATTGAGATGCCCCAGAAGCAGCAGGCAATTCCTCGCACACGGTGCTGAGTGCCCAGCAGACGTAACTCAAGATGCACACATGCTGCTTGCAGGCACGCGTTCCCAGGAGTTTAGATAAAAATAACAAGGATGAGGGGTTTTGGCAGAAATCAGATTATTTCTAAGTGGAAGGGCTCTAGGGGGGATTAGCAGGGCTCCCTGAAAGCGCTATCAGCTTCTTGCGTGGGGGATCCCCTAGCATTAGTTGTTTGTAATTAAAAAGATTAAGCCTGCAGTCAGACTAGACGGGGACTCGGGCAGGAAAGCAATGGGGTTACAGCCAATGGCTTCGGCTGTGAGCAGCAGACCCCCGGTGAGGGCAGCAGGAGCGAGATGCTGCAGAGACCCCCAAAGGTAACAGCGAGTGCCAGGAGCCAGGGCTCGACCCGGCTGCCCCGCTCACCCCAGTTCAGCCCACGAGCAAAGCAGGGCCGGAGAAACGCCGGGTGGGCTGCAGCCAGGCCCCGCCTGACACAGGATGGTGCAGCTTTACTGAAGCATACAACCCCTGCCCAAAATATAAGGGTCCACAAAAGACTATTTCTTTCCAGTGCCCCTCTCCTTATTCCACCCCCATCTGTCCTTGCACGAAGGAGGAGGGAGGCAGCCGAGCCAGCACTGTGCTCTGCAGCTCGCTGAGATGGCCGCAGCCACTTGCTGTCCTGCGGCTGTGACAAAGCCAGGACAAACAAGGAAGATGTTTTCATTAGCTGCACTCACCTGAAACACGACCAGCAGGCAACTCCTGCTACCCAGGATGGCCTGGCAAAGAGTCAAGAACCGAAATCCAGCAGCAAACAGATTTTAAAGACAAACAAACAATTCAGCTTGTGACGATCCACCATCTTGTGTGGATCTTCAGCGTCCAGTGCCACGATTTTCTGCTCTCAGACACACAGGTCTCAGGCATTCATACGCTGCCAATATTTTCAGTCATGCCCATAAAACATATTTGAATAGGATTCAAGCTGATGAAAAGCAAGTTGTTACTTTCAAAGGAGGTTGGTGACCCTGGGAATTGAGCTGATGGCTTCAGTCCAGCAGATGACAATCCATTAAATCAAAGAAAAAATCACCACTACGATTCTGAGTTCCAGGAAAGGTGTGAAAGAGAAATGTGGCCCCTCCAGGCCGTGCACAATCATACTTCTGGCAGCTTGAAGTGCTGCAGTTTTTTTGCCTTGCTTTCTCATAAGGCAAAAATATTTATCCTCCTGCTGTTTTCAGTGAAACATTTTATAGACTAAGCTTATGAAGAGACACGTCCCACTTGAACCATATTTAAAACACCTCTTCCTTTCCAGTCACCAGCTCTCAGGGAAGGGGAAAAGAAGAAGAAATACTGAGCCAAGGCCCATAAACAGATTTTTTTTTGTCTGCGTGCAAGATGAGCCTGGGAAAAGCAAAACAATTCATCTACCCGAGTGGCTTTGCAGGGAAAGGTTAAGGAATAATAAAGAAGGATTTAGATCGCCCCACTTTACACACATTTATAAGGCAGAAATTCAACACCCAGATAACAAAGTCAGTTCAGTTTTTACTTCCTCCCTCCTTCCCCCCCACCCCTTAAAGATGCCATACCCTTCCATTTGTAAATTACTTTAATTTAAATACTTCCAGGTTAACAAAACATCTTAACTTTGACATGCCCCAAGTTACAAAACAGAAACAAAACCTCTCGACAAAGGGTAAGAAAAAAAAATATCCAAACCCAAACCTCCTTTCCTAAGCTGGAGTTTATGGTCTGTGAGCTGGCTGCCCTCCAGAGTCTGACACAATGTCTGGAGCACCCAGAGCAGCTGGAATTCATTTTCTTCCTTCAAATCCATGCACTTTCATATGAAGTCGTGTTTTGGCACTGCTGCATAAGAAAGAGTTCAGTGCAAAAAATCTAACCCCAGCCATGTTTCTTTGCAACCCAACGCTTGCTGAGCAAACAATGAAAAAGGAGAAGAGGACAAGGAAAAAAAAAAAAAAATGAAGCCCTTTCCCTCCCCCCCCCCACACACATGACTGTACCAAACAGGGCTATTCATGGCTGCTCATAAATGGGTCACAAGGAGAAATGTTTGCAGATAAAACCAACACTTTTTTTTTTGTTCTTTTTCTTTTAAACAAACATCATGGAGGCCTCTGGAAGGAGCTGGGAATGCTGGAGCGTGGAGGTCCTGCTGCTCCCTTCCGCCTCCTGCTAGCGCGGCTCCCTCGGCCCCAGGCGCAGCCCCCGCTGATCGCCGGGTCCGGACCCCTCAAGCCGCCTCCTCCGAGCCAGAGCTGCTGGGAGCCTCAGGTCGCAGTGGGTTGGGGCAGGAGGGAGATGTCCAAGGCACTCCTGAGTGCCCCCGTCACAAAATCACACACTGGAGTTTGTGGGAGCCCGTGGCTCGGTCCCCTCGCCATTTGGTCTTTTTCTTCTTCTTCTGGCTTTTCTCCGGGATCTGCTGCCTGTTTCGGGAGGGAGGAAGGGGAAGAAGGTGAGACACAAGCAGGCACCAGACTGCCAAAGAAGGCTTTGTAGTTCAAACACCTGACACTCAGTCTGTGGACTTAGACTTTAGTGTAAGATGAACGACACGGGCAGAGGCAGCTTCCACTGACTCAGAGCCCAACCACCCAACCCGAGAGCTCAGATAGCTCCAAACCAGCCTCTGTGCTACGGGACGTGCCAGGCACTGAGCCGAGTGCTCGGGCCAAGGGATCTGGACTGGAATGAGGCAAAGCTGGGGGACAAATCACCCGGTGCCCTTAACGCCGGGGGGGCTCTCATGGCTGGCAACAACCCTCACTGTAAGTACTCGGGGAAATGAGGGAGGTCACCTAGTTTTTAGGTCATGAAGTGCACTTTCAGGCCTGGAACTTAGTGCTGGACCATTACAAGACTCCATCCAGACCATGTCTGGACTCACGTTACACAGAGAAAGCAGAGCCTCACCATCTTATTTTTGATGTATTTCACTTTTTTTCATCCCCAGAGCAGAATAGATTGTGGTAAGAGCTCGCTGTAACAAATGTAATATCTGCCAACTAATGCCGAGTTCCAGAACAGTTGGGAAACAGCTTGGGACATTTCCATCTCTTCTCTGTAGTTCTCCAAAGATTTTTTGCCCCCTGCTTTTCAGATATGTGGGAAGAGTGGGCAGCACCATCTGCTTTTGATGGAGGCTGGCTCGAGGCCGTGCTAAGACATTCACAAGTACAGATATGTTGTGAATCAATGTCTCGTGCATTAATTGCCGAGCAAGGCACAGCGGGGAGGAGCATTATTTCAGCTCAGCACCCTCCCAACACACGAAAAATAAAGGCCCAGAAAAATCTGGCAGACAACCCTTGCCAGAAAAACAAATCTTCTGAGAGACTGGAGGTTATCAGCTGAGATGTGCACGCAGCTCTTCTGCTGCGAGGCAGCCAGGATTTGGGACGGCAGCACCTCGCCAACAGCAACGGGAGCCGGGCTCACCCAGAGAGCATTTGCCAAAGCGAACAAAGCAGCTCACACCAGAACTGGCAAAAAACCTCTGCTGTCTGAGGAGGAAACCTGTGGCTTAGCCATGAGGTCATGCTGTTTTTCATACAAAATGGCTTATTTTTTTTCCACTTAGTGAGCAGAAAATGTTAAAACTCACCTACAAGGTTAGAAAATAACCAGTCCTTCAAAGCTATGGCAACGTGAGACCTTGAGATGAAGAAGCTAAGAAAACCCGCATTCCTGGCCCACAGCTTTTAATGCTGTCCTTCTGGAGCCAACTGTCACAGCAAGCTTTGCATTGCCCAGTGACTGACATTGTTGTCACAGCCACAACTTGTTTTCAAACTGCCTAGCACTGATATCTTACAAAGGTAACTTGGGTAACATCCTGTCAGTAACCTCCATGTGCACACGCAGAACAAGGAAGTTAGTAAACCCCAGAGATCTCCCACTCCCAGCCCAACCACCTCACCCTGGCCCCCCAGATGTTGCCTCCCAGCTCTCCAGCCCAGGCCTCCCACACGCCCCATCCACAGGCACTAACAGAGCCACGTGTTTGCAGCTCACCTTATTACTCTTACGAGATCGTGGAAGGCCTTGTCAACGTTTAGAGGTGGGTCCTTGGCGCTAGTTTCTATATATGGAATCTGAAGGAGAGAAGTGTATCACAAGGAGGTTAATAACAGCTTACACATTGGAAACAGACCAGTTTCAAAATGAAAAACACTCCGCAGGCTGGGGAGATGGGGTGCCTAAGAGACTGGAGAAGTACCAGTAAACAAAGTGTTGTCATGACACTGCTATCAACATCTTCATGCTCACAGAAAGCTCAGATTTGGGGAAGAATAATCATAGGCTTCATGTAGTCAGATGTGCTCTCCCCACGGGTTGTGTTTGTAGACATGAGAATTGCCGAGGGTGGTTGAGAGACAAGCACTTGCCAAAAATTGTTGTTTGCCACATTTTATTAGGACTACTACATGAATATTTCATGACTACAATTCCCCTTCAGCGCAAAATGATCTTCTCCCTCAAAGTCTAGCAAACAGATGGAGCCTCCTAGAGTGCCTGTCCAGCATGCTGGCAGATTTGCACAATTGCCCTCTTCTGAAGTGTTTGCATACACACCCTTTTCCAACGTGTGTACATACAGATGGGCACAACATGTTGTGCTGCAGTTTTGGTGTACTGCCTCTTACAGAGTCGAGCTTCTGTGGGGAGGGGAAGAGAATGGACCTGCCCTGCCAAACTTCCATTGTCTTGTTCAGAAACACAGAGCAGTTTGCCATCTAGGCACAGTAAGCTGCCAAAAGTTCCCAGGCTTGTTTGCCTTCATGTTTCCATTAAGTTCCTCCTACAGGAGTTGTTGCCTCCCTCTGGGTATTCAAGACTTCTGGCATTTAGAGGTGATTAGTGGAGTATCATGTGACCTACACCAACCCAAGACCAATTTCTCAGGCTAAACTACAGTATGAATAATGCAGAGCTCAGATGGTGGGCCAGATTTATATAGGCTTTACAACCCTGCACCTTCATATCTTTAACCAGCTTACGGACACCTGGGTGCACTTCCCAACTCCTGACTCTGCTTTTTCAGTCCAAAAGGGTGTGCTTTCTTCCCTCATCTCAAACATCAGCATTTCTCACTGCTTGCAGACAGCTTGTACACATGGCTTTGAGATGGCCACAGATTTGCTGCAGGCTGGCATGCAGCAGAGCTTCCAGTTTCAGTGATGAACTGACCCTACTCAAAGGGAACTCCAGCTACTGCTCCGCAGTAGTCAAAAATGCAATTGCAGATGTTCAATTGTAAGAAAAATACTTTAATTCAGCTCTAAATAAGCAGCAAATTCAATTCTAAATGCCTGTAATAGGACTTAGAACAAGCAATTAAACAATTCTACAAACTTACATTATGTTTTGTTGCCATTTCTCTTCCTTGTTCTCTTGTAATTTTCCGTAAATGCATTAGATCAACTTTGTTTGCCACCAAGATCATTGGAAAGGACTCTCTGGAAAAACACAGAACAATCCAATTATTAGCAGACTACAAAACAAAGTGCTAACTATAAGTTTCACTTTCTAATACTAACATCACCGAACATTCTCAGCTATAGACACGCCACACAATTATAAAGAAATACAAAGAAAGATCATACAGACATGTATCAGCCCCCAGACCGAACTACTATGCCCATACACAAACATTTACCTTGACAACATGCACACATCCATCCTTATTTGCAGGCACTTCAGGACCACGTTAAATGCCATCATAATGCCGGATAACAGAGCGAAGACCCAGCTACATGAAGAACTACAGAATTAGTTTACCACTATAAAAGGAGGCACGGAAGCAGATCCTGAACAGGGAAACAGGACTCGGCCAGTTAAGGCAACCCGGGAGCTGCACAGATGGCAGCTGCTAGTCACCGCAAAGTAAAGAAGTCAGAGGAATGGGTGTCAGTTTGTCTCCTGGGGGAGGACAGCACAACGCTCACCCACTGAAAGCAGCCATGGGGGAAGAAAAGATCGACTTGCAGAGGTCACACGTGGGGTGATATCAAATTGGGAAGAAAAGGATCGAGGGCAAATGACTGCTGTTACCCCAGCACCAATTGTAAGACTGGCAGTGGTAGCTGGGAGGAGGCTGGAACGAACCCAAGAGTCCTGCTACATGTCCAGATGCTATTAACTATCATCTCCTGCTTCTAACCACAGAGCAAAAGCCTGATGAACAACAGTCCTTTTGTACCCAAACCATCCTGCTCTGTCACGCTGCTCAGCATTTCTTTAACCTCACCAGGCATGCAAGTGACCGTGCTCAGTCCGAAGGGAAGGGCCCTGTGTGAGGCTCTCCTGACAAGGCGTGTGGGTCACGGCAGAAGGCTGTGCAGCTCCCGGCATCGCACGGAGCCAGCTCATGCTCCGGGAGGTGCTGGCAGTGCAGCTCCTTCCTGCCCCACCTCCCATACGAGAGCCTCTCCTCCAGCTGCACTACACAGAGCAGAGCTGTGCTGCGTGGCCTTTACCCACTGCTGTGAGGGAGGAGGTGACTGCTTATAACTGACGCTTATTGCAGCATTGTTTTCCTACAGTTAACTTTAAACCCTCCTAAAACGATTCCAGTGTTCTCTGCTGTAACAGAGCTGATTTTATTGGGGTAAGGAGCAGCTGGCTGCACTCACTGCTGCATAAAAGACTTCCCTGGATTTTCAAACAGAGTTTCTGTGCCATTTTTCACTGAGACGATACGGGCTCCATCTTCTCCCTGGCACATTGCCCCACGGCTCTGGCTGGGAATACACTGTACTGCACTCTGCATTTTAAATGGGTCTTACCATTATTCTTTCTGATAATGTGGATTTGATTTAACATTTATACCTGAGCACTGATACATCTTGACTCTGATTATTCTGGAGCAAAACACTTGCTTGGATTATTTGATTCCTTTGGGCTTGTGGCACATTGATAAGAGAAGGATTACATTTGGGCAGCATCTCGTTTGCCTCGCTTACATCAGGCACTCTGTGGGCACTTTGCTCCCTGTTGTGAGCTGTGTGGCTGCTAGCTGGACAAGCTGCTACACTTGGAAGTTTCACTGTAATTACGGTTATGGAGAGAAAGGGGACAGAGGTTTCGAGCAGCTCTGCTAAAGCAGCAGCCTGCAATTGCTTTGGATTTTAAGTCCTCAAAACTGGCTGCTAGCCTGACAGCCCAGGCACAGCCCTGGCACGATGGTTTCTTTCTTCATGCTGTTCAGAAAATCACAGCAACAGGAACGACCTCTGGATGAAGCCTCACACTCCTGTGCCATGCACTCCAGCACAGAGAACACAGGCAGCTTCGCCGGCCCCTCGCACTTCCTGGTTCTCACACGCTGCTGTTCGTGCGGCACAAGGAGGGGCAGAAGTTTCAGGCCAGAGCAAAACAACAAACACTGCATCTTATTTTCACAAAGCTGAATTAGATAAAGCCAACATCTGCTTGTGGCAGGTTACAGGAAACACCGTGCTGCCTTCCTCAGCCATCAGGAACGGCGTGAACGTTCCCTAAGCTGTGCTGGCAGAGAAGGAAGCGCTGCTGCTGTCTGGGAGGCAGACTGAGTGACTGACACTTGTGTTCATTTAGATTAAATCAAAGGGTGGGTTTTCCTTTACTTTCCACTCTCATGGGCTCTGCTCTGGACGCCTTACTGGAAGAGCTGTCAGCTGTGAACCTCACATGATACGCGTCCACCCTTCCTGTGGGGAAGTTATTCAGAGCTGCGAAAGGAAGCCAGCAACGAGGTCCGAACCCTCTGGTGGGTTTTCTTGATGACTTCCATAATTAAAAGCCATTATGAATGGAAAAACTAAGTGTTTCAAAGCTGGAGACAAATAAGAGCTTAATTCACACTCCACCCAGTGCAAAAGGACTCATCGCTTGAACCAGGATGGGAAGAGGGAGTTATCTAAAAGATAAAGCCCTGGCAGCTTCTTTGAGGTCTGTCAGGACGATTTGCTCACCACGTTAATCCCTCGGTGCTAACTTCTCCCACATGTGCTCAGGGAGAGCAGCAGCCAACCTGTCTTGCTGTTCCCCAGTCACTCAGAGATGTTCCATGCACTGCAGATGGTTGCTGCATAGCATGATGGGGTAACTGCACTGAACCCCTTTTGAGAAATACGGTTCCTCCCAGCCTGAGGCATTTTCCCCTTGAAGACATTTGTTCCTATGCCCACATCACGTGGAACCTTTTAAGGTCTGTCCAAGCACTCTGGCTGGAGCTTCTCCCTTCCAAAACCATTTTTGCTTCATCATAGGAATCCATCAAACTTCTCCAGATGGAAAGCACTCTGAGCTTATCCCCACGTGCAGATCTACAGAGGTACACAGAGCACACCAGGCCCTGCCCTGAGACACTCAGGAGGTCACAGGGCCCCGCAGCCCCCCAGCACGGTCTGCAGCAGGGCTGGGGAGCACGGCGGTGCAGCACCCACCTGTCCTTGACTCTGAGGATCAGCTGGTGGAAGCGGTCCACGTGCTCAAAGCTGGCCTTGTCAGTCACGGAGTAGACGATAAGGAAACCATCTCCAGTCCTCATGTACTGCTCCCGCATCGCGCTGAACTCCTCCTGGCCTGCTGTGTCCAGAACTAGGATGAAAGAGAGAAAGGATTTTAGTTGCTGTGTGGATCTGCAGCTGCTATGTGTCCTGCATGGCCCTTCTGCCTCTTGCTGGGCTCGGTCCTCTCAAAGGCTGCAAGACTTTGTGAAAGCAAGTTGGAGGGACACGGTGATGGAGAAGAGGACTGTGTGGATATCACTTTCCTTCAAAGTATCAAGTATTGCTCACTGAACCTGGGGAGCTGCTTCTCTGGCAAGATACGGCTCAAGTCTCACAGCCCTCCATCTCTCCTCCTCTTCCTGCTCTCTCTGATTCCAGCATGGAAAAACCCAAGACTGGAAGAGCAAGTAGGTGGCAATTTACATGTCAGGGACAACCCACAGACTGTGGTGCAGCATTGCTGGGAGATAATCTGGAGGGATGGCTACATGCACTTTCCTTTTCTCAGTGCCTGGATATTATTTCTACACAATTAGGTGCTTTCAGAGCGAGATGGTACAGCCCTGAGGAACTCCCCTACATAAGCAGTCCTAAGCCATGTTTCAATATTCACAAGACTGTTAAGACAGGCAGCAAAGCTCGAGTATCACATATAGCAGTCATTTTTCTGGGCATGGGCTTGCCTTCCAGGGCAGCCAGTAACAGTGCCTAGATCTATGCTCAAATCCCCTAAAATAACCCAAGCAGCCCAATGCTGTTCCCCAGCAGACTAACTTCCTCTCCAAGGCGACCATAACTTACTGCTCCTGTCAGTTTGCCTCCCAGGGGGTCCCATCAGTTACTTCAGGAACCACATCTGGAAGAAACTACACCTGCCCCCTGGGTAAACATCACACACCGACACACGTCAGGAACGTCAGTTACCAGGCTCCAGCCCAGCACTGCTGCACGGCGCTGGCTGGCAGGAGGAGGGCATGGAAGGAGTTCAGCAGCTCAGGCTACCAACACAAGGGATGGGCTCAACGTGCACTGGCTGCTCTGCAGTATTTGTCCACCACGTATCCTAGAGGCAAACACGTGACCTTCATGAAGATGGGGAACATTGCCACATCCCAGCTAACTGTGCAGGATGAGAAAACTGTTCTCATCTCCGCTGCACAGCCACAGAGTTAGCATCTGCTGCCCAGGGGCCAGGGAAGGCCCTGGGCACTGGTGGATGGAGAGGGTGGCAGGTGTGTGCTGCTGACAGAGCAGCAGGGCTTGATGAGGGTTTTTCCAGTCCAAGCAGGCCCACAGTCCTAGTGAGCTGTTCGCTGCAGGGTGAGTGCTCCAGCTGCCCTGATTTCCAGATGAGGCTGGGATAAAGCCCACTCTGCTGCCAGCAGTACGTGCTGAATCAGCAGGGGAGGCCCCACGGGGACATGCCCAGCATGCTGCACAGCACAGCACACCCCACGGCCTGCCTGCACCTTCCCTCTGTGTCTGGAGGAAAGGCAGCCGTGCTGGAGGAGGCACTTGGCAATGGCAGACCCCTTAAGGCCCCTCAGTCTTATTCATTTGCCTCCCCTCACTTTGAAAACCTGTAGGGTAAAAGAGCTCTTCGCAAAAGCCTAGAAGCTCTGAGATTTAGGCTGTTTGCTGAGTAGCTGGAACCTGCTAGAAAATCATGGGTATCCTTTCATAGCTTTTTATTCCACTTCGCTCCCCTCAGTCTAAGGAACAAGGGTCTCAGCTCAAAGGCATCCAGGCCGTTCTTACAGACTGTACAAAAAGGGAAAACAGGAAAGAAGAGGGAAAAAAGACAAAAGGAAAAAAGAAAAACAAGCTAAAGACACTGCACGCTCTGGTGAATTTCTGTGCCTTGGGCAGAAGAGCTACCATGGAATAAGGCCAAGACTGCGCTTCTGGGATGGAAGAGGAAATTAATCCTTCCTATCCACCCAAGCTGTAAGGAGAGGTTGGGCTGCCCTCACCTGACTCCTGCTCCAGCTGGAAGCAGTGGCAGGGCAGGGCTGGGAGCTGACTGCCAGCCCTGCATACACCCTCCCTTCCCCTCTTGCACACCCACATCCAACCTACGGAGGAGTGGGACAGCTTCTGGCAGAGGGCTGGGCTCTCCTGCCCTTCCTCCCCCTCAACACAGGCAGGGCTGCTGTGTCAGCAGCCACTATTGACAGGGAATTCACTTGCAGCATTCTTAGAAAGGAGAGCAAGTCTAGGCAGCATTCAAAATGGCACTTTGGAAATTTAGGCAAAAAGACATGCAGCAGTGGATGTTTCTCTCTGATTTATGCAAAGTTAAGGGCCACAGGATTGTCCAGAAGTTTTTATTTCAACTTTAAATGTGCACTTCTTAAAGACAGACCCCTTTATCCTAATGGCTCTGCACTACACAATTTGTAAAGAAAAATCAGAGTGGAGAGTGCAATTGGGATCCTTTTGCAGGGAGAACTGGGTCACATTCTGGAAAGCATCAGCTCCAAAAAAGGGCCAGAGGCAAGCAGCTTCTGCCTCCAGCACAATGCTGCAGCATAAAGCCTTCAGGACTGTTACCTACTGAAACAGGAAAGCAGCAAGGAGAAATCCTGGGAAGGTGATTTGGCTGGCAGGGTGAGGAGATTGAGGATTTTAGCGAGCAGACATCTTCTCTCAGAATCCTAGTTTCTGCAGACAGGATGCCAGAAGACTTAGAAATAATTGCAAGCAGAGGAGAACTGTGAGCTCTCTTCCCCTGGTACTCTTTAAAATCAGCAGTTGCCTCTTACTGGCAGTTGCCACCCTGGCAACACATGAAAGCCAATGTGGAAATGAGGCTGGAAGAAAGCACAGCGGGTTTCCCCTACCTCATTCTTCCAAGAACTGAAATCAAATTCATAGACTGTGCAGTGCAGAGAGGGACTTCCGACAGCAGGCTTGGTTTAGTTCCCACAAACTTGACCTGAAGAGGAAGGAGAAGCCCTAATGAAAGCCTTTGGGTGAGCAGTGAGGAGAAGCCAACAACTGTGTCTGAGGCAGGACGAAACACCCAAGGGCGGCGATGCAAAAGCCATGTTACAGAGCCATCGTGCAGATCAGCTGGAGAACCAACTAAGAGCAAACGGGCTGTGAGAGCCCAGCACGAGCTCTCTTGCTTTGTGGATGAAAGGTTGCTAAGCACAGAGATGGCCTTTTCTGCTTTCCAGTGGACGTGACCACAACTGTTGTGATGAACTCTGTGTTAATTGAATCCTTAGAGCTTTACACGCCATTTTCCTGCAAGTCCTGATGGATGAGGCAAGAGCACGGCTGCTCAGAGAAAGCACTTTTGAGCAGACACGGGAGCCCAGGAAGCCCAAAATAGAAGCACTCAGTGCTTCCAGGTACAAATGTCTTCTGTGTGGTGTATCTTTATAACCGAGAGTGCTCTGAGTGCCCATCCAGAGATGCAGGCATGTAAACCTAAGCCAAAGGCTTACAGTGACTATGGAACCCAAGCCATGACACTGCTTTTCCTAGAGCCTTGGCTAGATTTAGTTCAGATGAAAAAACAGCCTTCCCAGCCCTGAGGGAGCTTGGATCTGGCTGTGCAGGAGAGCTCCTCTTTTTCCACACCTGAGCAACATTCCCTCCTGAGCCTTTATCTGAACATTGCTGGACAGTTAGACATATTGATCAACACAGGAGAGCTTCTCCACCACAACATTTAAGGGACCACAGATGACCAGACAGGCAGGGTAAGCCCTTTCTCTGTCTTCCATCCCAAATGAAACACCAGTGGCACCCACACATTGCTGCAGCCAGACCTGAAAGCAGCTCTCAGAGCACCTTGCCCTCCAGCCAGGTGGCTGTGCAGGGCTCAGCGACAGGACACAGTTCTCCATGCCCACACCGATCTCATGCTCGGAAAGGCAAGCACGATGTGCATGACCTGATTTTTGTGAGCAGCGTGCAGTGACATCCCTTTGGCTACATACGTGCAGCCCTTTAAGGGGCTGGACGGGTCTGCAGGCAGGCAGGAGCCAGGGAGAGGAGTGGCAGCAAGAAGCCTGACTCCAGGCATTTTCTGCCTCTTCAAGAACTTAATGCAAAATACAGAAAAAGTCCCTGGAGCAAAGAGCAGACCTAGGAATGCGGCACTGTCAGGGGAGCGCTGTCAGCAGGGGCTACAGAGCCAGACTCCTCTTGGCACTTCTCTCCGAGCTGCTTTTCTCGCTGCACAGCAACTCTGCTTCAAAAGGTGGGGCCACAGAGAATCTCCATTCCCAGCTACTCTGCAGCTTGGTAGTTCTGGTCAAGGAAGAACTTTACTTGAACTGACAAGACAAACCAAGCAGTCTCAGGCTGAGGAAAGCCATGCCCACAGCCTTCACCTCCCATCAGCAATGCTGTGGCAGAGGGCACAAGCCCTTTGCTTCAGCTGAGGAGATGGTACTTTGGGTGCTGAGCAGACAGGGCACTGGGGCCCCACAGCTTGTCTTGTGTATTCCTGCACCCCAAGTCACCCTGCGGGGATAGGGAAGGTGCTCGTGCCACGAGCTCCAGCTGCCACTGGTCCGCTCAGGTACAGCCCCCCTGCCCCCAGCACAAGAGCCCTCCACAGGGAAAAAACACGTGATGGGAAACACTGGGGCCTTCATAAGCCCTTCTTCTGTGCCTTAACTAAATACACAGATGTTTTAACATGGAAAACCCGAGTACTTGAATTCTTGCCCTTTCTTTAAGGAAAAAGAGAAGAGCAGCCTTCAGAAGGAGGCTGCCACATCAATGCACAGAATAAAGATAGAGCTCCTTGAAGGGCCTGCTTCTCCAACAAAGGGCAAGTATTCATAGCCTTGTGTTTTCCATATTGCAACATCAAAATTTTCCTGGCAGGAAAAAAAACCCTACAACTCAAGACAAAAAACCCTCTTTCAAGGTTGCAAAATTCAAGCAATTAAGAGAGGGAAAATACTGTACACAGAAATAAGAGAATGAAAGTATACACTTAATTTGATTTTTAATTCTTTTGATGACATTACCCAAGGTTCAAAGAAATAAAGAAAGCAAGCTGCAAAGTGACCACTCTGCCTGCAAGTCTGAAGTGACCTCTGCTCTCCCTCTGGCCTCCTGGCTGAATTGTTCCCAAGCTTCCTGAAGAGAAAAGCAGAAAAGCAGACAGCTTGCCTTGAGATGACAAGCAGCAAAAACCCTCTGCAGACAAGAATGCATGGGTGACATGGGCGGAGAGGGCAGAGAGCGAGCCCGGGGAAAGAGCAGGGCTTGCTGCTACTCCACGGGAATGTACACCAGGCTGAGCTCAACGCAAGGGCTCCCAGGGATTGAGATGGGGACTTGGGGAAATGAGGAGGAAAAAAAATGGAAAACAAAAGCTCAGTAGTGGGAAGACAACTTATGGGCAGTGGGAGTTTCATCTCAATCATCCTGGTGAAAGGAAAGAGCAGAAGTGAGAGACCAAAAGCTCATTTCAACCAATACAGAGGCACAACTCCTTGCTCTGCTACCAATCGGCACAGCTCTGCTGGCAGCTAAGGGTTTAGCCCAATTCATCACTACGCCCAAGCCATCTGCTTGTGGCCATCTCTTCCTCTCCTCCTCATCACCACCTTTTTATCTGTTTGGTTTATGAGCTACAAGGAATTCCAAGCCATTGGGAATTTTTCCTGTATTGAGATACTCCACTTTTGGTTTCCTGCCCAGATCAATAATTCCAGACTGGCACTTTGCAGCCGCACCAACAGAACCCTCTGCTAAGCCAGCCTGCACACAGAAAGGAGCGTACAACATTAACGATGCAACAGCTAATCAAAGCAGATTAACCTGGCCTCCACTTCACTCTGACCTGATGCTCCTCTACAGCACCTGTGTGCAGATGCATTTAACTAGGCACATCACTGCTGATTTCAGTATCAACAGCAGGGATTAAATGAAGATAACCCGTGCAGAGAAAATAGGAGGCTGATCTGAACGCCTCATTGATGAGGCAGCAACCTAAAAACAGCTAGCCACAAATTGCCTGTGCATCCCTGACCTGAGCTAAGGGCCTTGCCTACTCCATGGCACTTGTCCTCTAAATGCTGGATCGATGGTTCCAGAAAACCTGCATAAGGCCACCAATAAAGCGTTTCTGCCCTCAGCACCCAGTACTGCTGGACACCAAGTACAGGTCACACCGCCCTCTGGGAGGCATGAAACTATCACAGACTTCTGGTTTCTTTTTTTCCTTTTCTTTTTTTTTTTAAAAAAAAAAAAAAAAAGGGAGGCAACTTTTCTTCAGAGAACTGAAATACCTTGGTTACAGCAGCTCTCCAGATGGCTACTCTACTTGTATTTAAATGATAGAGGTAACTAGATCTGAAAACATCATGCCTGACTGATGGGAGTTGGGAGGTGTTACAATTCCTCGCCATCAATGGATGCTGGTTTTGGTTAAACTCTCTCGTTACAGCCCTCGTTCAGTTACACCCTTACTGGCATTTCCCAGGGGATAAGCTTAACCACAATGAAGCACCATCAGCAACAGCCACCTCACAGCGGCATAATTCTGCTGCTGTGGATACCTACCCCAAATCTCACTTGCAGCATGGTATCACCATGCAGTGACACAGCCTGTAGCTCCATGTTGTGGAGTTCACAGCTAGCAGAGCTGAGGGGTGGGTGTTTTTCAGAGAGACAGCCAGCTACAGCAATTCCTCATGCAAACAGCAGAGCACATGCTAAACTGTAACAGGAAAGGGAGGGAGTTTCTCAGCGGACTGGTAGAGCAGTTCAGCATTACTTAAGAGAAGAAAACACAGATTTAACTAGAAGTGATATGCTATTTTTCTTCCTCTTAGCGCTGCTGAAGTATAGGACATCTTCCCTGAAGTCTCTGTAGGCCAGTAGTACTAGAGGAGGTTGCCACAGTGGCTCACAGCCTGCCCACACAACCCTAACAAATCCTCCTTGCTAGATGCAGAGGACTGAAATAGGCACCCCTTGGTCATTTTGAAGACTGACAATACACCACGGACCCAAGTAGCTTGGAAACCACCACTCAAGATGATCTACAGGTTTTCACTCTTGCAAGAAACCCTTCTGTGCAGAACTAGAACCAACAGAACCAGAAGTAGCAGCTTTGCTGGAGGTCAGCTGCAGATGACGTGCTGCTGCTCACAGGACAGCTTACAATGAAATTCCTGGCAGCCCACGACACAGGAGGGACACAAAAGCACAACATGCTGTGGAAGGTACCGAGGTCTATCAGTTCCTATGTTCAGACAGAATGGAAAGGGGACCACGAGAGCGGCTTGCTCACCATCAAGAATTGCCCATTGCCCGTCTATTTCCGTGTGCTTCAGGTAGGAGTCTTCAATTGTTGGGTCATAGTCTGGCACAAAAATCTTCTGGAAAAACTGAATGGTGAGAGCGCTCTTCCCCACGCCGCCATCTCCAACCACCACCAGCTTGTACGTGGGGAGGTTTTCGCTGGGAACAGCGCTTGTAGCCATGCTTCCAGTGGGCTAAACCTGCTGGGGAAAGAGACCATCTCTGAGCACTTGTTAGCAACAACGGGGGCAACATGCACAAGGCAACTCTGACCTGGTGCCTGAGGATTGAGGACAAACCCTGCAGCAGGGCACCAGGAGTTTTTCTCTCCATGGCAGAGGTTAAAGCTCTTTCAGCACACAGCGCAGCACCTGTCCTCCCCATCAGCTCCGTCACAACCCAGACCCATCACTTCCATGGGCAGATGGAGCTGCTGCTGCAGCTCATTCACTCAGATCCCCCTCTACAAGGCTGACTAATTGTCACCAAACACGTGCACACAAGCTTTAACATCAGAATGCCTTTCCTGTATGGCCCAGCTATGCCAACACACGACACAACTGACACAGCTATGCCAACATCACCCCCAGGCCAGCGCAGCTGTCAGGTTCCACATGACTTCCATTTGCCAGTGACCGAATCCCACCGAAAAGCTGGGGCCGGGCCGTCCTGCACTGCTTCACCCAGGGCACAGCAGCCATCAGCGGGAGCTGTGCTCCTGGGGCCCAGCGGCTGCCGGCAGAGCTGCTCCCAGAGCTGCCCCCAGAGCAGGCCGCAGCTACAGGCCTGGTCCTGCTGACAGGCAAGAACACACTTAGCTGCGTTCCCCTATCTCAGCCTCAAGTCTGAGAAATAAAAAACAAGAAACACACAGAGGGCAGCAGGCCAGGAACAACAGGTGCTTTTCGTTTTGCTTTTTTGAAAAAACTGCCCTGGCAGGAAGGCTGGTTTTGTGGCTGTCACATAGCCATGGGAGGCAGGGGACCAGCTCCCCCCCGTCCCCTGGGGTGACCGCAGAGGAACCAATTTTTAAGAGACAGAAAACAAATTCACTGGGTGCAACTGGATGATGGCATGCTTGGGTGTGCAGAGAAAGAAGAGGCAGCCACCTGCCAGGCTGCTCACTCCAACACTCGTACAGCACTGGAACAGCTCTGGATGAGGCGTCTGCAAGATAAAGCCATCCCGCTGGCACCTGCTCTGATCCATTCTGGTCTTGCTTCTGTCACCCTTGGGTTTGTGCTGCTTGGGTCACAGCTGAAGGGGGGCTTGGGGGCTATTCAGGACACTCTGCTCATGGCACGGCACATTGGGAGTCCCATGTTCCTTGTTCCATGCTGCAGATCCTACAGCTCCACTAACCCGCTTCTCCCTGCCACTACACACCCACCTGCCCAGGCACGCGGGCAAACACATGAAAGGAGGCAAAATGAAATCAGATGTGAATATTCAAATTTGAGTTTGCTTTACCTATGGGAAGAAGATTCTCAGGCCAAAGCAGCCTGTGGAATTCAAGCTGTCATCAAAAGTGTATTCCCCAAAACACCCAGTGGCAGCAAGTGACCCTGAAGTGTGCCCTGAGAATGCCATCCAAGCTGTAGCTGTGCGTGAAGACAGGGAAATGTGTATGATTCAGTGTGCTGTATACGTATGCATGTTTGTCCACAAAATAAGCACGAGATCAAGGTTCATTTGCTACTTTTTGCCCTGACCACCACACTATAACCCAGCTATTGCCAGTAGGACACGGTTCTGGGAGCTGCATTTGCAGCTAGTCACAGCTCTAAGCCAGAAGAGAAACACCACCGTTTAAACGAGGGACTCTTCCCTCCTCCTTCCCTCCCAGCACTATGGTACATATGACAAGGTACAGCCTGTGCCTGGGGGGCTTCTGAAAAAACAGAAATAACTTGCCATATGCATAAGGTATATGTTGTGCAAGTTGAATGTCTTGACCTCTAATTAAGGTTATGTAATAGACATTTGGCTCAAGGAGAAATGCACAGGAACCATCTTAGTTTCTTCTCTAAGGACAAAATGCTGCTGGACAGACAGAGGGCTATTGCAGACCTGAGATCACTGAGGCTGAACTGCAAAGGAACTGCAAAGGCCTCTTGTCCAAGTTGAGACAATCCAATGTTTTCAGAGCAAGAAGAAACATGCTCAAGTCAGCTTGTGTCTAAACTGTCTTTGGGGAAATCCTCAAGAACAGTACTTCCACCACCAGCAACAGCAGCTGGATGGGGAGATGGAGATGAAGCACAGAGGGGTGAGCTCTCACTCACTGATTTCAGCTCCTCACCATAATCCTTAGGGGAAGTTTCTTATCCCTGTTTTATTGAGAATAAGCGATTTTTCTCACGTTTACAAGGTCCCATCATCAACAAGCAGCATGCCTGGCTGTGTGTTTGCAGGACCCTCTCAGTTTCAGCTAGGTCTCTTGTTTTGGCTTGTAAGATCAAGCCTTCTTTCAGCACCATCACGCTAGGGTCAGATGATCCTCAGATGCTCCTTAGGACTAAGGCCCTATCTAAAAGCTCAGGTCCCCAGCCACCTCCCAGCACATTTGACAACAATATTTTTTGCTCTGCGCACGGCTATAGCTCCATCCCTCCTTACTGGCCCTGGAGTGCCGGGGAGCCAGGCACCCGCGTGTCTCCGACGCGCTGCATGAGAGCCGGGGGTTGCTTGCACAGCACAGCACAGGCCACAGATGTGAAAACCACACTCGGGTTGTGCACAATTTTGACCTCATCACAAAACCACAAGCTACTGCTCAGCAGACAAGCATCACATTTTCACTGACATTCAGTACCAGCCCCTTTAGCTTCCTCCTCAGAAGCCTTGAGCTTATCTTACATGAAACACTTCCCAAACTACTAAGATAACGCTTAGCCCGTCGTACAAACTGACTGTCCAACACCCATAGCGGTCAAATCCGAGCCTTTACCTCCACTTATTTTGGTATACTGTATGTGTAAGTTACCAGACTGAGCAATATATAGCATGCAGAGAACCAGCAAGAATGCTGCTGGAAAAATAAAATTAAAAATAAATAAATAAAAAACCAGGCACCGTAAGCTAGTTTGTTGAGTACAAAAACTGTACTTTAGGTGGTGTCAGCATGAATGGACAAAGCCTTCCATCAGAGAGTCAAAAGGCAGCACACGAATGCTTCTGCATGGCTGTTTCTCCTGCGTCAGCACCCAGCAGCGTGGCGGGGCCCCAGCGTGCTGCCCGACGTGCCACCCTCAGCACGCTGCTGAAGGTCCCCTGGGGTGAGGACAGCCACCAAACTGCCCTGCTCCCGTCAGTATTTGCTAGGGAGCGTCCTCATGCACTCTGAACCCAGAAGACACGCTTGGGTACAAAGCCAGTCACGTCACCAGACACCAGAAGTGCTCATGAAAAATCTTCCATCTATGGAGAAAGCAGGCCCCGTGCTCCCAACCTACAAGCAAGCAGTGAAAACCTCCAAAATCCAAGTACTTCCACCCCCTACACCTCCACCTGCCTTGACAATCAAAACAAGACAGATCATGCCTTAATGAGATTATAATCTCAACCACTCAATAAATCAATCCTTGCAAACAACAGCTGTCACCTCCTGGCAAGCACTACCTGCTCACAGAGGTGCGCGGAGCTCCATCCTGGCTGGCTGCATCGCTGCAGGCAAGCGCACGGGGCTCGGGCTGGTTTTCATATGTTTTTGGCAGGAGTACTGACACAGCCCTCCTCAGAAGGGAGCAAAGATAAATGTGTTTGCTGTAGATCTGATTGAGAAAAATGAAGCACAGACGTTTTTATCTATTGTCTGAATACAAAGCAGCATGTGGTAATACGCTAATCGGCCGCGATGATAATCATCTCACAATTTATATAGTTGTTTATTTGGAAGGAGCCAAGAGAACGACACACACCCTACGCAGACAGAGGCTGGCAGGGCTCAGGGTAAGTCACTGGAAGGAGGAGGATTCAGGCAGTCGTCCTCACACATGCTGGCAAGATCCACATCCTGACAGCATGAGCCCATAACGCTGAGACATGGCCACTGCTGGCCGAGATGGTGAGGAGAAATGGTGGCCCAGAAACACCACGAAGGCTGAGCCCTCCTCTGCAAGAAGGGTTTCTGACCGAATACACAGGCAGAGTGAACAGAGTAAAACCCCATTTACCTGTCCGGTATGGGTGGAGCGGAAGGGCTGAGCCGTACCCTGGGAGGAGCCGAGCAATGCATGAGTACCAATAATGCAGCAACAGAGCTCAGCTGGTGCAGCCCAGCCCCAGCGGGTCACCACACCATGGATGCGGCACACATGATCGCCATCGCCATGGGGAAACCTGCCCCAATTCCAGGTGGGGTGATCTCAGCTTGTGTAAGGCAACTCCTGTTGACTGGAGCAGAGGAGGAGCCCAGCACCACAGCAGTGAGATCTGCCCCAGATATCTGCCAGTCTCTGCAAGTGCTCCTGTCCCCGTCTCCAGCTCTGCTCTCCTGGAGGCAGAGCTCCCAGGGCAAAGCCATTTCCTCAGGTAAATGGCCTCAGAATCAAGCCCTAGATTCACAGCTGAGGTTACTGCAATTAAAGGCATCAGCTCTCTGACAGAAAAGCCCAGCATGACAGTGATTTATGGTCTCCATGGCAACACACGACAAATTGCTTAATTCTGTTATGAAACCTCAAGAAAGCTGCAGCAGGGTCTGTGTGGGAGCGACCAGCTCCCTCCTCCTTGCTGCAGCTTTCCAAAAACGGAAACTTCAGGGAGCTGCAATAGCAATAGGCCAAGATTTAGCTTATGCATATATATTTATGTCAATCAGCCAATCCCCAAGGGAATGTGCCATTGCAGGTTTGCTTTGGTCCCAGGACAGCTTTTCACACATGCCCTGCCAGAGCTCCACGTACCTGAGGACACCAGCCTCACCTGAGGCTGAGGAAGCCACCAAAACTGCCAACTACTCCTACAGTTGCCATTAATAACTCTTCCCTAGCCACAGCTCACTCGCTTACACCCCTTTACCCAATCACTTTGCAAGCATTAGCAGCTCCCTGCAATGCCTCCAGGGCTGAAACTCTGCAAGATCTGAACACTTCCCTCTCTGTACCTCTTGCAGGCTGCTGGCTGCAGCCACACAACCACCACGACACACCCAGAGACGCTAGGCCAGGTACCAAAATAGCTCGGCTTTGCTTCTTGGAGGCAATCCCTTGGACTGGAAGCTACTGAGAACCCTTGAAACATGGGATGTGCCCTGTTTGGAGGCAGCTGTCTCTGCAGAACCATGTGGATCAGGACTGAGTGAACTTCAGGAACTTCTCTCTCAAGTTGGCATGATCGTCTTCCAAATCTGAAAGAGCCAAGGGACCTGCAGGTGTATGAACAATTACCATTAACTTTTATCAAATAAAGATGATTAACTCTTAGCCAGGCTCCCTCCAGTCTGTCAGATTTACTGTCCAGTCAATGCCTCCAAAAGGATACACTGAGCACAAGCTGGATCACATGAAAGTCTGCAGCAGGAAGTCAATGTGGAAGAGATTGACTGTGCGGAGAAACAGAGCCTTTAGCATGCAGCTGTTCAAAACCCAAATTTCAGCTCTTGGAGGTTTTCTAAGGAGGATCTTGCCAGGTGAGAGTGCTCAACTCCTATCAGCTTCCAGGATATCTGATGGAGCCCAGCACCTGGCAAGACCTGCACAGGGAATTACAGGCATTTCCTTTTGGAGCAGCAATCAAAGCATTATCAGATTGCTATTAAAGAAGAGGGAAAAAAAAAAGTCATAAACCGGCTGATAAAACCCCCTCTGCTTTGCCACTGGTTGAACTGTGATTTGAGGGATGTAGCTGCAGACCTGGCAGTGGCCTTTTGAATTCTCCTCCAGTGCAAAAAGATGTTGGATATGCCCCAAAGGCTGCACTCCCGGAGCTCCTCGCTGGCTTTCTGTGCCAACCAGACCCTTTCTCTTTCCCAGCCCACGATCACATCACCTCCCCTGCTGCACAGATGCTGCTCAGATTTACTGCAAGGGAAAGAAAACTCACCAGGGGAGTAACGAAGCACTTGAGATGCACAGAAAAGGCAGCTAAAGGCAGTAGCTGCCTGATGAGTACTTGGGAGCTATTTCAGGAAACAGAATTATAGCCTGAACAAATAATAATAATAAAAAAAGCCACGTCACTGGAAATTGCTTGAGTCGTAGGCAGCCCCCTCTACTTCTCTTCCCCACCCTGCCTGTAAATTCTTAAATGATCACAAGGAGCCCCTGCAGCAGCACTGGGCTGTAACAAACAGCAGCAGCTCTCCCCGGCAAGGCTGGGCTCGAGGGTTCACTCACATTTACTTTCAAGCATGTTCTGGTCTTCATGTAAATGCAGCATGGCACGCATCAATCATGTTGACAAACGTCATCCAAAATGAACTCCACTTCTCTCCCCCAGCAACTCTCATCTTCACCGTGTTTCTTGCTGTGACTTAGCGCCCTTTTCAAAACATGTCAGAGGATTCCCATCACTCTGACAAGTCAGTCAGATGAAGAGGCAAAAAACAAACACCCCGCACTTCAGCCAGACTTGGGTCATCTGTAGAGCTGCAGCACTGCTGCTGCCAGTTCTGTCGGGGAATCCATGCAGGTCAGGAGAGAGCCATCCCCGCACCTCTCAGACCTGCACCAACACCATTTTGTTTTCAGCCTAGGGGCGTCCACCCTTTGCCAGGATGTGAAATGAGAGCATCCCTGCACGCTGGGCTGGGGCCTGACAGAGCACATGGCTCAGCTACTTCTGCTCTCACCACTCCTTGTACCAGGAGTGCTTGTACTCCTTGTACTCTCACCACTCAGACCCAACATCCCTTTCCTTACTCAATTCCAAAGCTCTCAGGAGACATTGTGGGATCACAGATTCCTGCACTACTCTTAAATTCTTTGCTAGTGAGGCCAGGAACGCCTCTCCTATGTTATCATGGAAACGGTGAAGCTGACCTAAACATACTGTAGCAAAAAATGAATAAATAAAAATAAAATCATATAGCCAAGATGTTCCCCTGCCCTGCCCAGCCAGAGATAACACAAGAACAAATTTGCAGTGGAGGAAGCAGCTTTGAATTCCAATAGCTGCCCTTCCTGCTAGCACAATCCCTGGAAATGGGCAGCTTCCCTCTTACACATCCCAGCCTGCTGACACACCAATAAAAGGACCCCAGATCCACCACCCGGGGTGGTTTTGCTACTCTGCTGTACTGTGCAGCAAGGTTTCCAAAGCAAGTGCGGCGCAGCAGTGCTCAGTTTCACTGCTGCCTGCACATGGCTTGCAGCAAACCAGGTGATGTAACACAGTCCTCTTGGCCTCCCAGCATTGCCTGGGCAGGTGAAAAGTGGTTCAGGCGCCAAACTCATGCCCTCTGACACAGAACTGGGCAGGAATCCTGAGCAGCACCAAAAACGTGCTGCTCTACCTCGTCTTCCCTATTGTGGTCCTGCACTCCGCTGAGAAAACAAGGGGTGCTTGATGCTCACCGTGCCACACACCGAGCCCTGACCAGCTCCCTCACTGCCTGCTGTGCTGTGACCCCATGGACATCACACTGGGCACAGGGCAGGCATGGCTGAGCCAGCACAGACTGCATGGCACCTACAGTGCCTTCGGAGATGGTTTATGAGGCCAGACTCTTTTCAGGGGTGTGTGGGGACAGGACAAGGGGCAATGGCCACAAGCTGGAGCATAGGAAGTTCTGTACCAAGATGGGTAAGAACTCCTTCATGGTGCGGGTGACAGAGCCCTGGAACAGGCTGCTCAGGGAGGGGTGGAGTCTCCTTCCCTGGAGATATTCCAGACTCGCCTGGACACCCACCTGTGTGACTGTTGTAGGGAACTGCTTTGGCAGGGGGGTTGGACTTGATGATCTCCAGGGGTCCCTTCCAACCCCTGCAATTCTGTGATCTCATCCCAGTCACCTTTCTGCAAATCCATCAATGCATTTGGCTCCAAGTTTGTCAGGCTCAGTTGGGCATTTAACGCTTTTTACATCTCTAGTGCTGCTATTGAATGTCTTTCAGGATCTAAATGGCTATTTGAAGAGTCCCTTCCCTCCTGGTAAACATACTTGGTGGCTCTTCAGACAGCTGTAAAGGGCTGAAGGCTGTGAAGGCCCCTGGTAACAGCATTTCCATGTGGGGATGGGTGGCTCCTGCAAAGTCCCAGGCTGATGCCGCCAGTCTTCTGGGGGAGATGGAGGAAAATGAGAAGAGTGGAGGTCTCTTACACAGCTATAGGTGAGGACAGCGTGGGCTGTAGGTGACACTGGAGCTTGAGAAGAGCTTTTCCAACAGACTTCCAAAGAGGAAGGAACAGCCACCTCCTGCCATCTCCCAGGCTTACACAAATAGGTAGGTGGCAGATTTTAGATAAAACTTAGTGACTGGAGATCCTGGAACCAAATGGAAGACTATTTCACAGGCATTTCACAGAGCTGTATCATTACTCTGTCACTAGGAGGACTCTGGGATCTCATCTCTGGATCAGGACCCATTACAGTCATCACGTGTGCCAAAAGCACGTGCCTCACATATGGTGACGCACAGCTGCAGAGGGCTGCAGCTTGCCATGAACCTGCCTGAGGGCACAGTGCACTTCTGCCACCAGCATCCCAGCCCTGGCACCTCTTCTCAGCCCCTCTTTGGTACCTGTGCAGCCATCAGCTCCTTTCGTGTCCTCCTTGTGCTCTGGGTGGGAAAGGCACACTCGATGCTCAGACATGAAGGAGGTGTTACGGGACCAGCAGACAACTGCCCAAACCACCCTCAAGCAACAGAGTTTGGCCATGCCTGACTCAAGCCCTCCTTCCTGCTGCGCACATTTGCCTTGCAGTGCCTGAGAAGTGAGGCACACTGAGCCTGTTCCCTCTGTGCTCAGTCTGAAGCCTCTGCCTCAAATTTTAAGTCATTCAATTTGCTGCAGCGTGGGAGAGTATATATGTGCATTCATTAACACTTCCATTATGCCCCGTGTTTTGGCAGGTGGTGCTGCATTATGGATTTAAATAGTGCCAGCAAGCGAGTCTACAGCACTTCACTGGATTAGCGTGTTATGGAAAATTGTAGCTCCAGAGTGCTTTGCACTCTCTTGAAGCACCTTGGATGAGCAAGGCAACAGCAGGGCTCCAACAATCACTACCTCTGTACAATCACATCAGAAATGCACTTGCAACTTAAGGGAAAGATAAGCCCCCCTCAGAAATCAATTGGTATTTGGATGAAAAAAATAAAGCCAAGAGAAAAAATAAGAGCAGAATCTCTCCCTAGTTAAAGGAAAAGGGAGAGGCACACCCTGCGCTGCCGTCACCACAAAGCATCTTTCACACCCTAACAGTAACATCATCTGCTTCTGCACTGTAGCTGGTTCTAGCACCCACACTGGGGAAACACAGCATGCCACACGTGGCCATCTCAGAAGCCACCCTTGAGGGGACTCAGCCCTGCCAGAAGATGATGTCTGGTGTCTGGTCATCAGGCTGGAGGTAACAGATTCCCAGAAACGACAGACAGATCGCCCACGGGGCTGCTCTCCTGGAGGGATGTGGAGATGTGCATGGCTACGTTCTCTCCATAGGGATCCAGAGAGCAAACGCACCATTCAGTACTGGCAAAGGGGGCCTCTGATGGGATGAGAGGACAAAGCATTGGTTAAACAGCAATAGCACCACATTTCTCATCATTTACCAAGGCTGGACACACTCATTTGTTCTTAAGCGTGAGTGCCGCTATGTGCAGTCATACATGCAGCATACAGAATGCCAGCTCCCACAAGTGTGCAGGATTTCTGCTTTACCTAGGCAATGCTAAGAGCCATTTTGCATGTAAAAACCATGCACAAACTGAACAAAGTAGAATCATAGAATCCTTAGAGTCGGAAGGGACCTTTAAAGGTCATCTGATCCAACTCCCCTGCAATGCACAGGGACATCTACAGCTCGATCGGGTTGCTCAGAGCTTGGTCCAGCCTGACCTTGAATGTCTCCAGGGTCGGGGCTTCTACCACCTCTTTGGGCAACCTGTTCCAGTGCTGGGCAGTGCTGTCCCAGTAATTGGGCAAAGTTTGAGTCTAGCTGTCAAGGTCAAATCAAGAGCTACTTTCAAAGAATCCTCAGTCCTAGATTAATTCTTGCAGAGCATCCTTTTGGTTCACTTACTCTGCTCTCCTTTGTGAACAGATTTCCTTGCTCAGATTCTCCTGAGTCTTAATTTCTATGAAACTTCAGAACCTAGCAGGACCCATTCTCCCTTCTACCCACCACACAGCACAGCTGTGAAGGACAGCCATCCTGCTGCAAAGTCACAGCAGAGTCAAGACATCGAGAGGTTCTCAAAAACGATGTTCTGACCTCACAGGGAAGTCCCACATGCCATTTCTATGCTTCATAGTGCCACTGTTTTTTTTTAAACACCAAGACAAGAGAATGTCAGCCTTAGCCTTGGCAACTGATCTCTTGTTCATCACACTTTAAATATCAAGCTCACAGGAAGAACAGGAAATTGGGATTTGGCCTTTCTAGAACTGCTGGGTTCTTCCTAAGGACCGTTCACTCCACACAGGGGTCTTTCTCATATGCTTCAGTACATTCAAGGACACTGGAGGAAAAAAAAAAACAACAACCACCCAAAACAAACAAAAAAAACCCTGGAACTGTAGCTATCATTATGTTTTATCTCGACCTTGTGAGCTATAACATAACATGAGATGGGTTACTCTGTTGCTGTCTTGACTTGTTTCTGCATATAAAACTCTCTCTATTAAAAGCACAGCAGCTTAGATAGAGACAGCATGGATTGCAGCCACTTGAGGGGGAAAAAAAAAGCCCCAAAGCATTCAAGGGCTGGTAAGGGACAAGATTACTTTCATCCTGCCACAGCATGTTTCAATTTAACCACTGCATCTCTCAGCACTTTTGGTTCATATTCTTTTTACCACACAGACACCAGCTTGGTACACACCCAGCCTTAGGAAGGGGAAATGGTATTTGGGGTCATCAGCCCCACCCACCATGTCCCCCCACCACACCCCACAAGCGTTTGAAGGGCACTGGTCAGTGTGGGGCCTGCGGGGCCTGGGGAGCACCACCCACTCTGCACTGCTTGGGCCCAGCCTCGCTACACCCTTCCACCTCTCCCCCAGCCTTCCCAAGCCCACACCAAGGACAACTACTGCTGTTTCCTCTCCCCCCCACCCCCAGAAATGGCTGAGGCAGTCTGACCTCTACAGCAGAGAGCTGCTCCCAGTCTTTTGTGCAGCAAAAGATCCATTCTGACACAGCACAAAACCAGACAGATGCTTCCGTACAGCCTACACCCAAAACATGATTTTTCTCCTTTGCTTCGACAGCTTAACATTTATTCCCATATTCTTGGGAAGCTGGTATGTAAACAGCTGGGACTCGCTGTGCTCCGGGGGCCTTAGCAAAAGAGTTGTATTTCTTGGCCCTCCTGGACCCAGTCAGTCCTCCTGAGGCTCGAGGACTTTCCAAAGTCTTTAATTGAAAAATCCAAGGAATAAAAACGGGTTGCTGGAGATCTTTACTAACGTGGAAGTAGATTGAAATGGTTCTGTTATTTAATAATTCAAATCCCAGATGCCTAATTAAACAGACTCGCTATACTGCAAAAAAGAAATTATATATCCCCTTAGCAAACCTCACTGATTAACATGAAAGACTTGGCACATTCCGCAGGCATTCAGAAGTCAAACTTCTGCACATGGTCTTAACACTCCGTAGGTATATCTCGCAAGACCTCCGTGCCCCACGAAGCACAGAGGAACTGATGCTAGCAGAGCCCTTTGGGATCCCTTCAGGACCTTCTCAGACCAGACCAAGCTCCAGAAAAGCAAGCGGTCCGTTCAGCTCCTTGTGTCTGCATTTGTGCCTGGTTGCCGATTAAATTTAAAAGCACCCACAGCAGGCAGAAGAAACACTTTTCTCAGTGCACTGCCCTTGAGCTACTAAGTATTTTCTGAGGGAAGAGCTGCAAGTACCACTCAAGCCCGCCTCGTAGCTGTGGCTCTGCACAGCCTTCTAGTCTCACGCTGCAGTCCCTTACCAATCACCAACAAGGTCTCCTCAGGTAGGAACGAAGCAGTGTGCACAGGATGGGCTCAGGTGGTACCAGAGATGTTTCCCCAAGGATGATCATGTCAGATGCAGACTTGCGGTTACAGAGGTACCTAACTGTGAGAGCTGAGATCTCAGTACTGATGTTCCTCTGCTGTCGCACAAAGCAAATTTTGAACAGTTTGGGGTTTTCCCAGAGCACTGGAGCATGTCTCCTCCACCCCGATGTTCATGGTGGACTCATTTCCACCATGGCCAGCAGCCATCAGACCAACCTCCAGCCCACAGGTCGACAGCAACCACTCCTGAGCCAAAAGGACTCCTTTGATCATTGCCCCTTCCTGGTCCATCGCAGGCTCTTAATGACTCTGGGATTAAGCACTTGGTAATTGAAAACTTTCCCCAGGAGTCCTACTTCATAGGTAGATGTTCCCTACCTAGCAAGTCTTGCACTCACACTGGTGGCATTTGTACGTCCATACTGAGCCCTACACAAGACATCAGTTGCATGTTTTCTGAAGATCACAATCTTTACTGAATTACCAGCTGCCTATGCAGACCACTCGAGTTACTGAGATATGTGAAGATGGCAGACCTGGTAAGTGTCTGGATGTGCCTAAAAGATTAAATTCCGCCTGCATCCAGTTATTTTTTCTAGTTTCCTACCTTTACAGACTCTTTATGTCACAACAAACAGCTGTTAAAGGAGCTTTTATCACAGGCTCACAACTTGCAGAAGAAAATTCCCTAAATGCTAGTTGAGCAGGTGCCTAGAGACAGTGGCAGTGGATGCTCTGGTAGGCCTCTAAGTGGGGAGGCCGGTTCAGGAACAAACAGACGGGGTTCCCATTGCACCAGTGGGAGACGCACGGGGACACATCACCGCTGCCACTGTGTTTCAGCAGAGGAGCAGCAGATGCTGCTCAGCAGCTCCAGCCACAGCTCCACCACTCACATTCAAGTGCAGGGAAGCTGACAGCACTGAGCACTTCCAGGGGTTTTCTAGGAGAGTACTTCACTGTAACCAGCACCAGGTAGGCGAGAGGGGCCCAGAACTAAGCACTGCATGACTTACAGCTGGTTTCAGCAGGCTCCAGTTTGCTCCATAAATCCTCTAGACGCTTCACAAGACTTAACTCCTGTTGCCTCCAGCCTCTCAAGAAGTAGACATCATCACTGAGCACTAGCAGAGCTCCCCATGACTCATTTTTTTCTCCTTTTAAAACATAGCAACCTATAAATGTGAGTACATTCTGAGAAATAAAACTCATCGTCACTGTTCACCATGCAAACATTCCCAAAAAAGAATTCCTTCTGCCAGCTTTACAAGTTTCTTTTCCCCACACAAAACAGTTGGGTGCCCCTTGTGAGGCTGAGACAGAGTGAAGGTGGCCATCCCCTGCCAGGGAGCCCAAGGACATGGCACGGAGGCAGGAGCTGTGGAGCCAGCAGCTGGGCACAAGGCTCTGTGGCCAACCCAGACACTTACATCAGCTCTATCCAAAAGGAGACAACAGCAGAGTTAGCTCTGGGCACAGGAAAAGCAGAGATTTGCCCAGAAGAACAGAATTTTGATAGCTGTGATGTGCCAGCATCAGGGAAGCTGGGCTTGCTGAAGAAGCAGCGCTGGCATCTCTAGCTAGATGTTCCCCACACTGCATCTTGCCCCAGACATGCATCCTCTGTCCATCTGTCCCTCCCTCATCAAGCTCAACCTTTCCTCCTTGGAAGAGTCCAACCCCACCTTGTCCAGCTGAGGAAATGG
This sequence comes from Penelope pileata, assembly GCA_013396635.1. Classification (NCBI taxonomy): domain Eukaryota; kingdom Metazoa; phylum Chordata; class Aves; order Galliformes; family Cracidae; genus Penelope; species Penelope pileata. The sequence continues at coordinate 47,446 of WBMW01001150.1, read as the reverse complement.
CAGGAAGTGCTTTAGAAGCATGGAGGAAGAATCTAATGGGTAGAGCATGAAGCAGAGCTCGGTGGTTTTTAGAGGAATTGAGAGCAATTCTCAGCACCCTCCTGCCTGTCCTGCTGCAGCCTCCCTGCTCAATCCTGCATACTCCAGTTCCCCAGCTGTAGAATTGAGATCAATAGTAGGTATCCATCTCACAGGTATGTTGCAAAATAGATTTTGCATTACTAGTGTTCCAGGAATACTTTAAAAATTGCGCCACAAGTACTAAGAGTAATTCATCATTGCTAAAAAGGAAACCTAGGACTGAAAGCAAATTCAAGTCTTAACTACACAAGCATAAATGCCAGAGTATGTAAGGCTGTGTTCTTAGTTTATCTGTTTCTTCTGATAACCATGTTTGTCCTGGTGACTCAAACTGCTCCAATCACGTGCTGCTTGAATTCAGTGCCCCAGTGGTGTCTGAAGCACTGTTTAGTCTGTTTGCAGTGATGGCTGAGATACCTGCCATCCTCCTTGCTGTCTTATGGACATGGCAGAAAATATATGGACCTACCCACCCTGCTGCCAGGTGGCTGAAGAACAGACATTTTTACAGCTTGGTCTTCTCTAGTAAGATTACCCTGAGGATCCACTTTCCCCACAGTACCTTCCTAATCTTTCTTCCACCTCCTCAGTTAATAACTGAAATGAGTGGCAGAGCTGCCATACTCGTCCTAGAAATTGACATTTTGAAGGCATGATAACAGAAGCCCTTTCTTAAACTTCCAGGAATATGTGTGGCTTAAAGGGCTGACTCCTATTTAAAATAATGACTGAGACTCTCAGGAATCCAACTCCCAAAGTCACACAGGTAGTTCTGAATATGTTACCCTTTTAGAGTAATTATGCTATCAAAGTTCCAGTCAGAAGCTGATGAGCGTTACTAATATATGCCGATGAGTGAGCTTTTCAGTGAAAGACTTTCTTGCTCTATTTACACTCCAGCAAATCACAAAGCAAACCAAGGCTTATTTTCACATACGAAAGCAACAGACTTGACCCCAGGACATACTTAGCGAGGTTAACCCACACCCAGGGAGCAGGTGTACAGGAAACTGGCTGCGAGCTCATGCAGTTCTACTCATTTTTCGCTGTAGATGATGGAAATGGCAGTAGTAGTTTGGCCTCTGGTGGCTTAACACCAATCACTCCATCAACCAGTGAGCCTCGTGAGAGGCGGATGCACAGGCACAGGTAGCTTAAGAGCTTCTGATCTTACCCTCCCGGCCCAAAGCCAGTCTGCGACAGAGAAGGCATTTGGAGGCAGGTTGCCCATCTCTTCGGGTAGCTCTGGTCGACGGACTGCTCTCTCACACCTGTTACAGCATTAACCACCGCCTACTGCAGGACAGTCTGAAGCAGTAAAGGAAGCAGGAGGGCCAGCAGTAAGTACTGCAGCAAACCACTTAAAAAACAGGCTGTTGACTTTCCTCAATGCTGCCCCTATCTCTTCCCTCAATCATTATTTCAGGAGATGTATTTTTGCAAAATTATTTCATCATCTAAGAGCAGGTGGCCAGTTTGCTGTATCTCTGTGCAAGATTTCCATATGCATCACTCCTCCGCTGACATTTTCTCATACATACATGCATGCATCAGCAATTGCTCTGCTACATTTTCAAACAGAATAAAAAAAGTCATACATCTCAAAAAGAAAGTACGCCAAGAAATCCAGCATCCTAAGCTACAGCTGTTCATTTCTCCCCTGTTCAGAAAAAGCCAGTTGTGGCTCACTGCAGATGTTTGAAGCTGATGGACTTGCCCTGGATTTACATTAGACACAAGCACTCAGGATTTGACCCACTGGACTGCTGGACCTTCATTCCCCCATGCAGAAAAATACATCCAGTGACATTCAAGTAGAAGAAGCAGTCTGTACTCTCCTCCCACTAAGCAACTTCTGTCAAGTCCCTGCTGTAGGCAACAACAGCAGAAAGAAGCACTAACTCCAGAGAGTGGGCTCATGCTCCTCCCATCTGCCAGACCCACGCTCATTCTGTTTTCACTTGGACCAAATCCTCCCAACCCCTTCTGCTTTACATTTCATTAAATTTGGATGCCTCAGACATCAAGAATAATATTGTTGATCTCTGAAAGGTCACTTTCAAGGCACATTTCCATATCTTTTAAGACCACTTCTCTTCCTCAGCCCTGTCTATAGTACTGTCTTGAAAGCCTGAAAATGAATTCCACATTGGAACTGTCCCCGCAGCCCTGATCTACTTACTTACGACAGCAAAAGCTTATGCTAATACCATTCTTGTGGATTCACATCAGTGTTCTCCATCTCCAGAGCCTGAAGTTCCCCCTGCACCAAGGGGCTGCACACAGCCACCCGAAGGCACAGTCTCCCCCTGCTTCAGCCTGTGCAGGTAGGAGATGGAGAGGAAGGCACAGGAGCTGCACACCGGGGCAGAGGCAGCTCCCGCACGCAGGGGCAATGCACTGCATGGGCTGTGAAGTCCGAGCAAGGCAGGAGCAGGAGCCACCAGGAGCGACAGCATCACAGGAGCAGCGCAAAGCAAACAAACCAGGCAAAGCCAAATTAAGACTGGTCCAGTTGAAGTCTGGATCCTAAACCCTTTGCAGGGAAGACTCTCTCATTTTAAGGAATTGTCAGCAGCAGGGAGACCTGGCTTTGCACCCAGGGGAGGTACACAGAGGCTCTTGGCTTGAATCCACACAAAGAGAATCTTCACGCCCAAAGATGAAAAGAAAAAAAAAAAAAAAAAAAGGACAGAAACAAACGAAGCCAAACAACTCTCCTCCAGGAGCCCTCCAAAATTAAGAGCAGAACACAGCAGTTTCTGCCCTGACGACCCTGACAGCGAAGCACCACCAGGCAGCCACCGCCAGCACACAGCGGGAGCTGGAGGGCCAGCCGGGTCTCGAGGAAGGGCACAGCTAGAGAGGGGCATGAAGGAATCACAGCACGATGCCAACAACAGCAGTTCATCACCTGTCCTATGTTCACTTATCCTTACAGCACCTGCATGTACTGCTTTGCCAGGGGCAGCACCAGCTCAGGTACAGGACCCATCCTCCTTCCAGTCCTGAAACGCAAGCAGGTCTCTCCCAGAGCCAAAGGGGGGTGTGGGTAAAAGGAAAGAAGTTTGTCTACCTGCCTGAAAATCCAGGTTTATTCCTTCATTTTGTTAGTCTCAGTCCCAGCTTAAGAAACAAACGAACAAACAGAAAAAAGACAAAACGCCAAAACGAAACAAGCAAACAAAAAACATCAGCCAACTCAACACACACACAAAACCCAAAGAACTTTCCCTGTGAAAAAGGCAAGCTTTGTTTCTGTAACGCCAAGTTCCTCTACAAAGAATCTTGAGCTGGTGAAAACACCCACCAAAAACTTCAGTAAATAGAAACCGCCTTTCACATCAGTTCTGAAAACAGACGCTGGGCCAGCTCCGCTCCTCCCGCAGCTGCCCCAGTTTGGGAGCTGGGCTCGGGGGTGCCGGGCTCTCTGCAGCTCGGGCCACACTCTGTCCTGTGCAGGATTCCTCTTGGGATGGAGGAGCAGAACAGCGAGTCAGACAAACTGATGCAGAACTATGCCACGAAGAGCAGCCGCTCTTGATCTGCACTATTACTTTTAAAGAGATGCTGTCAGCTTTGTATTTTCAGGCTCAAGCACACAGAAAGGATTCCCATCTCTACCAGGCAGTCCACAGCCAGGGTACCAAGAGGTGCCTTTTTAAAGCTATTACTCCACTCTCTTGCCACACCCTTGTCCTTTCTTTTATCATCCCATAGCTTCTCTTAAGCTAATGGGAGCCCATTTTTGCAGTGACCCTAACAGCCTCAGGGCAAGAGATGCACCTTTCATAAAGAAAAACAGCCGATCCATGCAAACTGAGGCCTTTCAAATTTGTCTCTCTTGTGCAGCAAGGGCCTGAGCTAAATTGCAAAAAAGCAGAAAGCACATCCACCCCCAGGTATGGCCACAGAGCCGGTGCATTAGTACCAACCCTGCATGAGCAGCAGTTTCCAGATGAGACAGACAAAGTATTTCCAGCCAACAGCATCCCTGTAAGCCTGCCACCAAAGTCCCAACTTGAGTTGACTCACAGCACAGCTGCTGATGGCTTTCACAGCCCCAAGCACCCCAGCAGAGCGGTGCCTGCCGGAGGTGCTGCAGTTACCTGTGCTGGGACGGCCGTGCTCGGGGCTCAGCTCTCTGCCCTCAGCTCTGCCCTCCTGCCCAAGCCCCAGCCCCACCCTGTGCCGGCACTGTGCGAGTCCCGACGGGGATGTGCTGCGCGGTCATCGGGTCCCGGAGCGGCCCAGGATGCTGACAGTGGTCCACCCACAGCGAAACGCTAACTCGGTCCGCAGCTGTTGGCTGGTGTGGCTGTGCCCGACCCCTCTGCCTGGGGATCCGGGCTGTCTGAGCGCTGCTGCCAAAGCTCTCGAGCCGTTGGGGAAAAAAAAAAGTTGCGAGTTTTCTTTCTAACCCCCAGCAATCCCAAGCACATGAGCTGAAAACGCCCAGTCCTCCGGCTGCGTTTGTTCTCTTAAAGCAAAGAGAAAGACCAAAAAAAGGAAAACCTCCCCCTCCTCCTCTTTGTAAGGGAAGATAGCATCTACATCTTCCTCCGAGAAGCCCAGCAAGCGCTCCACAAACCGACCCGGGAGCTTTCGGCGAGCGCTCGGGGCTCCAGCAGCGGTCCCGGCGCAGAGCAAGGCGGTGCGGAGCAGAAAGTAGGAGAGCAGCGTGCGCCTGGCAGCGCTGCGGAAAGGGAGAAACCGAGAGAAACGCCGGGAACCCTCCGCCGGCAGAGCCCTCTCCCGGCACCATCACTCGGCGGAACGCCCTCCTCTCCCCGCCGGGGAGGACGCGGAGCCCGCACCCGTCCGCCCCTCTCCTTCGTTACCGGCAAGGAGCGAGAACCCCCCAGACACCGGCAGCCCCCCCGCGCCCGGCACAAAGCGGCCCNTTTCTTTAAATTTCCCCCTGCTACACCCAAAGCCGCCCCGCGCCCCCGCTACTCACCGGGGCCGCCGCGGGCCGCGCCCTCAGCGCCCGCCCCTGCCCGCCGCCGGCCATGGCTCCCAGCGCCGCGGCGCCGCCTATAAATAGAGCGGCCCGGGGCTGGGCCAGGCGCTGCCGGGGCTGCGGGGCAGCCCCGGGCTCGTGTTCCGCTGGGGTCCCGAGCGCACGGCCCCACGGCCCCGGCGCGTTAAGGTGGAGCACGGCGGAGGCGCCTTGAGCCGCCGGGGGGGCCCGGCCTGTCCCGGGGGTCCGTGCCGCTGCCAGCAGTGGAGGTGGCACCCTGTGTGCCAGGAGCATCCGCTCTGCTGTGTGTACACACGTGTATGTATATATACGTTTGTACCAAATACAAGGAAGCCCTATAACTCTTATCATGAGATCAGAATCTGCCTTTTATGCGCTGGTCCCAGCTGAGACTTCGGGGAATGCACAGGTGCTGCTTGCTCTCCTTTCCTCTCCTTTGTGCCATCGGCTCCGGAGGTGAAACCAATGCATTGCTTCACACCCACATCCACCTGCTGTTTCCTTTGCCACCTTGCACCTTCCTGTGGCAGCTGAAGGGAGAAAAAGCCCTGCTTCTGCACAAGCACTCACTTGCACACACGGTTTTACAGAGGATGTGGGCAGCAGCTGCCTGAGAGCAGCAATTCATGGGTGAGGGCTGGTCAGCCTGGCTCTGCCCTGTGCTGCCACAGGGCCCCGGCCTCAGGCCCCAGCCAGGCACCAGAGCACCTCAGGGGGCTGTGTTTGGGCCCCGGCAGCTCTGGCTGTGCTGCTGCTGCCAGCTCAGCCTCTGTGCATGGAGCCCAGCACGGGCCTGGGGCCTTGGTGCTGTGGGGCCTTGGTGCCTGGGTGTTGCTTGAGCCCTTGGAGGCACAAAGCCTGAGCTCCCCAAGTCAGTGCCGGCTGATCCCCTCTTATCTCACTGAAAGAGGGCCCAGCCTCATACCAGCTGGTTTATTACCAACCAGAACTGCCATGAGCACATACCGCAGCCGAGCTGGCCTTCTTTGCCTGCAAATTCTTCACTAATCTTGCTCCATCTCAAAGCACAGAAAATGAGCCCGAAAGAACACCCCCCAGCCAGGCTGGTGACAGTTTGGTCAGGCTTTTTGGACCAAACCATGGGACTGAGACGTTTTGTTCACAAGAATCAACAGCTTGGCTGGTAAAACCGGGGTTTGTCAAGAGCAGGCACAGGTTTTCGTGTGAATTCGGTGCAGAACTGCGCTCTTGTTGGCTGCAGATTTTCCTTCCCAGACAAAAGTCTTCTCAGTTTCCTGAGGGCTTTTGTCGGACTTTTTAAGCATGCAGCACAGCGGTGGAGGTGGCCAGCTCTTAGGAAGCTGGGTTTTTTGCCAGTCAAGGCCGCCAGCCAGCAGTACCCTCCATAGGACAGCGGTGCCCGTTAGCGAGTTGCAAAACAGAGCACGTTGTTTGTGCACCCCTGAAGGTGAGCAGCCCTCGTCACTAAATGTGGGGGACGCTGCAGGCCTGGGACCAGTCGGCCAGAGGCTTCAGGCTTGGATCTTTATGTCTGAGCACCCAGCTTGGTACTTGTGCATCGTAAACAGGCAAATTTCTGCCTATGTGCAAGTAGCTGTATTTCCAAACCAGGAGTAGACTAATATTCATATACCCAAATCTGAAAATCTGTACTGCATTTCATACCAATGTGAATAACACTCAAGAGAAAATGCCCGTGGCCTGGCTCCTGGGTATCCCTTAGTTCTCTGCAGCCTTCCTGCCCATGTGAAATACTGAAATTTTCTAAGGAGGAAAGCCAAAAACTCCTATTTCTTCTTTCTTTCAATTCCAGCCAGTATCTGGAGCAACACTAAATGCCTTGTAGTGTGTATTAGTTAACAACACTGCTACAGGGAAATTGCTGCTGTGGTTGAGCTCTTACACAACACAACTCCTATTTAAGTGCATTTTTGTGTCTTGCTGAGTCACTCCGAGGAGCCCTCAGACAAAACTTTTGGTTCGGTTTGACAGCAGACACGCCATCAAGAAGAGCTCTCCCCAGGAGGGTGCGAGTGCAGAATGGTCACCACTTCCAACTTCAGAACTTTACACAAAGCTAAAGGAAAAAAGCGCCGTCACATTTCAGCCAACATTCCCCCCCACAGGGCTTTAAGCACGCAACATTTCCAGTCTGGTTCAACATCACTTAATAGATTAAAGTGACCGTACAGTCTCTGAACTGCTGGGGTCAGGCTGTACCTCAGGCAAACCGTCTCTAAGGGGACGTGTTATCTACATAGCATAGTGTGTCGCTACGAGGGCTGAACGCACAGCATGGCTGTTTATTGTCCCTTATCAAAGGGATAAGTGGTTGCTGCAGAGAAGGCAGAGGGCAGACCCTGGGTGTTAAACGTGGAGATGGGCACAAGGAGACCAAAGCCTGAGCCCTGCCTGATGGTTGTCTCAAATGAGCAGCAAAGGAGAAAGTTGGGGTCTACCTGCAACTTGTCAGATGGCTCCAAATCTGCATGAAACCAGTGCAACACCTTTACTGTCACTGTAAATCCGGTTGGTGAGAGGTATCGGAGCACTCCTTCAGGCTACGGGTGAGGAGTATCATTGTGCATCTATGGACTAGGAACAATTGAACTATAAAAAACCAGCTTAAACAGCTGGGGTTCATTTCACTGAATTTCTGTGTGGTGCTTGGGCTTGGTGACTGAGCTAAAGCTGCTTAGCAGTAGAGGACATCTAGTGCTGTTCAGATGCAACTACATAAACCCCGTAAAAGTTCGTGTGTGACTGTTTAAAAGATGCCATGGCTAAAGATGGGATACGGTGGGGTTCTGACAGCTGCAGGAGGGCTGTGACAAGCTGACTGTGCAGCACATGCTATAAACAACTCATGGAGAAAAAGCCCCAGAGAAGCTTTATATATCTATATATACACCTATATGCACATACACCATACGGAGAAGGCACGGGCAGAGAACTCTGGGGAGCTGGTGGTGTTGCACCTTATAACAGGGAGATATTACAGGGAAGCACAGCTCTTCAATTTCTGCAGCAAAGACCCTGTAAGCAGAGAAACAGAGATTAAAATCAGCAGTTTTCTTTCAGGACTCTGCTCTTATCTCGATTTGCCTTTCATGTGACTCACTCTGAGCACACACTACAAACATCAGCCTCAAGATCAAGAATTTTTGTTTCCCTCCTGGTACAAGAGATGAACCCTTTCTCCACGCCCTTTTGCAGCATGCCGCTCTTTGTTTTAGGAAGGGTATCCAGAGTCCTTCACCCCCTCCGGGTTATTTGTAACAGCAGATTCTCTGGAAATACTTTTCCATGCCTATTCCAGGCTTAGAATGAGGAATTTGGCTGCAAAACAAAGAGACTGCCAATTTGGTTTCTAGAAAGACAAGGATCAGCAGAGCTTTCTAAGGAAATAGACTAATTTAATGCGACACTTCCTGTGAATGAAATTATTCACGTTGAGATCACCATTAATTTAGGAGTAAGGGGTACGCATTTGAGGCCTTGCCATCTTGCACCCATTTCCACAGCAGATGCAGAGAGGTGGGGCCTTATTACTCCTAACAAAACTCAAGAGAAGTGAGTTTCTGCAGGCCAGACCAGATCCTCGGGAATAGCTACGCAAAGCTACAGCAGGCAAAAGTTTGCAGCTTAGCTGCCTTAGCTTGCTTCAACTTAGCAAACAAATCTGACCCAGCAGCCGGGTGGTACCTGGCCATCAGACAGCAGCAGCAGACCAGGACTGGGAACAAGCTCTGACCAGCACAAGGACAGAGTGACCACAGTCTCAATGAATAGCAAGACAGGACTTTTTTCTCTTGCGGAATCGCTTCTCAGGGTTGAATTGCACATTGCAGGCCTAATCCTGGAAACCCATTTCATTGAGAACTGATGCAATTAATTGGGTGCTCAAAGATACATATTCAAATTGCAAAGGACTGTGTTGAAAGGCCACAAAGACGAGGGTGAAAACAGAGGAAAAGGCTGTATTAGCTAAGACGACACTGCAACAACTGCTGGTTCTTGCACCCTTCATGCATTTGTTTTATTTATCAATGGACTCTATATTTAGCCATCATACCAGCAGCGTGCGGAGCAGCCCAGCTCCTTGCTGGCTGAGGGGCTCTCCCGAGGGGAGCTGGTGGCTAGCAGAGGCTGGCACAGCTCTGTGCTCTGCCATAGCTGCTCGCACCAGGCGAGAGTCATTTCTCCTGCACACTGAGTCATTGTAGGAAGGAGACCAAATTTTACCCAATTTCCGAGAGCAGAACAGCTCCAAGCTCTCTCGTGATGAAACAAAAGCTGGCAGAGCACATGCTGTTATGTAGCAGGCAGGGAGGCCACTTGAGACACATTCAGGAGGTCTTCAGATGAGCGGCAGTCAAGGACACTTCAGAGGCTGAAAGCTGCTGGTGTTGAGCAGGGAAGGCACAGTGCAGCTGCTTCAGTACTGAGGAGCGAGAAATAATGTATGATGTGATTTTTAAGGCAGAGGAGATGAGGAAATCAATGACCCAGACAGAAGGGGAGATGGTGCCAGATGAAGCCCGATGACGACATTTCCAGGCAATTTGTTCACATTGCTGGGTGAGCTGCTCGTGGAGAGATGGAACAGATTAGAGCTGACTGCATATACTTTGCCCAAGAGCAAGATTGTGAGATTCACGGTTGTAAGGGCCTCTGTGGCTCCACACAGAAACATTAATAACTGATGCCTTCAACTATCAAAGCATTAGCTCCAGCTGACTTTACCATTTCTGCGTGTAAAAAGGCAATTACTTTCCCTTTTAGTAATTCCAAGCAACGTACAATGTTACAGTCAGTTACAGGTGCACTCACAAATGTGGTCTCCTGAAGGAGGCAGGCTCCAAGTGGAATTTGAACTCGAAGGGACACATGTTAACCAGGACACTAACAAAACTGAGCTATAAAAAATATTATTCTAAAAGTTATTGCAATTGCCATTTAACTTGAAAGAGGGCTTCTTACATCACGCTGGTGGTCCAAAAGCAGTTGAGGTGCATTACCCTGCAGAGATCTACCATAAGCAAAAGGGGCTAATCTATGCAATTAGTTACTCTAGTCAATGCCCAGGTTTCTGCTTGGTCACTCACTGCAGGTCAAGAGAGGAGGCAAGAGAACTAAGCAGAGGAGAATGACAACTGGCCTGGACAGCGGCTGCGTGCTGTGAGATGTGAACACAGAGCATGGCACGTGGGGAGTGGGGTATCTATTCACATTACTTCTGTTTTAATGATCTCAGTTATACACTTAGCTTCTTGGAGTGCCTGAGTGTTGGGAAGGTCAGTTCAGGCACTGAGGTGCCGCACCACGGCACTGGAGCGTGTTGTCTTTGCCTACAACACCCGCTACAAAGCAAGGAAGATACACTGAGCAATGTTATACCATGAGAGCTGTGGCAGCAGCATGAAGCTGGTGATGACTCTGTCCTGCTCTTCTTAGGCACTTCCCTACAAGTTATTTATTATTCCCCCAGCTCATTTCAACCACCTTGTTTGAACACCTTATGCATCTTTTTTGCTGCCTCAGTATGGTTCGAACATAGGAGAGGTGATCCCCTAAAAGCAGGTGCATGACAGGCTCAGCATGGAGCCCAACAAATGCTCAAGCACAAACCCAGGATTTCCCAGGTGTCTGTCCTCGCACCTGGAGCTTATTTCTGCTCCTGCTGCAAACAGGGCACAGATGTAGGAGGGCTGCTCTGAAAGTAGTGCCTCCTATTTTATTGTGTTGGCCCATGATGCCAGGGGTGGATGTTGGTGATATGGCAGTAGGGGCTGAACCTTCCCACCAATGTTCCGTTACATTTTGTTTGGTAGCAGAGGGGCAGTCTGACCAAATGGCATCTGACATGGAAGCGTGTATGAAGCAAAGGCGTGGGANGAAACAAAGGGGTGTAGCTGAAATCCCCCACTAAAAAAAAAAAAAAAAAAAAAAAGGCACCCATTGACATACGTTGACACTTGCTGAACATTGATGGAGACCAACCAGGGGATGTGAGCACAGTGAGGAGGTGGGTGATGCATTTCAGCAGTGGTGACAGTGGTCTCCTCTGCTGGTACAGACTTACGAGCGTGACATGCAGGCTCCTGTTTATCACTGGTGAAAATGCACAGCTAATGGTGGTAATGGTATTGAAAAATGGTGTTTTGTAGCTGAGAATTTCAAATATCAAATAGTGCTGTTTGCTCTTTATATCTGCTGTAGTTTCCATGGAAATAAATAGGAGGCATTATTTTCAGCGTGATCTATGTATGTGCAGCAAGTCCCCTCTGCCCACACACTCAGGAATTGGCAGGCCTGGTATGCCCTGCCATTTATTGAGGGCAATACCTTAATAAAGCTGCTGAGCTTGTAAGGGCTGTCAGACCTACACTGGGGCAGGGACCCTGCTCTTGGCTTGGTCTTATTGGCTTGTATACAGAGCAGAGTGCTGTAAACAGAGCTATAAATACCCCTGTGCTCACTGCATGCTCGAGGTCAGAGCAGATGAGCATAGCAATTCCTTCTGGCTTTAAAAATAAGCTATGAATCAATGCATTCATTGCAGGCTGAGTATCATTGGAATGAGCCTGATGGTGCTGCTCCAAAATGCTGTTGTTCTGGGTGAGAGCACTGTTGAGAGCAAGGTGTGTGTTGGTGAAAAGCACAGAAGGAACGAAGCAGCCTGATCCCTAAACCTCACCTCTGGCAGGAAGGGATTCAGCAGAACAGCTAGATGCCAAACCTGGAAATACCTGTTGGCTTCAGGAAATATTTTTATCCCTCTGAACGGCACTGACCTGTCAGGTCACATCCCAGATCTGTCTGCTGCATCTCAGCCTCCACGCTCTCCATGTGAAACTCATTTTATCAGCATATAGCTGAGGAAGCCAGATAGGCGGGAGGGACAGGAGCTGACCCAGAGGTGGAAAGCCAAACCTCAGCCCTAGGCAGGGCAGCACGTCTTCTTCACTGCCAGCACAACAGAGAGCACAAGCCCAGAATACACAGCTGAGGAGGTAGGATGCATCCTACTCAACAATGCTGAGAGCAAAAGCTAGTGCTCTTCAAATCCTTTCAAGCCCACACTCCCTACACAGTGAAAAGTGCCATGGACTCAAACATCTGCCAGAATTACATGATGGCAGGATCCAGCTCTAGCTGGATTCTACTCTGCCTGCATAATTTATGGGGAAGCCATATAATTCACCTAGAAGTGATGCACTCTCTGAACCCACCTTGATGCCTCCTGCACAGAAACACCTCTTGGGTTTCTGAAAGGCAGCTTTATGTGCAAAGAACAACAGTCTCCAATAACTTCTCGATACCACTGGGACAAAGACTACAGTAGCCAATGTTTTTGTAGAAAAGCATTGCAGAGAAACTCTCCCTTGGATCCTCATTCTGATTCATATTCCTCTTCACTTACTAATTTTACAAACATTTCCCTCGCTGAATAGCATTTTTGGTCCACTGCCTGTTGCAATCAAGGAAAACCTTTCTATTGACTTCTGGGACTGTCGGGCCCAGCTTCAGTGAAACATAAAAGCATTCAAACCCCACACTGCTGGGAGTGTGTGTGTAAATGGCATTACTTCCCTCCTCCTGTGGTTGCTCATGAGATCAGGACACAAAGGCAGCCTGTCTTTCGGGAGCCTTCTTTCCTTTAGAAGCCTGTTTGCCTTTCTATCTCATAATGACAGTGAGAAATCCTTAAGGGTTTTCTAACTCCCATTCCCCAGCGGAGAGCCCCAGCAGGCAATGGCTTTGTCAGGCAGCATATTAATGAAACAGAAAACATGACCTGAATTTTTATAGCTTGTACTTAGCAGGTCATTTACTTGTCATGAAAAGGGACATTTTGTATTGGTTGCCAGTAATAGCTTCAGAAAAGCGAGCACTTAGCTCTCATGTTTAATTCCCATGAGGAGAAAGGGAGAGAGGAAACCCAGAGCTGCTCCTTTCCCCCACCCCACGCTGGGATGTTCCAGCTATGCAGAGCTCTCTCCTGACCTTTAGCTGCAGGGATGGAGGTGCTTCTGTCACCTTGCTGGTGAGGCCCCCCAGTGTGACCCAGCTGAGCCCTGTGTCCAAACCCACAACGGGAGCAAGAGTAGGAGGCGGTTTCTCCCATATGTGAGCTCTGTGACTATTATTCCATGACAACAAAATTGAGTCATAATATTATTCCATTCATTCTTTCTGTTCCTACCTTTTACTTCTATTCAAGTGTTTTTGTCATCTGTACTGTTAATAAGCCAGGCATCATAGGATCATAGAATATCTCAGGTTGGAAGGGACCCACAAGGATCATCAAGTCCATCTCCTGGCTCCACACAGGACCACCCAAAAACCAAAACCTATACCTGAGAGCATCATCCAAACGCTCCTTGAACTCCAGCAGCTTGGTGCCCTGACCACTGCCCTGGGCAGCCTGTCCCAGTGCCCAGCCACCCTCTGATGAAGAACCTTTCCGTCACCCCCACCTGACCCTCCCCTGACAGCTCCATGCTGTTCCCTCGGGCCCTGTCGCTGTCCCCAGAGCAGAGCCCAGCTCTGCCCTCCGCTCCCTGTGAGGGCTGCAGCTGCCATGAGGCCTCCCCTCAGCCCCCTCTGCTCTGGGCTGGATCCTAACAAAGATCACGTTCCCCTTTTTTTTTTCTGCAGGCCATATAAAACTTGACTGGTGTTTTCATGCCCTCACATACCAGTAGTACTTTACTCCATCGCTAATCAGCAGTGCTGCTGTTGGATAGTCCTTCACTCCAAAAGAGCCCAGTGTCAGAAGATTGTCCTAAGAGAGAGCCCCTGCCCTCCAGAGCTGAAGCAGGCCAAGTGCAGGAGAGTGTGCGTTACAGGGCAAGGTAGGAGCCAGGGGTGCTGACATGCCGCGGCCCTATCTCACGTCAATCCACATACTGCATCGCACATTTATGTCTCTGAGGTACAAATCCACGCCTCTGCCAGGCTGCTCTGCCTGGTGCCGTTCACACACGAGCCGTCAAGCTGTCAGACTTACCTCCACGCAGGGTCTCTGAGACCTTGGTATCCAACTGTGTTCACCAGGGCAGGATCATTGAATTACTGAGTGCACTCAGTGCAGGATATTTAATAAGTGCATGAAAAAGCTACTGAGAAACAAAGATCATGCCCCTGTTTCTGCTTAACCAGTTTAATTTTAAAATAAAAAAAACTCTAAAGAAAAATTCGAAGGGACCTGTAAACGTAGATAGCGTGTCTCATCAGATTAATTACAGGACAGAGTGCATTTCAGATATTGATCTGGGTCTGGAAAGGTTTTAATAAGATTAGTTAGGAGTTACTAGAATAAGATGGAGATATTCATCTGGTTCGTAGCTTTGCTGAAGTCAGGGTGCTTACACTAGGCAGAACATCAGCCCTTTAAAATCCCCAAGCAGAAACTACCCTGAGCTTTACAAACATCAGTAAATCAAGCCCCAGAGGAATTATTACCTCATTTCACACATAGGGAATGGGAGAACAAAGGCTCTTTGCCCCACAGTTTCAAAGGTGGTTCATGGGAAACCTTTATGCACAGCAAATTTTAGGAGACAACCTGCTCGCTGCTCAGTGCATCTGCTAGGCATTACGTCAGGTCACAAACAAACTTAGGCTCTTTATTCAAAGAAGACTACCTTGAAATGGAAGGTCACTGAAGCTGCCGTTGTGATTGGTACAAGTCAGCTCCTTTTTTGGTGCTTCCTGAAGGGCAGTTGGGTTACTGGAATGGTTTCAGAGACAGACTAATTGTTTCAGCCTGAGGAGTCGCTGCTCACCCAGCAGCCAGGTGCTATGTGGAGACCATATGGGGATGCTGCTTGGATTTTGCTGCTCTTCATGTTTCTTCTGCTTCCTGCCATTTTCTGATAGAAGTGAATTGTTTGTTTGCAAAGCAAAATCAAGGTTATGTTGCCTGAGTGAACAAGGACTCAACCCTTCTCCCTTGAGCCTCTTGCTTACCAGGCGTGGGTGGTGTTTGTGGGAGGCTGTGTATTTTTCACAAATCTCTCTTTGCAAGAAGCAATACTGAGGATGCTCTTAGAATCTCTGCTCGAATATAGTTGCATGGATGCACGCCAAGTTGCTCATAGCATGGAGGCTCCACCCTCAGCATACTGTCACTCTGAAATCCATTTGGATAAAGGATGTGGCTTGCACAGGTCTTGATATCCAAGAACATAATTTCTTGAATGCTGTGACAGTCTAGGTTCCAAGGCATAACCTAAACAGTGTCCTGAATGAACACATGGAGGTTGTTTACACTGACAAGAAATTAATTTGATCTAAAGAGATGCTTCAGCACGCTCCTGTAACTCAGACCGCATGCTAATTTAGTCCCTGGCCTATTTTCTACTGATGTATCACCAGAATTTCCAATATTCCATATCATCCATGCCCCTTTAGAAAAGATAGAAGCTGCCAGATTGTTTAATAATGAGCTGTCAAACAATGTTGGTTTTTCTTCAGAAACCAAGCACGATCCAAACCAGGAAAACCAGAAAGGAATGGCTCTGAAGGGAGCTACTAACCAGTACTGATCCAACCACCCTCGGCTATGCAAAGACCATGAGGAGTTACATGATCTGTGAGCCACAGCAGCATTTTTCAAGCAGGTAAGCTACAGAAAAATGAAGATCAAATATCATGACTTGAGACATTTGAGGAAATATCATAACAAAGTGTGAGAAAAATTCAGTCATTTGAAGGAAAAAAAATAAATACTAGGTTACACGGGTAAGGTGTCCTACTTCACTCATGGGTTGTGGAAGATGGCCTAGGCCGTTCATGGGAGAATTTCCTCTTAATCTGGCAGATGGCATAAGCAGTAAAGGGCTTTGCATTGTTACCTGGAAGTAGGGACCCACTAAGACCCACTAACATGAGGGGGAATTCCAAGACTTGAGAGAAGATGGTCTTGATGTGATTATATGCAGATGTCAAGTTTTGAAATGTTGTAATCGAAGGAACAACCTTTGAGGAAAGCCGAAAGTGACATAGCTGACTGAAAACAAAATTATTGGAATACAGACTCAGAACAGAATAAAGGCATTAAGGAGCTGACACATCACATGAACGTCAGGGAAGAGGAAAAAAGCTACAAGAAGAAGTAAGCATTCCTTTGTGGCCTATATTTTTCTTTGGGAGTGGGAAAAAAAAAAAAAAAAGCCTGTCTCAATTATATTCAGAGGAAAAAGATCTGATTGTGTTTCTCTCCTAAGAAATTAAGCCAACAAGGGATTTAGATTTGAAAGGAAGAAAGATGATCCTCTTTGCTTTCAGATTAAATACCTAACAATGGCACTTCTGCCTGGAGTGCTTAAAATTTGTGGAAGTGCTCACATGTACACTAAATCCCCAGGATTTATATCTCGGAGGCTGAGACTGCGCAGGCTGGGTGAACACCAGCAGCTGGGCTCCCCCCCC
>WBMW01001150.1:0-30951 GCA_013396635.1 Penelope pileata | reverse complement strand
TCTTTCCTCCCACTCCGTTTTTCAGCTTTGATATGAAATCACCATTTCCAGGATGCGTTCTTGGAAGCTCACAATCTGATCTGGGGGGAAATCCTCCATCCAGGATAGGCTGTTTCCATGGGAATTAAATATTTGTGTTTCATTTTTGTGCTGGGAACTTCCACAGAAGATTTACTTGCCTGTTTTTATGCCACTAAAATGATAAGGAAAATGTGACCATGATGGAAGTCAATTTATACTTCCTCTGTGTAGAACATAAGGGGTAGGGGAAAGCATAGCATATCAAAGCTGCATGATTTCATATGACAAATCCAAATGTTGTTCCTTTATGGAATGATCTCAGTACACAACTGAGGGAGAAATTGCCCAGGATCAGTTTGAATAGGCTCAAGTCTCCAACTGCCTATCAGCTCTCCAGGAGAATAACCTTAGGATTTCACCACAAAGGGCAATACTGAAAAAAACCCAGCCTCCCAGACCCCATTTATTTGAGGAGTAAGGTGGTAAAATGGATAGTAATGGTGTATGTAAATAGGCTTTTCTCTTTTGCTCTTTATTGCATTAAAATATATATGGCCCCAACCTGAATTCTGCAGGTATGCGGGATTCCCAGTGAAGCCACCAGGAGTACACTGAGGCAGGGAGGAGAGAAAACTCCCTGTTGCAACTTTGGCTATCTGGATATCTCCACTTGTGCCTAGGAAGGACAAAAATGTCTTGCCCATGTACTGTTACAGTTGAAGGAAAAGCTCCTAAACTGTACATAACTTAATGGTGTCACTTCACCGTTTAAAATGCATCTTTAGGGCAGTTATTCCTCTGCTAAATAGATTTTAAAAAACCACAACCACCACACCACCAGAAAACACTTAGAAAGGCAGAGCATCCAGTTTCAGCACAGACTGCTTATGCACGTCTCTGGAGTGCCAGACAGTGATTTGCATGCCTCTGCGGGACGTTGGTCCCGCTCCGCACCTGCCTGTTTGCACTAGCCTGAATAAGCCCAGACTGTTGTAGCTTCGGTGTTTCCTTCATGTTCCCAAATGTGGTCCGTGACACCAGTTGTGAGGTTGGTGGGGTAAACTCTCCTTTACTTGTGTCTCCTCAGAAAGGCTGCCTGAGTAGAAGTCTAAGCAGCACCCTGCACTCAGAATGCCATCCCCAGCCTGGTCCATGTCAGCGCCAGACCAGGCATCAGCCAGCACAGTACGAGCAGGCAGCCAAGGCTCACACCAGCCCAAAGCTGAGCGCTCGTTTGGCACTGCTGGCTCCCATATGGATGCTTCAAGGTGATTCTGCAGTGCAAGTACCGCTGCTTGTGTCATTCATGCCTTGACAAATCTTGCTTAAAACGGATGATGTGAGCCACTATCAGACTATAATTAGGACTTGAAGAACTTGTAGTAGTTCTGAAGCTGGTCAGTGGTCAGAGAGGTTGGGTTTCTTTTGCACAGAAGTACCATCTTCCTGTTGAACAATGTCTGTAACACATCAAGAATTCTCATGCTGTCACTAAACACGTTCAGTACTTTTTTCCCTCCAGCATTTTAACAATAACTAAAGAGATCCTCCTAGCTGCTTTTCTATCCACTTTCCCATTAACAGTTGGGAAATAAAAACAGGTGCTTCCCAGACAGCTGTGATGGCAAATAACCTGCAAAGGAAATAGGACTTTGAGAACACAAAAAAGACCTCATATCTGCTCCCCTCCCTACCTCGACCTGTCTGAGAAGCCAGCTGCAGTGCCTGCCTACCTTTTCTGTTATCAGAACTGTAGGTGTCAGCCTTTAAGGTACTCTATTAGATGCTGGGTTTGGACAAGAAAGCAAGCACTGGATGGGCTAATTTGGGCAGTGAGGAGAAGGAACGGGGAGGTCCTTGCAGCCAGCTGTTTTGTTGCTGCTGGCTCATTCACTTAGTGATTTATGCTTTGTTGCTAGACCAGAGCTCCGGTCCATTGCTGCCATATGAAGAGCGATGGGAAAAGCCACCTCTGTAGGTTGCCTGTGCCACACAACTTCCCATTGCTGCTCCTGGGATCAGAGCACATTTGCAACGCATTGCTTGAAGGCTGCATTTGTCACCATCAGTCTTTTTAAGAAGCTTTAGAGCCACTTCATTCTCTTTAGCAAGTATCATTACTTTGAAGAAATTCAGTTCTCAAATTCAGCTTATAAAATTAATCTCACCATTTCCCTTTGCCCCTGTTACCAGCTGGAGTAAAATATCCACGCTGTTTTCTTGATTAAAAGATTGTTGCAATCAGCAATGAATGAGCAACTGCTCATGTGGGTAAAATTGAAACGAACCCTGATGGGAGCACATGAGCTGTTACCAATTTTTCCATGCTGAGCTTTCAAAATAATTATAGTAACCCTGCATAATTCAGCTTGGGCTTTTTTGTATTCCACATCAACTCAAAACCAATAATAGTTATTTCTAAAATAGCAATATTGCTTCAGTACAACTCACCCAAATAGAATCAGGTCTCTCAGTGGGTTTTCCCTTCATGAAGAAATGCAGTGTGGTTTACAGTTACAGTGAAAATCGGCCCATTGGTGCCGTCCTGTTGCTGGGGCCATGAACAACAGGCTTTGCTGTCAGAGATTCCCCTGGTTACTGCCAGCAGCTATCCAGCCCTTAATACACGAGTGACACACCAAACCGCCTGGCTGCTCTCAGACTGCACCCTGGAGAAATAAATGCTTCTGTTTTTCCAGCTCGGCTCTGATCTCGCACGCCCAAACAGAGCTGCCAGCTGGATCCCAGCAGCCACAGCAGCCTGCTGGATCCTGACTGCTCCTAAGAACGAGGTTAGAGGTCCCCGTCCTGAGATCTGGCTGGATAAAGAAAAGAAACCAAGCATTATGTAGCAATGGAGCAAGACCAAGTTAATCTGGATTTAAATAGACTTACAGTGTTTTCAGATGTAAGTGTACAAGTTAATGCTCAATTGGACAAAAGTTGGAGGCCCTGGAAAGTAATTAGAAGAATTTGTACTGATGATTATTGAGTTGGGGGAACAGAAATGGAACCGAAGGAGGTAATCCTCTTACTGTGCTACCAAACTATTGGTGGAATTATTGGGTGAAAGTCCAACTCACAAATTGATGCATTCAAATCTCCCCCAATAACAGGAAATTTTATCCCTCTGGGACTTATCCTGGCAGAGGACAGCAGTGCTTGAGTGACTTGCTGCAAACTGAAGCTAGAGAAGTTTGAAAAAAGAAATGAGGCAAAGTATTCTAAACCAAAGTCAGTGTTTATCGTTGGAACAAATCCCTGGTGGAAGGGCTGGATTTTCTCCCATTGGTGCTTTTGTATGGAGACAAGATGCCTTTGTACAAGATCTCAAAAAACCCACAGTTTTTGACCTTAAAATAGGGGAACTTGGTAAAATTAGGACCATCTGAAATACAATGTTGTTCCTTCATGAAAGACTTTGGCTTTGAAATAGGTTTTTGTTTTGTCCCAGCTACAGAAGTGAAGCTTTCAGGACTCTGCGGTCCCAGGGACAGAGAAGAAAGATTCCTCCCAACAGTTAGTGGGCCAAAGCCTGGGGCTGCTCTGCAACACGGGGCCCTGCTTCAATCTCTGCTCTGTCCCAGCTGGAGAAGACATTGAGAGCAGTCACCTTGTTCTGTGCCCTCCTTGTTTGCCCAGTATAAATGCTGCAAAGAAGTTTCTTCAAGGAGAGGAACAGTTATCATACTGAAGTTATGAAATTAGTAACAAGCTATTTTATTAGATTTTTAAAAATAATTTCTATTACAAAGAGACTCCAGTTTTGAGGAATTTGGTGGGGGGGAAGTAAACGTGAAGAGATTCCCCTAAGATTCTGCCTGGTGTCAGAAGGCCTGTGATGTGCAGGTGGTTGTAATACACGGGACAGGGCACAGATACTGTTTACATCTTTAGAAACCTAGGAAATGAAATCTTAACTAATGTGCTAGGGGAAGTGTGAAGGTAGATACTCTATTAGCTTAAGAAAGGCAGCTAGGAAAAAAAAAAAGAGAGAGAGAGAGCTCTCCTCTAGTCTGAAATAAAACCAGAGAACAGTGAGGTTTCCCAATTCAGTTATCAGTAAGCATGGAAGGAGGAATTGCCTTTAATGCAAAACACACACTGACACTTTACAGATGCAGGACCCAAAATGGGACGAATACAGTCTGTTCAGTGAGGCATTAGCAGGTAGGATGTGGAAGCGTTTGCACTTGCTTATCCAGGACAGCTGTGCTCGGGGTCATGAGGGATCATGGGTGAAGGGAGATTTCCAGGGATTCCCAGCTCCCTAGCAGGTCCTACCAGAGGCAGTTTGCAACACTCCACACACTTCAGAGGAGCTGCGACAGGCCTTGGGAAGTGGATTGCACTGCCTGCTGAGGGCAAGCCAAACCCGACAGGCTTCAAGCACCGGGAGAGATGCTGCCAGCTCCAAGGTGTGTGGTCAGAGCCTAGGGAGCGTGTAATTTAAAAGCTGAAATCATTACTCAAAACCTGAGGGTATTTCGGACTTCTTACATTTTCAATCCTGTCCTGCCTGAAAGAGGAGCTCTCCCTTTCCCTGGCTGGTGCCAAAAGCAAGCAAGCGAGGACGCTGTGTGGAGAGCTGTGCAATGACAGCCTGCAGCCCAAAGCAGCTGCCAGGTGGCTGGTGGCAGCTCCCCTCTTCAGCAGGAAGCCAGGAGAGATGCCTTGATATCACCGGCAGCTGGACGGCCCGGGAGCACAGCAGACAGCGAACCAGTCACACGCCGAGCACACTGCGATCCTGCTCGAGTTCTGCACAGAATAAATGACAAAACCTGATCCCCCGATACTCCGGGCCTGGTTTCTTCATGCTGACTCAGTACTCTGGCCAGCCCAGTGCTCCAGCTTGTTCACTGAGTCACTCCGGTGTGACATGACAAGAAATAGCACTGATTTCTGCATCTCATTTGTAAGTGGGGAGGATCCCTGCTCTGTTGTCAGGAAAAAGATCTTTTAGCACCTTCTGGCGGTGGGATTAGGAAAAGACCTTGCCAGCAGCATCAGCTGGGGGAAGAGATGCCTCCTCCGTCACTAGGAAATGGAGCAATTTGATTTTCTAACAAGTTTGCTTTGTTACTGTAAATAATAATAACAAAAATATAAAAATTACATCCATGTTAGATACCAAGAAGCAGTACCCTGATGTCTGGTAGTTTTTAAATACTTGCCAAAGTATTCTACTGAAATATATTTTATTTTTTTTCTTATCCCTGTATTTTCCCCCCGCTCTCTCACAACACCAGCTGCTTTCACTGCAGGCTATGACAAGAAGTCTTCTCTAACCTGTGCTGCTGTAAAGGTCTGAGATAGTGTAAGAGGTAGAATAATAAGTCTCTGACAAATGCAAAGATCTCTCTCGTCTCTCCCACACTGAGAGTTTTCCCAAGGCTATTACCATGTTTTCAGACTGCACTAATCATTTTAAAGTTAGGTTGCAAGCTGTGGTTTTCAGAGGGAAATCTCTATAGCACATAGGGCATTTGCAGCAGGGCCACTGAAACTAGGAGCACGGTCTGACCGTGTTCTGTTATTCACGTGCTCACAAGTTCAGGGCAGGCGGGCGTGCAGCCCTCAGAGCTGCCACCGAGCATCGCTGGCACTGCTCAGCTCCAGCAGCTGCCGGAGCCTCCTCTGCCAGATGCACCGCACCTTTCTGCTAAGAAGGGGCCACAGGTTTGTTTAACAAATACCAATGGAAGTTCAATGCAAAGCCCCACTCTGAGGTTCTGACAAAACTGTCTCAGCCACCAGAGAGTTCCTGGCAGGCTGCTGCAGGCAGCGGGGCTGTCACTGCCACGGCAGCCCCTTCTCAGGGGGCATCCTGCAGGAAGGCAGCTCATGAAACATTTACTGCATTAATGTCACATTCTGTGCACTTTTCTCTCCCAAACCATAAAAAATGCAGCGTGCCTCCCTGCCTTCAGTTAAAGTGCGTAGTTTTGCAGGCAGCTGGTTAACCTTCTCTTCCTCACCCTCCACTGCAGATGACTCCCTGCTGCTTTACCTTAACTTAGGAACCTGAATAATTAAGACACATTCCAGTGGCAGAGCGCTTCTGTTGGATGAACTTCCTTCGCAAATGACCAGGCTGATGCTGGATTTCTGTGAGCAATGAAGCAATGTCAGGGACACCAAGGGTCTTCCATGGAAGCTTGGGTCATACCTGGGTCGTTTGGTGCCCATATGGGAAAGGCTGGGGGAAGGTGGAGATATCTGACCTTGGGTCTTTCTGAAATGCTGTTCATTCTGGGTCCATCTTACTTGCTGTTAGTAAGATGAAGCACCAAGGTTTGTCATTCTGCATTTCTTCTTTAAAAGGGAAGTTAGTTGAAGGACCCGAGATCTGTACAGTGAATTGTGAGGTGGGACGTGGCTGGTCTCCCGGGCCCCATGAAGGTGGCACACAAAGCACTGTGGACAGGAAGCAGACCCCGGTGGGCTGAGAGGCTGACTGATCGTGCAGCAAGGTGCAGGAAGTTATAGACCAGCCACTGTTAGCAAGATAATCTGTATGGCTACAAAAGCTTACCTAAATTGTACTCCACTAATTTCTGGTCCACCTAAAAACTTGCTATCCTAATGTCTCAGGCACCCATCTTTGAAAGGAGTAAAATACGAATTAGTGGCTGTGTTAAAGACCGTATGAATGGAACTGCTGGGTGCTGCAAACATGGTGAGCACAGAAGCTATCCCTGTCTCCACTGCTTAGAATGAGAGCTGCCCTGCTCAGGGACAGTCTCATATTCCACAACTCCACACCAGTAAAGACCACCTGTGTCTCTGTGAGATCTCATAATGGTAGCAAAAGAGGAGAACAGCTTCCCTTTGTGAGATTAAGATCAGTCACAGGTAACCAGGAAGCAGTTACTTCATTGCTGCTCTGCCACTGAGTAGCTCTGAAACTGCTGAAGAGAAACCATGCACCATAAAGAAGTGGGCAAACTTCTCCTGACCACCAGATGCAAAGTGATTCTTTCATCCAGGTATGAGCTAGAAAGTCAAGAGATCCATCTCTATCCAGTTATGTAGATATGGTTCCCGGTATTCGGACTTTTTCATATTTAAGAATCAGGCTTTTTCCCCCCTGGCAGATTCTGACTGATAGCTCATTAACTGCTTGAGGCTATCAAATGACAATTTACATCCAACTTACCGTTTATTTTACCACTAACGATTACAGTGCTATTGCAGCTTTCTTGATGCTTGGGCACAAACTAAATCGAAAGCCTAAAAGCTGAGGAGCTTGTTTTTTTTTTTCCAAGATAGCTTAGAAATCCTTTAAAATGGCCACAGTGAAACTTCATGAGAGCTTGGATGGTGAAACAGATTCAACTTCTACTTAAAAATCAATGTCTGTAGCACAGACTGCAGCTGACTGCACTCGGTGGTATTGCACTCAGGAGGGTTGGGCAGCAGGGTGGGATAGGAGCTTACACATCTCAGTCAGATTTGGTGGGGTGGAAGTGAACCAGCCATGTTTCGTGCTAAGGAATCTGCAATTCAAACAGGATGGAAAATTCTCTTTCATCACAAACTTCAAAGTGGTTTCCAGTAGACCCATCAGCTGCCTTATTGATTCTGCCTTTTGTTCTCAGAGGAGGAAAAAAGTCCGAGAGAGGTAGCTTGCCTTAAGAAACAAAAGGCTGTGCTGTGGATCTCATTTAAATTCTATGTGATTATTCATTATCTGGCAGCTTGTTTCAAAGCGTCCCTTCAGCTGTTTTATATGCCTTCATTTCCAATGCTCTCCACGATTATCCTGTAAGGTCCTGATCTCCTAACTCAAAGCCTTGCCCGTGCTGCAGAGCTCAAAGGAGCCTTTCAGCAATCCTTCGACACTGGAACAGCAGGCTCCGGCGGGTGGCTGTGAGCACGGCGTGCTCCGTGCCAGCCATCGCTGCGTCCCCCTCCTGCCCTGCAGCCTGGGGATGGCTTGCTCAGGTGTGACAGTATGGTGCTCAGCGGTGTGCAGACTCCTGAATTCATATCTTCTCCTCTTCAGACTCCGCAGGATGGTCTCCTGCCTCCAGCTCTCCCAGGTCTCCACCCAAACAAATGACATTGTCTATGGACTATTTTTGCTCATTTTCAGAGCCAGAGGGAATGTGCACTTTGCTTATGCAGGAAGAAGAGTCTAAGGGTGTCTTCTACTATTTGTTACATGTGGAATGGTGGCTACTTAAAAAAAAAATCTAGGAGAAGTTTAAAGGACAAAGATACAGGGTTTTGCTCCCCAAAGGAACATGAGAGTGATGCTTTCAGAGCCCATTCCATACTTACGAGAGACGTAGTGCAGAAATGACTTAGAAGCTTCTGTGAATTTCCTGCTCCCACTACAGTTCTGGGTCATCTAAGGTAGCTAGGTAGATGGCTTAAAACCGTCAATACAGAATCAATTTGTGAAAGAAAGTTGCAGATTTTGCTCAGTAGCAGCTTCTTTAATGTAGAGTTCCCTATGACAACAATTCAAATATCTTTATATTCCAATTCATTAAATAAGGTTTCACATCCCTCCACCCTTATCCATCACAAACTTTCAGTTAGTCACTGAATCTTCTTTCTCAGCCTTGTAATGACTTAAGTAGGAACAAGAAGGTGCTAATTACATCCTACTTTGGAAATTGTAGGAGCCATCTGTAAGACCTCAGCCTTGTACCTGGTGTAGGACGACATTGGCTGGCTGGGGCTTGAGTTCAGTGTCAATTCTGGTTGCAAGCAGTGGCAGTTTGTTAAGCGAGGCAGTCAGGACGACCATCTTTTCTAGAAATGAAGATGAGTGTTGTCATCTTTGATTTGTCAGAGCCTGGCATCTGCTTCCCCATATAACTATTCCCAACTCTGGTAGCAGCCCTAAGAGTAAGCAAGTTCCAAAAACATGAAATTCAGATTCCTAGTTTTGGTAATATTTGCTGTAATTTTAGGAAAACACATAGATTGGAAACTTTTTATCTCAAATTATTTGATGGCAAGTTTAACTGCAAACCAGCAAGCCTCTGAACTGTCTGATAGTGCTGCAGGGCACCATTTGCAGCTCGCAGATGAGTGCAGAGCCTTGCCAGGTACAGCAAGTAGGATGAGAAAGAGCTCCAGCAATCACTTAGCCTACATTTATTAGAGTTTAGCACCACCTAATGTGTAAATGCTTCAACTTCAAGCACTTCGACACTATGAGCAGGGAGGAAACAGCCCGGCTGGAGCTGGAGAAAGCCTATGGCATCAGTAAGCATGGAAATTCAACCCCTTGTCTACGTGGCTCCTGACTCTGCCCCTACAAGCAGAGAAGAATTCAGAAAGAGGAGCAGAGTGCCCAGACTCTGAGATCGACTCTGGCTCCCCAAAAACTGCAAGAACTGCCATCGGGGCAGCTTTGCAGGGCTTAAGAGATGGAAACAAAAATTCTTACACTTGTGAATCATCACACTAGAGCTTTAATTTACAACACCTTGCAGGAGCATTGGGCTAATTTCCAGAGTCCACTTAGAAAATGCTCTGTTTTAGCATAAGTGATTTGGTTGAGCTTTAGTGTTTCCAGCTTTCCCCTAGCCCTGTAAGATCTATGCTTGCAGAAATATTGCCTCTGCTAATACCTCGAGGACATCAGAATAAATGAGCCAACAGATAGATAAACTGGTTCCCCCTTCCTCTGTTGTTTTTTATTTTCTTTTAATTGCTGTTACAATTAGGATACATGGACTACAAGGATAACTTGTTAACTTAAATAACTTCAGCAAAACAAAATAAGGAAATTAGGAAGGGCTTAGATTTCTGACACGTTTAGATCTAAATATGTAGAAGATGCAGGCTGAAGTGCTGCCCAGGTTTGCCAAGGCTCCCTGCAGAGCTCCTGCTGAGAAGGCAATGCCCAGCAGATCCCCAGCAGAAACCAGCTCTCTGCCTACCGCCTCCTCTTACACCCAGCTCCTGCCTGCTGCTGAGCATCTCACCAAACCTTTCTCAGGGCACAGACAAGCTCTTTCTGCTTCCATACTTTGAAGCCTTGGCCATTTCTTAAAGCTTAACACTTGGGTCACATATGGTGCAAACAAATGATCAGGCCTCTGGCATGGTTAGAAGCCACCCTTGGCTACAGAAACCTTTAGCTTCTTCGTGTATTGTATTTAGAAAGAAAAGAGACTGGAAGCTTCCATCTGCCTCTCCAGTGTGACAGGAAACAAACCAGACCACAGTAACAGCTGCTTCTCGAACACCCCCTGAGGAATGGGGCTGTGGTCAGAAATAAGGCTGCAAGGTACAGAGCCAGCGGGGTGCCAGGAGAAGGAGAGCCCACACTTGCTCAGCCGGTGCTGGTTTTTAAGAACAATCCATTTGGAAAGCAAGCCTACTCTTGGTTTCTTCCTGAGTAGGCATCCCTTGAGGCACCAGGATGTTGTTTGCAATTGTGAAAGCTATGTTTGTGAAAGCACACTAAGTTTGGATTTCTGTCACCCCATTTTCCTTCTTTCACTGCCACTTGAACACCCAGGAGCCTGGGCAGCCCAGTACCCCACAGTGCATCTCTGGAGCAGCTGGAGGTGTCCCAGCCCCTGCCCCTTGCAGCCAACAGGGACTCCCAGCTCCTATTTAAAACAGTGTTCTCCTTTGGGCCATCCAAAGTGACCCCAGTGATCCTTCTTGTGATGATGAAGTGGGCTCTGAGTTTAGCTGGGAGTCAAGCCAGGATAAAGAATGGGGTTTCGAGTAAATATAGAAAGTCTCAGTCATAGCAGGGTCATTCTAAGTCAGCTTAACACACAGACCCTGGCTAACCTCTCTGAAAGTACTACTCTGCCTTAACCAAGTGCACTCGCTAGCAATGTGGCTCAGACATAAAAAGGGGACTTCAAAAGAATTGCAAACTAAGGCTTACCAGGCCGTGGCTTGTACTTTTTGCATTACTTGGTAAGATTCAGTGACCCAAACCAGAAAGACTTTTCCCCCCAGACTCATTATGTTTTGAGGCATTAGATGTTTTAAAATTTAGATAACCTCTTAGAGTATATGCTGAAAACATAAAACATGCCTATTATACTAGTGTTAACGCTGCAGAACATATACCCCTGTGACAAATGAAAGGAAAGTTTCATCTTTGTCAAGTCCAAAGCCGAGTGATTTTTAGCAGGCAGAAATTAATTAACATCCCTAGAGATAATTAGCTCTGTGTGAAGTTATGGTTCCCTATATTCCTACAGCATTAAAAAGTTTGATCCAAACTTCTAGTCGGGTAATTCAGGAGTCCTTCAAACGTTAATATGCTCGACAGCTCGTGATTTTGAGCTAGATTCTTATGGACATTTATGTGCTTGAAGAGGCAAATAGTCATGATTTACAATGAGATTTTATGCAACTTTTTGAACAATGTGCAGGGACCAGGCCAAATGAATACAATGCTCTGGACCTTGTAAGTCACTGATTTTGGTCACCTTCCTGTGCATCTTGGTTATTACCAAGAGGCAGATCTCTCCAGCTCCGCTGAACTCTTTGGAGGCAGCAGCTGTTCCTGGTAGGTTCATTGGGGTTCAATGAACAGAACACCCAATATTCTGGGGCTAGATTAAAAGAAGTCAGAGAATTCAGGAGACTGTTGTCTATTGCATGAAGAAGACTTTTTAGAAGTGGTTGCCCATAAACAAAACGATTTTGTTAACATTTTCAATCAACTCTTTAACTACTATCTTTAAAAACCAGGACTGTGGAACATCACTCATCAAGTCGATATTACAGCCAGAACCAAATCAATTGGTGGATTTATGTAGGAAAGCAGTTAATAAAATTACCAGACTGAACAACACTAGGAAAACTCAAGCAGCACAGGACCAGTTCTTACAGGCATGCTGGACCAGCTCCGAGAATGTCCTACTCACCAGCCTAAGACAGCAGGCAAATCTTCCCCTGCTTCCTGAAGATTCACTTTAACAGTGCACTTGCAGTACAGTATTAAGCAAGCTCTCAAGAAGCATGTTGAAGTTGAGGTGTTGTGGGGTACATCAATAGTCTGGTGCAAGGTCTGCATATTTCCCAGCCGACAGGCCCCAGACCAGCCCTGGCTCAAAGTCCTGTAAGATACTGAAGTATGCTGGATAGTATACACACAGATACTGCACCTTTTCGAAGCATCGCAGCCCAGAAAGGGCTGCTGCAGTGATCAGGACCTCTTGCTCCAACAGCCTTCTCTACAGCCCACATCCTTACAACATGCTCATCCCAAACTTTCTCCCAACAAAAACAAAAACAAAACCAAAAAGGGAGAAAACAGTAATTAAAAAAGGCAAAATTCTGTTCATGCAATATATGTCCGAGTTCTCTGAAGCCACTGTCTCTTGCAGAAATACAGGGCCATTTCTCTCCTAAAGCTTGCTTTCCCTCATCACACTCCTTCCTCTTGAATCCTCCCTGTGCTTTACACACCCTCCAAGAGCAACACAAGTGAAGCTAATGGAGGTGCAATGGCCTATTAAGCCCTCCTCAACTAATGTAAGATTACATAACTCATGAAAGGAATTTAATGAAATCATGCAAATTAGAGGAACACTATCGAGAAATGTATGACTTCACTATATTGCTGTTTTGGAAAAAGAAAGAAGGTGGGAGATGCCACAAGAACTGCCTTAATAACTCCTTCTCCCAAAGCACGTTATCAGTTCTTTCTTCAGCGCAGGTGTGCTGCATACGTCCCTGTGTTAAGGAATGAGCCAGGGCACTGTGAAGCCCTACGGGGAAGGGAAAGCTCACTCCAGACACGTAAGACCTGTACAAGAGCAGGATTATGACTGTGTGTCTTCTCTTGCAATTTAAATGTGTTCCAGACCAAGTGCCCCAAAGTAAGAGCCCAAAACAAGTTTGAAATTCAAGCTTCTTCCAAGATGCAGAAATTCAGGCTTTTGTCTTGCAGAAAAGAACTTCAGTGGTCTTTTGTATAAGGCTTTTACTCTTGTCCTGCTTCAAAGGCAGCCTGGAATAGAGATGAATCAAAGAGACATTTCTCATTTACAGTACGGCTGTAGATACAATTGCAGATGAAATTATACAGGCACAAAATTGTGCTCATCTTAGTCTCTGTACAAGAAAATGGGATGTAAAATTAGGGTAACAGCCTTTAAGAACAGCTACGGTTAATGCAGCTCATTCCAACTGATCTTTGAAAGAGAAAAGCTTTTCTTTAGAAACCAGAAGGACTTGAAACATCAGAATAATGCTACAGAGATTGCAGCAGCATGTTGCAGAACACCGCTGCCTGTAATGCCAGCTGGGTGGGTCTGTTTATTGCTGATAGAGACTGCAGGCTGGAAATCTTGCTAGTTCTCTGAATTGCTGCTGCCTGGCTTGTGGGGAGAGAAGCCAGCCCCTTGCTGCCCCTTTGGTCTGCTCAGGTGGAAAGCTGATGGCTTTGGCACGTTTCTGCTTGGTGTTATGGCCAACGTTAGCACTGACTGTTGTAATTCTTATCTTGGGCACATGGTGCTGTAGAGGTTCCACTGGAATGGTACTGGAACAAACTGAGCCCAGTGCTGCCTTTAGTCACACCCTGAGTTATGTTGGTTTTGGGGATGGAAGGTTTCACTGTAGGCAGAAGCTGGCTTTGCCTCTGCATAAATGAATTCAAGGTTTTATTTTCCCCCTTTTTTTTTTTTTTGCTCTGGGTCATCACTTTTATTATCTTTAAAGGCGCCTGGTAATAGAAAAAATTTCCGCTGTTAATTTTGTATTCTAAACTCACAATTCTGGTAAAAAGTAAACTCCCCAGCTCAGGAGGATCAAGGACTGGAATCCTGTATAAACTCAAGATAAGGTAATTGATACCTGCCATTTTATTTATTTGTTTTTAAATGCACTTCTTGCTTTACTCACTTTTCACTTCTGTTCTGATTCGGTAAGCTCATTGCTGCACCTCCAGTAAACAGGTGGAACAGCACTCTGCCAGGAGCTGTATGAAGGGAAAACAATTCCTGGGCTGAATAACACAGAGTGCAGTTTAGGTAAAACACTGCACGTGCCCTTCCCTGGTCGTTGTCACCAGATCACGGTCGCTGGCAGCATTGCCCAGAGCAGCCCCTGAGTCCCTCGCTCCCCTCTGCCAAACGCTGCAGCAAGTGCTGCTCTTGCCTGAGCAGGCCGTTGTCTTTCAACACGGCTAATTGCTCGTTGTTCAGCTCTGCCGACGTTGGTGCATTTCAGTGTCAACCAAAGGACTGTTCTGTGCTGAGTATTAGCATATGGCTTTTGACATCTGCTCCTCTATGAGCGATAAACTGCCAGTCAGGAGGCATGCAGGGTACGAGCATATTTTTATCACTACCCTTACTAATCACCAGGATTAGTCCCTGCTTGGCAATTGTGGCTGATGAACACACAGAACCTATTCAAATATCCTCATCCATATTCATTTCTATTTAAACAAATTAAATTCTTGTGTAAAATAATCCTCAAATTCTCAAAAAAGCTGTTTGTTTTTCTACTTGGGTGGCATGAGTTCAAAGACATCCTGTTAAATATGCATAATTTCTTAAGAGCAAAAATTACGGCTTTTAGCAGTGTTTGCCTTGCACTTCATGAAAATCTCTTTTAATGTCACTGGAGATCTTTGGAACCTGGACAGGAGCTTCCTTCTCCAGCCCACGGGGGTAGCAATGCCATCATTTGCAGAGCCCAGCTGCTTTGTCAGGACCCATTGGCATGCACAGTTGGAACAACACACACCCAAGGCCAGCCAGCATTTCAACATCTCCATTGATTCAAAAACCCCCAAACCTCAAACCTGAAAGAAGAAGATATAAGTGAAGAGGAATGGATAAATCCAGCCATCCTGGACCTTTTGACTTTTGTGGAAGGAAATGATTTTTTTTTTAGAAAGTGACCTTCAGCAGCTAGCAAATATACATCAGAGGAAGCTGCTTGCCGGTGGTTGCCTATGAGAGGTGAGTGCCAAGGACATGTAAGCAGAGATTAATCCGACAAGCCATTGTATTTATAATAAGAAAAAGAACTTCAAGTCAAAACAGATTGTTTCAGGGAGTAAAAGGCAGATGAAATTGAGAAGATGAAATAAAACCAAAAGTGAAAAGAAGATGGATTTGACTGAATTGCTAATTGGCATGGAAACCTCAGACCCTTATTACTTGGAAAAAATAAATTGCAAAGAACAGAGCCTTTAAGACAGGCTTGATGAAGACAATTAGTGTAGGAAGGAAGAGGTGAAATGAACCCATAGGAACGTGCATGTCTACACCAAAATAATCTATTTTGGTTTGTATACAGTGTGGGTGTGTTCAACCTGGTATTGCATAACTGAAAAACCTGTGGTGGAAAGGAGCTGAATATTCATAAAAATGAATCAAAACTTGGAAAGACTTGACACAGCTGGCCCCTTTTCTGGTCTCCTGGTAATCCATCACCTCTATTTCTGGTGCATAGCTTTGGTCCTGTTCTTCATTGGATACATTTTTTCTGGTCTTGTTTCCAGATTTAGCCGTTACCTATAGGTGACAGGTAGCTGTGTTCTAAGCGTCTCGCTGCCTGGCTGTGACCACTCACTAGGTGGGCTAGTTTTCATTAGAAACATGGAGATCTGTATTTGGCTTTACGTGAACAAATTAATTATATCGAGGAGTTCTTCCTTTGGATATTTATATAAATATAAACACTGGTTCATAGATTTTCAGGGTCTGTAATTTCCTGTTACAAAGAACTGTAAAATAGAAATGATAACAGAGTCATCTGGATGTAGAAAGCAGCCCAAATCCTTCCAAGATGCCATCCTAACAATTCGAGGGCATTGCCATGACCTTATAAAAATGACTCAAGTTAGGAAAGTGCATCAGTACAAGAACTACCTGTGATGTTCACCTTTCTCTTTGCGTGTGCAGGGAAGAATAACGTCATTTTGTGAGTAGTGCATCAAAAAGAGGTGGTGATTCAGTGGACTCGTGGCTTCCAGCTGCCCTCCCAAGAGCATGCTGTGATGTCTAAACAAGGGTCAGTTTTTGCTCCACTCTTTAATCTGGGTAAAAGTACTAAGAGTGTCTCTGATCTTTTCTGATTTTTGCAAAGTGTATGGGAATTTGAAATCTTTGAAGTGTCTTCTCTGTCAAAGAAATTCAAACAGAAGGAAAGAATGGCAGAGATCCTTACACTCCTGCAAACTTTGCTTTCTCAGGAAACCAGGGAAAACTGTGTGGGTTCGAGTCTGGGAGGCAGATTATTCCCTGGTGGAGCCTCCTGAGAAACATAACGCAGTTCAGAAAATACGTTAGAATGTCATTAGGCATCTATTTCCTCATTACCCTCACTAATGTTGCCATCATTTACATAGAGAGAAGAGACAGATAAAGTTTTCCAGAACTCAGCATAAGACAGGAGCCAGACCGCAGGAGACGGCCGTGCAGAACAGTGGTCCAATTTCAGGGATGCAGGGCAAAGGCTGCTCACTGGCACTGGTAGCACACGATCAAGAAATAATACTGTTTCCTCGTGTCTCTTGCAGATCCAAATGAAAACATCAGCAAAAATGGATCTCCTCATTTTGGGTTTTTGTTTCTTGTGGGACCACGGGTGGGCACGAACCCATCGCCTTCTTCCTTGGCCACTTGCTGGTTCCTCCTCAAGAGCTTTTAGCACACCGGTGGGTGGGGAGCTGTGCAGGCTGTGGCAGCTCCTGTCTGCAGGCTGTGTTCAGGGCTGCTCGGGCTGCCTGCAGGCTGTGTTCAGGGCTGCTCGGGCTGCCTGCAGGCTGTGTTCAGGGCTGCTCGGGCTGCCTGCAGGCTGTGTTCAGGGCTGCTCGGGCCGTGCCTGGCAGCAGTGCAGCAGCCGCACCGCGTGGTGGCACGAGACCCCCGCGCGTGGCTGCAGCCTCCCGCAGGGCAGGGAAACCCCCGCTGCCTCCCCCGCTGCAGCTGCAGGGCCTGGCAGGCTGCGAGGGGAGAGAGCTGAGGGAAAACTGAAAGAAATCCAATCTGTAATCTTCCTAACAGAGAAAGGAAGAGTGTGACCAAGGCTGTCGGAGATGGGGACCATCGGCTGCTGTGCAGTGCGCATCACAAGTGACATCAGTAGGGTTGTTCTGGATTTAGAAGTAGGGCTGAAATTTTGTCACTTTTCAGTAAGGAAAAATCCTAGGAGTCTGAACTCATCCCCCCCTCCGCTATTCTACCTGGGAGAGAATTATCTGCCCAAAGGAGTGTTTTGGTGGCCAGGCTGGCAGGTTTGCCTGGCAGCTGGCCCTGCACCGAGCCCTGCGCTGCTCCCCCAGCCCGTGGACAGGCAGGCTGGGGCGGGGGGGCTCACCCACATCCCCAGCAGCACCGAGATGGCCCAATCACGCTCAATTTCCCTATTTTCTTTGTAGCAAGGTCTGCACAGTGACGGCCTTGCTAGCTTGTTTAAAGATCAAGATAAGCAGGTACGAGAGGCTGAGGTTAGTTTTGAAGAACACCGGAGCGTGGATGGCCCTGCCTGCACAACACCTTGTGAGTTCAGCACCTCTCCTGGCCCCCGAGAGGAGCTGGTGCTGTATGTGATCCTGATGCATCACCAAAGCCCCACGAAGCCCAGTGTTACACCCCTGCAGCGACAAGGTGAGGACTCCTGGTTGTAGGGTACATCACCTTTCCAAGAGCATCGCCTTCCTTCCACGTCCCCACACACTGGGGAGACAGTACTGACGTTACTGACCAGACAGGAGCAGCGTGCTGTTCCTGCAGTGATGGCAGGGAACTTGGCTCTGTTGTTGCTGTTAATCTCGAAGCCTGTGTGTGCCGAGCTCGCTGCTCCACTGCTACTTCCCATATGTGAAGGGCTGCTCTCTCCATGGGAAATTAGACTTGTTACCAGCAGTAACCTTTATCTCTGTGTGACATCCGAGCTGCCAGGAGAGGGTGGCAACCCTTTCACCCCCGTGTTTGCGCCTTTCCTTGGCAAAGTGTCCATCAAGTCTGTCACACGCTTCTGTTGCTGCAGTTCTGGCACGCTGCATGGCAGGCACAGAATTACAAGCCTTACGGGATGCCTCATCTCTGCAGACAGTGCTTTCCTGCACAGCCCCCTCCATCCCTCACCAGTCAGTACAAAAGAACAAAAGCCCTTATCTGCTTCTGCTGGGCATGTGGCCGAACCTCTCCCCTTGTTTTCCTTAAATTCGTTGCTGACCTTGATTTCATACAGATCACTAAGGCCATTATGCTTTCTGTTTCAAGGCTTATCTGCCTAGCGGAAAAGCTTCTTTCAATCCTGTCGTTTCCTCTCTAAGCCCCAATCTAGCTTTTTTTCCCCTGAAAATAAATGTTCCTTTAAAGTAATTCCTTTTTTTTTTTTAATTGAATGAAATTATATAACTCAGGTATGACTGAACTTTGTCATTCAAGAAGTTCTTCACTCATATTTCTGTGCAGATGACAGATCTTCATCAAGCTGCTCTGTAATTGGACTTTAATCCCAAATCTGAAGTGTGCTCCATCCAAAGTACAATGAACTCACTGTAACTTGGAGCCCCTCACTTCACGCTCAGGTTTTCATTCTGTTATAAAGGACGAAAACTCATCCAAAAAACTTAAATTCTGCAACGCCAAACAGGTCTGAGCGCTCAGGTGCCTGGCTCAGAGTCTGAAACGGAACAGAAATACCCTGAAATTTTGGGTTGATAAGAAAGCTTTAAATAACGTTACAGTAGATTGATAGCGTGCTGTTTGCACTGCATGCCTCTGATGTCTATCTACATGCAGAATGAGCACCGTGGTCGGTAGGGAAGGCAGCACCCAGCTGTGTGATGGGAAGCCCATCACTGCCTGACAGGTGCTTCAGGTGCTGCACTTCCCTGCGGCAGAAAGGCTGGTGTGGGCTGTCAGCTCTGTGACTCTTAGGGTATGGTTTTTTCTTTTCTTCTCTTTTTTTTTTTGGAAGAAAGAGCTTCTATAAAAGGTTTTCTTTTTTTTCCCCCTCTCCTCTAAGTCCTGAGAATGGTATTTCAACAGACCTGATAAAAATATACACATTCTGGTTTGTCCTTTCTGGCACATTCGTTTGGAGACCTGTCCTTGGATTTGGAGACCTGTCCTTGGAAGTCATGCTTCGTTCAGAGTCACACTTTCTTGAAGCTGAAACTCCAACACAACGAGCTGATACAACAAATGCTCCTGAGCAAGTCCACAACGAGAGAGAAAGAACATTAGAGATCCAGCTCAGCTTCTACTGCTCACACTCTGGATTTTATTGATTCTTGAAATATTTTGTTATTTTGAAGACCCCATCCATTGAACCAAGTAAGCTTCAGCATTCATTTGTTTTTAATTTTTCACAGCTGTAAAGAGAAGCTGCAAGAACGTGGCCCCAGAAGTTACAAGGTAAAGCAAATCCTCCAAGAGGTCTGTCTTCAGGAGCCACATGCGACTTCTGTATGCCTAGAATTAGCAAAGAACTTGAAAATTTCCTTCAAATATGGATATATCAGCCAAGGCACTATCGAAGTGCACCTCAATCATTGAGCAGTGTCCTGGAGAGAAGAGCCCTCGGGAACAGGAGCAGAAGGGCTCTGTCTCAAGGGGAAAATTTGTGGGGAGCGATGTCTCGGTAGGAAGGGGCTCAAGCCACCTGAGTTTCACATCTCCAGAGGTCAGCCAGGAGATCTGCTTTGGCCCCTCTGTGTGAAGGAGCAAGTGATTTCTGTTCTGTGTTTCTGTGATCAACATGACATGCAGGTCAGGTTCAGTGCATTTCTACCCCATCCACAGGGACAAAGGATTCCTCCCTGCCTTTCGCTGTGCCTCTCCCAGAACGGGCTTCCTGGGATACATCAGGAATGAGTACAGTCACTGGGACTGCTACTTTTCAACCACCAAAGAAAATCCAAATAGGTTTTCTTTCCTCTATCTCCTCCAACTACATTGGCCATCACTTCTGGAAGGCTTTGGTGGGAAATGGGGTAGGACCACACCACGTAGCTGTGTGTAAACCAGGGAAGAACTGGGTGGGTAAGAAGGTGCTGTGGAGAGGGAAAACTCAGCAAGCATAACAAAACTCAGCACAGAAATAGTAAAGGAGAGCTATGATTTCTTCAGGAAAAAGACTGCGTTTACTGTCCAAGATCACCTTGTTTGTGGGTTAGAAAGGACTGTCCTGTTTTCAACACCACAGACTGATTTTCTGTTACCTCAACAGGAGGTCTGTCAGGAGAACTGCTAAGACAGAAAATAAAAATATCCAAACTTATTTTAAAATCTCACGCGTTCCAGGACGTGATTTGTCACATGCATTTGCATGCGGTTGGTCACGCTTCATTCTGACATCTCTCTAGGTCGTGTCTTCTCTTGCTCACTCTGGAAGTTCTCTCTCTGCTTTCTGCCTGAGCTGAGCCCAGAAGCCTCTAACCCCGTCTGTATGCCAGGGACAACATTCCTTGCTGTGAAATCATCCACTCTAGTGCAGGGCTCTGCGAGGTGTGATGGAGGCCTGTGACATCAGATGTTACAGTTTAAGTAAGATGCCACCATTGCATGGCAAATTGACACCTACACAGAGCAGGACTGAGATGCACAAAGAAAATAACCCCCGGTCAGCTGTGCATATCAAATCTGAGACATCAGCTCCTGGAGTTCTTTCAGGGCTCTGCTGTAACAACCTGCCTGCCTCCGCCTGCTCCAGCGTGAAGCGTGTGAGCCGAGCAATGACTATTGCCGTGCTGCCTCGAGCCTCAGGCCAGTGCTGCAAAGGTCAATGTAAACAGCTCCTTAGTTACCCCTCAAAGACTTCGATAAAGCACTGCAATAATGAAGTTACTGTCACCTGTAGCCTTTCCTCTTACAAACCCGAGCCTCCACCAGACTGCTGTAGAACAGAAATATCACTGACACTTGGTAAAACTGATGAGATCCTCATGGTTTTAAAACAGCTCCAGGTCCTCCTACAGTGACCTTAAGGGACAGAGGGCAAAGAAATTGGCATAAGGCTTCCTAACATCTGGATTTAAGGGGAAAAAGCTCTTCCTTTCAGCACAAGGGAAATGCAACAAGATCAGAAAAGTCTGACTCTAAGGGAAGGCCACAGATCTGTGCTGCTTTGTATTGCTGTGCTGTTAGTCTTCTGAACAGCTCTGTTTTGTTTTAAGCTTCAGTGGTGAGATTTCTGTATTTGTGACCCAATCAGTGACTGTGACCCATTAAGCCAGTACTCAGCATTAGTGTTAGTGACTATGAGCATTGGTCACTGGAAGCAGCTTGGGAAGTCAGCCCCAGAGCAGCTGAAGGGAAGCGATGCAAAGGCTCTGGCAAGTCACTGCTCAGAGCTCTAAAGTGTCTTCTTGAAATCATCTCTTCTTCATCCTGCATCTTAGTACCAGCCCATTACGTAAGAACAAAAAATATTTTATTTTGCAAAGCGTGAGGGCTGGGGAAAGGCTTGAAGGCTTCCTGACTTGGGGGGTGCCACACTGGAAGTGCTTCAGGTTTTTGTTCTTAAAGGAAGATTCGAACTAATCGACCTCAAGGCCAATATGAACATTTAGCTTTAAGCATTTTATAACGGGAGCTGAAATACAGGAACATCCAGAAGGCTGGTGTGTATCAATGTGAATAGAAAAGGATCAAACCGAGATGCAAAACTACTTTTATGTCACTTGTTATTCCTGCTTTTAGCTGCAAAGCTTTATTGGAAGACATATCTTTTTCAAGGCATTTTAGATGCTGCCAATTCTAATCCATGCCAGAAAACAGAATGGCTGATACATAGAAAATAAAAAATAGCATCAAAAGCAGAGAGTGGTGTTAGTGTAACATTAAAGGTGTTACTTTGAATTTTAAAAAGTGATAAATGTGCGAGTGAGGCACTTAGAAATTTTATGCAGTTTAAAGTTTTTGTTGACATTTGGACAAAAAGGAAAAATAGTGAAAATAAACTCTTTTCATCCTTCTGCATCTCTAGACAGAGTTAGCTCTATCACGTCAGGCCTGTGTAACGCAGAGTCTGCTGAAGGTAACTCAGAGCAGTCTGAAAACAGGCGAATGCACGGGTTGGGTAGCACCCTCCCATACACCCCAACTGTGGAAATCTGAGTCCATAAATACATGACAGACTGCTTGTAAGGAAACATTAAGGCAAGGTCCATGTGTTTTGGAGACCACTAAATCTGCACGAAAGCTCCTCAGGCCTCTGGGCAGAGACCACTCCATCAGTCAGCCCTGCAGCAACCAGCCCCAGGCAGCACCTCCGCCGGGTGCAAGGCAGCCGCTGCAGCGGAGCAGCAGGGGTTGAGCTCTGCACGGCCTCCCTTTCAGTTGAACCTCCTCGCTTTCCCATTCTTGGGCTCTTTTCTGATTGAATACACAACCTTTCAAAATGCTTTTAAAAGCCTTTTTAACTTAAGTTTCAGAAATTCACAGGGAAATGTTGACCTCACACGGCATTTACCCGTACTGGAAGATAAACCTGCAGAGGACTGATTCCACAAAAGTTAATAATGAGAAGAATTATTCCTAACTCTGACAGTAATGCTCAAGTAGGCTTCATTAATGTTGTTGACTGTGATTAATGGAGTTAAGAAAACTAATGAGGTTTATTTACTTCCATGTGTATAATACCAGTGGTAGGCTTCCCAAGCAGCAGAATGATGGTAATATCTAACAGCATTTCGTATGTGCCAAGTGATTAAAAAAACATTTGAAATATCTCTTAAGGAAAGAAGAGAAGATGAATGATCTAGTCTAAGTAAAAAGGAAGTAAATGAGAACAAATAAGTGGAGCTGGGTAAATAACTCGGAATGAATAATTTATTTCATATATTTAGCCCTATTTTTTTCCCCTCATGGGATATGAGGAACTGAAGAAATTGACTCAAACCTGTTTATCATAGGAACTTGATAGCTTAAAAAAAAAAAAAAAAAAGACTGCAGACAGTGGAGCAGGAGGATTGGGACCTCAGGCTTCACCGTGGAGGTGTGAATGGCGAGGGAAGCCAGACACTGTTCTCTCATTAGCTACACAGAAACATTCCAGCACCAGCAATTCTCAACTCAGCAAATAAATGCCAAGTATTATCACTGTTTGTCAACCCTAAAAAAAACTCTGGCTGTGACTAGAGCCAACTGCTCCAGGGTATTTGCCAATACACAGAAGAAAGACTGCATTTGTCTTCAAGGCTGTCTA
Source organism: Penelope pileata (assembly GCA_013396635.1). Taxonomy (NCBI): domain Eukaryota; kingdom Metazoa; phylum Chordata; class Aves; order Galliformes; family Cracidae; genus Penelope; species Penelope pileata. Next base: position 7,800 of record WBMW01001150.1, on the reverse strand, counting down.
TATTGATAAAGTCAATCCCAGGATGCCATCAAATTCTACCTTCTGGTCGGCTGAAATACATCCAATAAATCCCTTTTCTGTGTAGCTCAATCCCTCTTTGGAATTTGCAGTTCTGCTGAATTGCTGTCTGACATATGCTGCAGTGTATCTGGAGCTTTCACCCATTTTTCAAGCCTCCAGCTAGATCAGGCCACTGCCAGCGTTGTCAGTAGTCCCTGCTCTGTTTTGCATCTCATTTTCTAAATCTACTACAAATAAATTAAAGGACATCTGGAAGGAAGAGCAAACAAATATGCAGACTGATCCTTTGAACAGCTCTTCAAGCCAACCCAAGGTACACTAATGCAGTGCTTAAGGGAAAAAAGTCCTAAAATCCCACAGAGAACCTCTAAATCAATCCTAAATGCCAATATAAAAGCTGAGAGTCTAGAGGCTAAAGCATGAGCCCTCCCCTTCAAGGTGACTCTAGTGATGATCCTTGTGGTTACAATGCTTTTCTTGGATGAAATAAGCTGTAGGAACAAGATTTTGGAAGAAAATTAGCTGGGGCCTATGTGAAGCTGAACATTTTTCTTTGCCAGTGGTGTTGGTAAACGTCAATGTTTGCAGCATCTCGCAGGCACCTGGCTCAATACATGAACAAACAGCGAGGGTAAACAAAAACACTGTTGTGAACACTCACCTACACGAACCTTGGAAATATACTAGCTCCAAGTGCACCTGGCTGTAAGAGCGGAACCCATATGGCAGAAGGATTTAGAAGGTACACGGAGATGATGAAAGCAGATAACAGAAAAGGTATTCAGTGTTCACTGCATGGACTGCATTTGTAGGTGCCAGTCAGCATGATTACCAATAAACGAGGAAGGGGTGTGTTTGGGGAAAAGGATCTAAAATACAAAACAACAACAACAAAAAATTAAAGCTTAGCTATATCAAAGTTGTCTTGTTCCAGCTCACTGCATTCTGACCCATCCATTCCAAACCACTGCCTTCCAAACAAATTTTGAAGCAGACTTGTTTTGCTTTGGTGTGAATTGAGCAACTGTATTTCACTACCTGAGATGGGTAGTTTTCCTGTGATAAAAATCAGAACCCACTGAGATCAATGACAGAATTCCCTCAGCTTCAAAGAAGACAAATGATCAGGAGGGGCAAGAGCATGCCAGGCAGCAAGCTGGCTGGGCTGCTCACCAGAGCTTTGAACTGGCTTTGATGGGGGAATGGGATGGAAGGAAGGTGTCTGTGCATTAGTTCGGGCAGATTGGTTGAGAATCAGCATTTCTGGAAACTTGCAGAACGGTTTCTACAATAAAACAGGTTTTACTTGCCCACTCTGCCATGAACAATTACAGTATGGTGGTACACAATGAAAAGAAAGAAGGCAAGGAGAAAAGGGACAGGGAGGCTAAGCTGCAATTTTCATCCTGTTTTTGTTCCTTTTGGCACTGCTAATCCACCCAAGATATTATTGGGTTTCCACCAAGAAGTGCTCCTGACAGATTCAGGACCCTGTCTTACACCCTGCCTTGTTCTACAGCTCGTTCTCCTGCAGGGAAGGTTTTCCTCATGGGCCCTGTGCCCATTCTCCCTTTGTAGTTCCTTCATTAAAAATGCGTTGGAGGTCATTGCAAAGGGAACTGGTCAGAGCAGAGCATGTTCAATAACTGACTTCAGGAAGGCAGGGCAAAGTTTTTAAAAAGCAATCCAAGATGTGAGTGATTTAGCAGGGCCTGTTAGCAAGCTCCTGCCATCCGTGAATCCCTGCCAAGACAGGCCTCGCGTGATTTAAGGAGCAGTGCCGGGGACAGCTCCTGAATGAGAAACTCCTGGGTCAGCGTGCACACACACTTCTGTTTACTTTAAGTAGGCTGAAATGGAACAAGTTTCCTGGTCTCTGCTGATGGCAAAGACAAGGCCACCCGGCCTGTTCTTGCAGGGCAGCAGCCATGCTGCTCAGTCAGGCTTTCCTCAAAGCCCCCCAGTAGGAAACAGGGTGTTCCTGGTGCTGCAGGCTCTGCCACTTTCATGGCTACTTGGGCGAGATCTAACAGTGTTTCAACTGAAGGAATATGCAGCAAAGCCGTTTTTTCGGTTGCGCAGATGCTTCAAGGAGTTTACAGGAACTTAATCTCACTAAATTCTTACAGGATCCTACAAACTGCAGCATGGGAGTCTCCTCTGCTGGCAGCCTTTTATGTTAAAAATGCATCTTTACAGAAAGCCTTTCATTTGAATCCTTATTCACACAGATAGGCTGACTTTTTTAAGCAATGTCAATCCCCTACCTTAGGGACCACACACCTGGGAGGCAGACAGTGCAACAGGACCCTAAGTCGCAGCCTGTGAAGCTGTGCTGTCTGTGTTGGATGTGGGGTTTCATGGCAATGGCAGTTTGTTCTGAGTTATCAGAGGGACAACACCGATTCCAGGAAGGAAGAACGTGTTGACAAAAGCCACTGAATCTCGTAGAAACTTGGATGAAAGCCTGGTCCACATCGTCCTTCTGGCACTTGTCTAAGCCTCTTGATTTGACAAGTGTACTTGCTATAACTGAACTGAAAGGAAAAAGATGCCTTAGTATTGGTTGTAAAGATGGTTTTCTAATTAAAGAGGATGAAGTGGTGCCATGTTATGTTAACTGAAGCTTTTCTGGTTGGGTACAACTTTTTGTTCACTTTGCACAAGGGGAAATGAATCTTCCAAGCACACCTCAGGGGCACAGCAGAGCCTTAAAGGGTTTGGGAAATCCTCCCGCGTGCAGATTTTCAGAGGGTCTCAGTGATAAACACCTTGTGATGCTTCTGGGTGAATACTTAGAGCACAGTCCACTGGACATCATCCAAACCTTATTAATTTGGCACTGTGTTTGTAGCTGATGCGTTTTGAGCCGACTGTGGTGGTCAGTGCTGAGCTCTTGAAAATTCACTGTCATCGCCTTGCCCAAGGTCACAGTGGAGGTCAATGGCAGACTCAGATCCTGAAACAATTTGATCCTGGCTACTGACCAAAAAATACATTCCCTTTCATTAGGCACATAGTGCTGAGCCCACAGGAGGTATGTAAGATAAAACCTGAGGCAGAGGATCCCTATTTGGATCTGGTTATCACTAGCAGAATATGAAATAGGCAGATATATACAGAATCTTGTTTCCTCTTAAGGTTTCAGCTGATTAAGTGAAAGGAACATGGCAAATCCTGCCGTAGGCCACATCTTTTAGGTCTGCAGAAGGAAAAAGCTCTTATAGCTTTTAATGAGCTCGTGAGATTTTACCCTCTGTTACCACTAAATCCATCACTTTGCAACAATGAAGATAATTTATGACTGCTCCGATTGTTTCTTTTATTTATGGGACATTTTTAGTATGGAATTTAATCAAAGAGATTAAATGTCATCCTACCTATTACCTTGCTGTTAAGATATTAATCCTATAGAAAGACATATCAAACTCTGGATTAATCTAAAAGGAAAGAAATATGATGGTAATGTAATTGCTTTAGGATTCATGATTTTTTAACTTATTTAATCGGGGCAGAAGTTGAGATGTCACTGCCTTTTGCAACATGCTTGTTTTTCAGCATTAGAAAAGGGTACGGCCATAGGTAGAGTTAGGCCTTGATTTAACCAAGTGCTTAGCACGCTCTTACCTTTAATGTGCCTGCCCTGACTTCAGCGAGACTTATGCGTGTGTTTAAGAATTGTGTAAGACAGGATTAAATCACTTGCTTAATTTTAAGCATCCGCTTAAGTGCTTTTTGGTAGGTAGGGCTTCAGTAAGCTAAGGTACCCATTTGATATGTTTGTTAATAGTATCATTTTAAAGCTAAGAAAAGGGAATAAATATGCTGCCTATATTTATATCACACATTCTATACAAAATGGTTTCCCAAAGCCCTTTATGAACCATAAACTGAACCACATTTCAGCAGCTGATTTCAAAGCCTTTTCTACTGTAAAAGCATAGAACTGAGAAGAAACATTGCAAGGCAGTGCAAAGACAGACTTTCAACATGTACCATCAGAAACTGTTGGGAGCTCAGGGAGAAAATCTGAGACCACAGGAAGATGGTGTTAACTTGTATTTTTCATCCACTGATGTACTCATTCTTAGTGGTAATATCCCCCACCACCTCCAACAAAGGATGGAGATTCCTTCTGTTGTTAAGGTGTTTGTAAAAACAGTTTTGGTTATCTTCTACATCAGCGGCCAGATTAAGTTCTAGCTGAGCTTTCACACTTCTGATTTTCTCCCTACATATCCTAGTAACATCTTTGCACCATTCCTGAGTTGTCTCTCCCTTCTTCCGAAGGCAGTAATCTGTTTTTCCCCGGAGTCTCAGCAACAGCTCTGTTCAGCCCCACTGTTCTTCCCTGCCTTGCTTCCTGCATAACGAGTCCCGTGTAACTTCAAGATGAAAACAAGACAGAAGAGCTCCCACTGCCATCTTCTGAACAGCTGTCAGCCAGGGATGCTCATGTCATTTCTCTACCCACTACTGGCATCAGCTAAGTTGGACCTGGCTGAACTAGTCAAACAAGAAGTGAGCAAGTAGCTCCCTGTCTTCAGTTCCTCCTGTCCCTCCTTGCACTGATTACAAAGAAAATGTTTTCTAGGACACGGCACCAGCTACTGCCTGCCTTTACCTTTGCTTTCCAGCCTCATTAGGGCAGGGAGCACAGGGACTATCTTGCCATGTCATTCAGGAAATGCACAAAAAGCCTCAACAAAAAAACATCATCTGGCAACAATGAAATATTCAAACGTTTGCAGATGACAGGGCCTCTTTCTGATGGAAGAGGATTGTTTGAGAAGTTATTTGCACAAGCCAGTGAATGATTGATGCGAGGCCAATGAAAGATTGATGTGTGAAAATGCAGAGCACATCTGCCCTAATTGAAACTCCTGGGTTCCCCAGGATTACAGGAGGAAAAATAATTCCTGCCCATGAGATTCATCCTGTCATCCTGTCCTCCAGAAACTTTCTAATCACTCACCCTACTTATTTCCTTGCTGATAGCCCCCTGATGCCTCCATCGAGATTGCCATGGAGTTACAGACCTTGCATGCTGAGGGCTCTGCGAGGAGCCTGGCTGGGAGCAGAGTGGTTGTGGAAAAGGAAAGCAGCAGAGTGAGGGAAACTGGCAGGGTAGTCCAGGGCTGCTGGTTTGTCTTAATGCCCAGCTCACTGGACAGAATGGCAGATCAATTCTGGAGATTTTATTTATGACTGACCATTAAGTGCAGTTGAGAGGAATTTTTGTCAGACCTTCTTGCAGTTCTTGACTTCCCCTGCACTTAATGCTCCTAAGTTTAGAAACTTCTAAGAAACAGCTTGTACAAATAATGATTAGATGTGATTTTCAATTCACACATGCTGAAACGACACGAAGTAGGTTGTATCCATGAAACTCTGTTCAAGACCAGAAAGAATTTAGGGAATTATTTAACAATAAGAGGGCAATCTAGGCCTCCTTTTTCAAGTGATGAGGCCCCAAGGTTTTGGGGGCTTAGTTGCACAGAGTTTGCAACTTCACAGTGAAATCTCACTGACAAAATAGTTATGGCATGGCCGATTGAAGCTCTCTGAATAGCTGCCTTACCTTCTGCACACTGCCAGCACCCGCCCCAGCTCTGGGACGCAGAGGCCCGTAACACATTATACAGCGGTGCACTCGGCCTCCTATTTCTGCTGCAGTTTGAACTTCTCCCTTCAGTACTTCCACCTCCACCCACTGACCTCTTCTCTATAAGAAATAGGCAGCATCAGCATCCTTCCCAGTGGATGGATTATCCAGCACCATCAAGGCCAGAAACATCATCAGAAAACACCAGTGAACCAGCCCCAAAGCATGAAATTACGAGCATTAACTCTCAGCCAGGGTTCACTAGTAGTTCAGAGTTCCTTGCAGCCAGGAGCTAATTAAAGAGCAGAGTGTTTAAAGCATTTTTAATCTCATTGTTTTCCTGCTAACTCCATTGGTGGCACAGCAGTTAAGCACCAGCCAGCAAGTAGGTAATGATGCTGCAACAATAGGCGTGAACTGGATCACTAGACACCTTCAGTCTCACTCTGGAATAAATTTGTTCATTAATGTCACTAATTTTGTCCTCTCCTCAGATGAGGGGTGGAGGATGGCAAAAGACATAGCTCTGAAGCCTGAAAGGCATCTGACCATCAATAAGGAGATGTATAAAGACTGGTCTGAACACTGCAGATCAAGATAGTCAGCAAAAAATCAAAAATAATTGCACACCTGATTTTCTCTAGTCTGTAACATCAAATAATTAGCTGTAGAAAACTACTGGAAAACATACCTGATATCACTACCTAGTTTTCAGTAATGCCTGAGATCTGTATGCACACCCCTATTCCTGTAGCAGACACTGCACGAGCACAGAACAGAAAGCTTTCTGATCCCAGTCATCTTCCACTGGACAAGCTGTGAGACTGGATCCAAACCAAACTAATTTTTTCCCCTGAATAAGCCTAGACATAAAGTGTTTTTGTAACTATTAGGTGTCATAAGGCAACTATTCATTTACACTCTGCTAGCAGAACAAATACAAAGCGTGGTTGAAGGGACGTTAGGGGACAGAAGACTTGATCTTCTCTGACCTGCTACATCCATCTTCTACTGTAATGCAGGGATAAAGCTTCTGTTGAGGTGACATTAGGGTGACTTAGGGGTCAGACAGCCTGGGCACTGAAAAAGCACTGCTACAGTTTTGCAGTTCAGCAGAAGCATTGTTTATTTGCATGGCTACATAATAGAAAGGGATTTTAACCCTTCTGCCAGCCCTACTTTGAACAGGAGGGCTGGAGCAGAGTCCTGCAGGTTCTTCCCAACCTCAACAACCCCATCCACAATAAGTAACTTTCCTGCAGTCTTTAATACATACTTCCATTTCCCAACAACTTCTGGAGACCTCATTGCTTGGCCTCTCTCAAGAGAGCTCAGCTCTCGGTTTCCCCATGCTTCTGTTCTCTAATTTCACAAGCTAGCCAGAGGATTCATTTCCAGTGCACCACTTCTGAAGGGGCTTGGGACTATGGGGTGTTGCTGTCGCAAAGGCTATGCCTGCAAGAGTACTTTTGGGAAACATGAGCTATCCCTGCTCTCTCATTAAGAAAATATCATTTCTCTGTTAGGACCATTATGTGCTGGTTTTACACAGCAGCAAACAAGGGAGGACTGCTGCTGTAGTGTTTGCTCCTTATGTTGGACTGTGATGAAGTGCAAAGTCAGGCTGAGGAGGCCGTGAGCTGTACTGTACCATTGCACCTCCAAGCAGCCAAGTTTTCTATTACACACACCCTATATATTCAGAAGTTTATATCCTGACTATGAAAGTTTAGTCTAAGCTGAAAGTTAATATAAAAGACCATAACTCCAAAGGCAATCTGTTTTAAAATTCGATAATAGCTTGCAATACAGTTCAGTGGCATTTTCCATAGAAAAGCCAGAGTGTTTAACAATCTCTTCACCCCCAGTGGAATCATCTTCCTAACAGACATGGAGTGAAGCGTTGCTTCCAGCTTAGTCTGCAGAGGGAGGGTCATGTTCTGCTGCCTGTTCTTGTAAACCACTGGGAGGAAAGAATCAAATACACAATTTTTGCAAAAAGGTCATCTTTATAAACTACTTCTGAAGATTTTAAATTCTGAATCAGTTCTAAATTGTACATTTAATAATACAAAACAATCTCTAAACTAATGAAATATCATTCCATTTTTGCTTTAAAATGTGACAGGTAAGAAATAGAGAAAGGTTTTAAGTTCTCTCATCCCTCCTCTCCC
>WBMW01001149.1:384525-454402 GCA_013396635.1 Penelope pileata | reverse complement strand
CCACGGCCCTTCTTCTCACCCCACACACCAGCCTAACCTACCTCTCTTCCTGATGGAGGTATCGCAGGGGAAATCCTGAGGACCAACATCACCTACCGCAGACACAGTAGACAGCCACGGCTTGGACAGCCACGGCTGATCGTCTTCTCCGCCGCCTGCAAGAGCGCTGGCCTGGGCCCATGTCAAAGAAGGTCTACAGGGGCAGGGGCAAAGGGCAAGAGTGCCCCTGGCTCGGGGCAAGAGGCAAAAGAGCACTCCTTCGAGCCGGAGTTGAACCAGCGACCTAAGGATGGCCATGCAAGGGAGCCTACAGTCCTCCGCTCTACCAGCTGAGCTATCGAAGGAATCACAGGCACCTGCCCTGCACCACACCCTTCACGCTCTCATCCACACTATCCTTACTGTCACACCTCAGCATAACGCCCCTACTCCAGCTCCACACCCAGACACACTCACCTCCACCACCAACAATGCCTTCAGCCAGCCTTCACCCACTCGCCTCACCAATAACGCAAACTGAACAGCAACACGACCTTCCCTTTCACTCTCCTCACAGCCAGTAACTCTGTACACACATCCCCATGAAATTTCTCTCCAGCCAGTTACTGTCCATTCTCATGTCAACTCTGGTCAATCAGAAGAACAAAGGACATCATCCATCCTCTCAATACTCTGTGCTACAGTCATGGAACATCCTACAGAATAACCTGCAACAGCACTCCACCACGGGTACACTCAGAACATGAGTAAGACAACCTCTATCTTCATGACATCCACGATTTGAGTCCAAAAGCCATCTTCCTCTGGAGAACCATTACAGCTCCAGATCATGCCACCCTTCAAGCATGGAGACTGAACAGCTCCCTGACCACACTTCTTTGACTGCGTGATTCGCCTGAAGGGAGGAAGACACTGTCTCCATGACTTGTGAACACCTCTCTTGCTTCAATTATGTTCACTATTCTTTCTTTTTCTCACCATTACCACAGCAAAAGGCAGATTCATTTCACTCTTTTTTCACTCCATTTTTTTTTTCACTTCCTCCCCTTCCTGTATTCATAATGAACAACCATTATCACTTAGGTTGGCATTTCATTTCCCAGAGACTCACAGAGAAGCTTCAATATACTTGACAAGTTATGCCATGGAATCACAGAATCAGAGAATGGTTTGTGTTGGAAGGGACCAGAAAGTCCATCTAGTTCCAATCCCTCTGCTACAGGCAGGGACATCTTCCACTACTTTCCCAAAGTCCCATACAACTTGGCCTTAAACACTTCCAGGGAGGGGGTATCCACAGCTTCTCTGGGCAACCTCTTACAGAACCTCATCACCCTCATTGTGAAGAATTTCTTCCTAATGTCTAATCTAAATCTGCCTACATTTAGTTTAAAACTGCTACTCATTGTCCTGTCGCTATACTCCCTGATAAAGAGTCCCTCCTCGTTTTTTCTGTAGGCATCCTTTAAATACTGGAAGGCTGCAATGAGGTATCCCCAGAGGCTTCTCTTCTCCACTAAATAAACTCCATCTCTCTCAGCCTCTCTTCATAGGAGAGATGCTCCAGTCCTCTGAGCATCCTTGTGGCCCTGTTCTAGACCTGCTCCAACAAGTCCATGTCTTTCTTATGCTGGGGCCCCAGAGCTGAACGCAGTACTGCAGGTGGGGCCTCATAAGAGTGAACCAGAAGGGGAGAATCACCTCCCTTGCCCTACTGGTCACAATTCTTTTAATGCAGCTCAGGATACAGCTGGGTTTCTGGGCTACAAGCACACACTGCTGGCTCATGTTGAGCTTTTCATCCACAAGTATCCCCAAGTCCTTCTCCACAGGGCCGCTCTCTATCCACGTATTGCCTAACCTGTTCAGTTTGGGACTGCTTCAATCCAGGTACAGGATCTTGCACTTGGCCTTACTGAACCTCATGTTGCTCATTCAGGCCCACCTCTTAAGACTGCCAAGGTCCCTCTGGATGGCATTGCTTCCCTCCAGCATGTCAGCTGTACCACACAGCTTGGTGTCATCTGCAAATTTGCTGAGGGTGCACTCAGTCCCACTGTCCACGTCACTAGCAAAGATGTTAAGCCATACCAGTCCCGATACCTACCACTGAGGAAAATTACTCAGCACTTGTCTCCACCTGGACATCAAACCTTTGACCACAACTCTTTGAGTGTGACTGTCCAGCCAATTCCTTATCCACCAAGTGGTCCATCCATCACATCTCTAATTTGTATCCTATCCTAATTTGCAACGTACTTGTAATGTATCTCTAATTTGGAGATGAGGATGTGGTGCAGAACAGTGTCAAATGCTTTGCACAAGTCCAAGTAGATGACGTCAGTTTCTCTTCCCTTACCCACCTGCACTATAACCCCAGCATAGAAGGCCTCCATATCACGTAGTTCCTTCCTTACTGTTACTATTTCTCAGACTGAACCTGATGGAGTTCTTTCTCTCACTCATACGAATTACACTAGCAGTGTATAGATCTCTATCCCACTACTACATCACTGATGAGTATATGTCACCTTCATGTGCAGGGAGCAGTTTTATTAGCATAATATTTTTAGTGAGTTTTCCCAAAACCAAAGAACATATTTTGTACTTTATTAATAGTACTATGTTTTGTGCTGTTAACATTGTAAAGCAATACTGAGCTAAAATGAGCATGCAGGTAGTACTTTTTTCACCTCTTTGAAATTACAGCAAGTTCAAATTCTTATGAAATTTTTGGGGAAATGAAGAAGGCAGAAGAGGTCTTTGGGTCTGTTAGTTATTGGAGAAAGGCCAGAGATTGATTGCCTGAAGCTTACAGCCAAGCATGAGTTTTGAGAGCAATATCTCTCCCATTTTTCATTCTAATTGCTAGGTTTTGTTTTCAGCTAAGAAAAGGAATAGATTGCATAAGCTACTTAAATACTTGGATGGCACATTACGTCATTAGTCATGCAAGAATTAGCTTGTTTTTCCAGTTCTTCTATTTCATTTTTATTATGTTTAAGATACTATATGCACAGACTATTAAATTTGACTGAACATGGACCTGTTCATGCTGTTAGAGACATGTTTAAGGAGTTAGTTATGATCTATGAGAAGATTACTTGTGTTCAGTGCACAGAACTGGAGAAACTGTTGGCAGTTTCCTAGTCCCAGGATTGTATCAGTCTTGATATTGGCAAAATGTCTCCAAGACATGATCTTGCATAAAGAGCAAAGCACTTACGTTTTACTGGTAGCATACTGTGTACGGGGACTTCAGCTGAAAGCCAAGCAGTACCCCGCTCTGAGGATAAATTTATTGGAGTATGTACGGGCACACAACCTTCACACCACAGTGTATTTGTGTATTTAGAATCATAGAATGGTTCAGGTTGGAAGGGACCTTAGAGATCATCTTGTTCCAACCCCCCTGCCATGGGCAAGGACACCTCCCACTAGACCAGGTTGCTTAAAACCCCATCCAGCCTGGCTTTGAATACTTCCAGGGAAAGTATTTACTTACTTATTCATTCATTCATTTATTTGTTTGTTTTTGGCATAATGGGTACAACTAGCTCATGAAGCACTCAGAGACAACACCTACAACACATCACATAGCTTGATTTAAGTGAGGATCACAGAATTGAACGCACTATTAAATCACTTCTGGTACCACTAGAGGTCAGCACTAGTCATTAAATAAATGTCCTGGGAAAATCTTATTGCCACTTCTTAAAAGGGAGTGGAGATTTTCAAAAAGGTACACGTCTGTGCTTGCTTTGCAGGTACACGTGAGTTCACACTGCTCCAACGTGCTTGGAAGCAAACTCTTTCTTCTTCCCCAGTGTTGTTTGTGAGCCAACAGTCCCACACTGTTGCTTTCAAGTTGTATCTATACTCAGATGCTGTAGTAATGACTGCAATCAGAGAAAAGAGATAGCACTGAGCTCTGTCTCAGCAAAGACTTTCCACCAGCATAAACAGCCTGAAGCAGTCAGCAATCAGCTTCTGCTGCACTAATGTCTCCGAAATGTGGCAAAGGTGAATTAGGCCCAAAGATAGGCATTAGAAATGTGGGCTATCTCAGCATGCCTTTCCATCTTGTGCTTCAGAATGATGCTTTCTTTCTCTTGCAACTCCTAAATTTATTTTCCATCATCACTGTCTGGGCTCCTGCAAAGACAGACCCTGTTTACAAAATTTTAATATAGTTACTATTGATAAACAATGAAATACTGAATTTCCTTTGCTATAAAGATAATTTTGATAGGATAAACATGTTTTTAAAAAACCTTTACAAAATCTTTATCTTTGTTGAAACCTGCTAACTGATGGAAATCAGCTGGCAAACATAATGCAACAAATGTTTGTGATTTATGATCATGCTAAAATCTGTGCTTCCAGCAGCACTTCCTCCCTTAACCCGGTAGCTGACTAGGTACCAGGGCACGACCTTCCTGCCTACTGTAACCAGCACACCTCTTCTACAAAAAAACCCTTTCATTTTCAGTTACTTGGTGTCACTTTCCTTTCACTGAAAGCTCTGCGTGCATTAGAGGTAGAAATAAGAAGGTCCAGGTGGAACAGGCAGTTCAGAATAATTGCGTCTCTGCTGAAGTACTTTGTAATGTTTTATCTGTATCTGTATACATACACATATATGCACATACTACAGGTTTTTTTTTTCCTTGTGCTTTTTTTCCTGTGTTGAAGAAAACTGGCTCTGAAATATCATCCTGACAAGAATCCTGACGATCCAGAGGCTGCAGAAAAGTTTAAAGAGATTAACAATGCTCACGCAACACTGACCGATCTGTCCAAGCGAAACATCTACGACAAGTATGGATCCTTAGGGCTCTACGTGGCAGAACAGTTTGGGGAGGAAAATGTTAACACATACTTCATGCTCTCAAGCTGGTGGGCAAAGGTAAGCTGTTATTCTCTGTTTAAAAGCCAAGTATTACAATGCACACAAATATGTATGCAAGGAACCCTTTGAAAAACCTCGTGGTCATACAGGCTTAACAAAGAGTAGGATCTGATCTAAAATGCTAATAAAAGCTTTATTAAACAATAATAAATCATGGGAAATAAACAGTAGTAGATACTGTATCAGCTCAGAAGAGGGATAATATAAAATATTTTCTTTTTCTAACTTGGTAAATAGTTAAGTGCATATTTTGTAACACTTCCAGACATTAATTAGATTTGAATCTGGTGCTCCAGGTTAATTTTGACTTTCTTTTCACTAATGACTAAATAAAAGTGACTCATTGCTCAAAAATGAGAAGTCCCACTTATGTGACAACCAGTTAATAAGTTATTACAGTACAAATTTAGCTGTGTTCTTTGCTATATATAGCGCTGGGCATAAGTAAGCAATAATAATGCATAATGCTGTGGGATTACGGTGTCATATATGTGCCCTGTCAGCTCTTGGTGAGGGGGTGAGAGAAGGGAAGGGGAAGAAAAAGTGAGAACTGGGGAGTGGAGGAAAAGATTAGGAAAGGAAGGGAATGATGCATCAAAACCTGACATATTGCTCAAGGAAAAACACATCATGGAGTGCTCTGGTGATAAAAGAGTTGCGTTTGCGTTTTCTCTTATGTCACTGTTGTCCCCTGGTGTTTTTATATGTTAAATTCTAGTGTTTCAGCCAATATGAGAATGTTACAGAAATGTAACAAACCAGCAGAATTGCGTACATGCAAAATTCATGCTCTCCCCACCTGTTTCCAGCAATAGAATGACCAGAAAGCAAGGGCCCTACTGGAACAAACGGGAAATGGTCTGAACCGCATGAAGCAAGCATGCTATGAGAGCTTTGATCTGAGAATGGTGGAACATGCATTCCTGTGCTCGTGATGGATCAGGCCAGTGCTTCACTGCCCTCAAAGCCCCCTTTCCAACAGAGATGTCACTTGGGCAGTTTTGTGGGTCTGAAAAACTATCATTTCTACATTAAATCAGTGTGAGATGTAAGCTGTTCAAATGCCAAATGAATAAAAATATTCCAATGTTGAAATGACGGCTGCACAGTTGGGGTGGCTTCCTCAGAAGCAGCCTGGAGGCTGCCTGCCTGCAGCTGCTGCAGCTGGCTTCTGCTGCAGGCTGGGATCCCCACACAGCTGCTTCCTGCTCCTGCTGGATCCTTCCCTGTTCCCTTTGCTGTCCTTTCACCCTCTTCTTCAGCCTCTTAGTCACAGCGCAGGTCCCAGGAAGCATTCCTTTAGAGCTGAGAGAGCAACTGTATTGACTCCGCTAACAGTCTTGATAAATAGGGTTTTCTTCTTATTTAGCTTTTATTTGCTCTTCTGCTCTCTGATCCTTAACAGAGACTTTATGAAGTACAAAATCCTCTGTGGTTAGAATATCAGGAACAGAAATAACTGCTGTGGCTTTGACTCATAAGAAGAGCACCAGAAAGTACAGAGGAACTAGTAAGTCCCCAAGAGCTGAAGGAGGAGCACATGGATTGTTTCAAGGGAGCTGTATCCCAGAGATGAGAAGAGACATGCTAAATATCCCAGAAAAAAATATCACTGCTTCCTGGGTTTTAAGAATTCTGTGCAGAATACCTAGGAAAAATGCAAAATATGTATATGGTATCACCTGAGGATTGTCACAGGTCGTCTCTCTGTCCCTCCTCCATCCCAAAATCTTGCCACCTCCAGAGCACAGACAGGTCACCAAATGTTTTTTTCAAGCTGAGGTCGTTATTCCTCATCTCTTTTTTTGTCACATACAAATGTTGGGTCAGCTTCAGATTTTTGTATTATCTACCATAATATCATTGAAGTCTTACTGCAAATGATCTCTGGACCCCTAATTTTCACCATTCTGGTCTGAAGAAGGTAGAGACCACATCTTTTGCTCATTATCTCCTTCAGCTACCAAAATTCCTGGTAAATCCTCTTTCCTATCACGCTCACACTCAGAAAATCTGACAATCATGAGGAGGTGTACAATTAGAAGTAAAGAAACTCAAATGAAAGGAGAAATGCAAAGTGAAAATTACTTTTTTGGAAGTGCCAGACTTCTTAGCCTGCATATTAACCTTGGAACATACTGACATGGGTAATGGATACTTGAACTGCTTATCCACTGGCAGGCACAGGAGTTGTTCATTCAATTATTATAGCAAAAAGCAATTCCACCTCTTCCATGAAGACAGTTCATTGATCATATCAGTGTTCTTCTGATTCCTGATTTACCAACTACGGTATTTCAAATACGAGAAATCTTGATACATTTAAAGTATCATGAATAAGTTCAAGTATATATTTCACTCTGTACACATTGATCCTTTTTTCATTCTATCATTTGTGCTGATTTTTTCTCCATTATGGCATAAATGATAAATAGACTGTTAACTTATTTCAGGGCTTCTGAGATTTCCAACAGTTTCAGATGTCAGTTGGAAGGAAAGCATTTTAAAACATTATGTCTGAGTCCTTCTTGTCTTCTAAAAGCATCTTGTTCACACTTGATATATCTGTGGGTAGAATAGATTACCATTGGCCTTGAGCCTGCAAACATATAAATGTTAAATATTATGCATGTAAATATATTATTACCTTCAAAGCCCAAGTTAACATTGCCTGAGACATGCATACATAACTGTTAGTTACATAGCTTCATTGTCAAAGTTTGACAATATCCTGGAATCTGGGCTTTAATTCTTCTTCACCAGCATGTTTACTTATGAATATAACAAATAACTGCAAGAGCACGTTAGTCAAACTACGTTTAGTAAAGGGCAGCCTCGATAACCATAATGCTGAAGCCTGGCTATACCTTCAAGTTAACTCATGCGTATCTGGTGGCCACAAAGGTATTCTGGCTTTATGCACACGTTCCACGTATCAGTTTTGACTCCCTTTTCAGGAACATCACTGGCTCTGCTTTCCTCTTATACCACTATGTCCATGAAGAGATGTGGGGAGTTCTCCTTTGCCACAAACATCTTGGCCTGGCCTGGGCGCACGCACAGAGCAGCAGGTGGCAATGCCATCCTACGGGCTCTCCCCCTGCAGCCCCTGTTCCACCACCACCATGCGGCACTCGGCCCCTAGCACAAGTATTTGTGGAGCTGTGCTGTGAACCCAGGCAGTGTGCTGATCTGCAGGAAGAAAAGCTCTAGAAATACAAGTTTTCTGGCTGAGAGATCTGGCTGAGATCTCTGGTCTCAGCCCCTAGCAGCTGGGCTGGCTCTGCTGAAGCCTCCACGCTTTGTGAGCCATGGACAAGAGTGAGCAGGGGCGATGCTGGTGGGAGCTTCTTGTTGCCTGAGTTCTCAGATCAAGAACTCACAGCCCAACAAGTCTAATTTAGGAGCTGTCACCTCTGTGCTCCTGCACAGGATAAAGAAGGGTAAGAGACACCTCCAACGGGCAACTCAAAACCTCCCAGGGCTGAATCGCTCTCTGGAAGGGCTTTTAAATTTCCATCACCTACGTGGGGAGCCCACGGAGACTGCAGTCCTAATTTAGATGCCTTAGTTCAGCACCTAACGTTATGTGGGATGCAGCCGGGTCTTTGCTTCTTTTTCTCTTGGCTTTGTTATTGACAAGAACCTGCCAGTAAATAAGTATTTGCAAAAAAGATCTTGGGCAAATGAGTCATTTTTAAGATGGAAATGAGTCATTTTAAGGTGGGTGAGGTTTTGCATACTGCCTGGAGGTTTTTTCCAAGGCCCGCCAGCTGAAGACAGACTTTCAGGAGCTGGGCATGCGGGGGCCTGTTGGTTGGTGGCCTCTTTGCAGACATGGTCTCGAGTGTCACGTAGGAGCTGGTGGGTGAGGAGGCCTCTGGAAGGTCTGGTCCTTACGTAGGCCCCTGTCCAGCGGTTGGACTCCTCTGAGTGCTGAGTCTTTGGGAGCCCAAGTTCCTCTGAAGAGCCTCTTTGAAGAGGCTGCCACAAGTTTCAGGAAGGTCATTGCTCATGGAGTTTTCCTTCCCCTGTCTTTAACCCAGGGCCTGTTCGCAGTCTGTGGCCTCCTGACGGGCTGCTACCTCTGCTGCTGCCTCTGCTGCTGCTTCAACTGCTGCTGTGGAAAGTGTAAACCCAAAGCACCTGAAGGGGAAGAGCAGGAGTTCTGTGTGTCTCCAGAAGATTTGGAAGAGCAGATCAAGAACGACATGGAAAGAGGTGGGAAAGAGGTGTGCATTATAGCAGCTTACTGTGTAGATGTTCTGCTTGTGATGCTGAGGCTGCTTCCAGACATTGGTGGAGATGTGCCAATTCTCTCCAGCTAACGCCATAACCTAATGAACTTCCCAAGTTACATGTTAATAAAAACCTATCCTTATGGCACTAGTAACTAAATATCTCCTCTGTCTCTTATTAGACACAAACAGAAGTCTGAGGGCTCATCTGAAGAGATGTTCACCCTCTAGTCCCCATAGCCCTGTTGTTTCATACCCTAGATCCTGCACGTACACATCAGGCTCTGCCTGGACTGGTGCTTGCCACATCCCACCTGCCTGAATTAGCACACCAGTTCTCACTCAGGTAAAATTTATTGCTTACTGAGATGGGCCAACCGCACCCATTCAAGAAAAAGCTTAAGGAAAAGAAGCAGAGCTTCCAACAGTGAGGTTGTGCAGCAACCTAAGGCATGAAGATTGAAGAAGAACCTAAGACAAGAGTGGGAGCTGCCATGGTCCTGCCCCCTCTACCCCAAGTTGCACTCCCTCTTCTACACTGGAAGTAGCAATTGTGCTGCCTTACCAGGAACCAAATCTTGGATACAATCCAGATGAAAACTAATCCTCTCTAAAAAGTGAGTAGTTCCCACCAGCTTAACTCCCCGCTGTGCCTCAGGGCAAACACTAACACCAGCTCAAAGAAGGGAGCACAGGCTTGGGGCAGCAGGTCACCCTCTTTGCTCGGCTGTGATGGGTCCTGCAGGCTGCACACGCAGGTTTTGGCTTCACCAAAGGATGATGGCGGTGATTTCCTGTTTGGCACTAGTTGTATATTTTGAACCAAGAGCCCTGTTCCAGTCTGCTGAAGTGAGGCAGAGTTTTGCCTTCATGGTCAGTGGAAACAGAAGTATCCCAAAATGTTTAGACTTGGACACTTGCAGGACACGCTGAGAGAGGCAAGGATCATTGCTCTAGCAATAAGAGGCCAGAACATCACGATAACTATTAGGCCACCTTGCAGTTGCAAATTTATATTAATTATGATTAGGATTACGGTCTTTTATGAGGAAAGACCTAAGCAGCCAGCTCACCCTCTTTCTCTTCCACTGTATGGAACATCTTACACTGTTATATTCTTAGATCTATTGTGCTTAAGTTAGCATAATGTGACTGCAAATGTCACATTCCCTTAGCAGGAAGAGTCTTTCCCCACTTTTCATATAAATTTACCCTTGCATAAATATGTAACAAAACCCTCGTAGTAATTGAAACAAATGCTATTTATACAACCAATGCGCCACTGAGTGTTGTTTTTAAATTGGTTTTGCCTACAAGCATATCAAGGTAAATATTATCAGCTTAATAATGGATCATACTTGGTCAGTCAGTGCAAAGGCCACAAAAGGATTAGTGGAACTTTTATAAACACGATTTGTTACTCAAAATAAATGTTATGTACTGTAAGACATGAAGCACCTGAGAAGTGCAAACATAAAATTGGTCGTGAAACTTATGGGTCTATGACACCAAAATCAAGTCTGAAATACGAAGGTATAACTTGGAAAGATAAATTTTTTTAATTCAGAATCCAGCACCAGTTTCCTCAGAGGCAGGAAAAAATTTGCTCCCTCCTTCTGGTACTGGTGGCATTTATTGACATGAGTTCAGTAATTTTAGAGCATCTTCCCATCCCTTTATTCGCACAAAGTCTCACCAAAATATGCATTAAAAAAATAAAGGTGCATGTTTAGCAAAGTACCAGTGTGTTTTAAGTACGCTGAAGACAATACTAAGCGTATAGGTAGAGCCCGAAGAAAACTAGTTATCTGTACCTTTCCTAGCCTTCTCTTCAGTCTTGCTACATTCTCTTGCCAATCAAAACCAGCTTGCTCAAGTAGAGCAGAACTCTTCACATTTTAAAATTAGATGAAAACAACGAATCAGGAATAAAAGGAAAAACTTCATGGCAGTGGATGGGGTGAGCATCTTTTCTGCACTTCCTTTCCCTCTGCCCCCAGATAGAATTTAGGGATGCTGGTCAAAAAGATTCAGCTGACCTGGAATGGCAAAGATTGGGCTTTTTCAGCAATCATTTTCAAATGCTGAGCCAGAGAAATGAGTACTTCCTTTATGTAAATATTAGAAATGTTCCTGTAAGTAATTCAGAAACAAATGCAATCCCTCCTGAAGCAGACTTCATTTTGGAGAAGGGAATGATATTAGGATCCAAATTCTTTGCATGCCCCCTGCCCACAGACTGAGCATTCTAGGTGGTGGTGAATTTATTTGTTTCCTGCTATACCCAGTATATATATTATTGCTAGCCAGAACTTTTCTTACTAAGGTCAAAATGTAGATCTTAAAACTAAGACCATACTTTCATTTATCCAAGTATTTTATAGTCGGTCAGTGCTTTTCTGAGGAGTACGACAGCGATAAGACCTCACAGTTCCTGATGCTAGAAACCTCTGAGAGCAAGTCTCCACCAGTTCTTGCTGCACTCGGTGGGAGCTGCTTGGAGCCAGTCGTACTGCTCAGAAAAGGCAACACACATGTTCTGGGAGTAGAGATTTAGACATGACATTAAAAAACCACAAAGTACAGTAATCTGTAGTATCACACCACAGTTTTACAGATGACCTGAGACCCTCTGGCACTGGCAAAGGGAAGCATCAAGCACGTATCTGCAGCACAGGCATGCACTATTTTGTCATTTTTGGACATGCACACACTGCAGGTTGCCAGATTTTGCTTCTGTTGAAGTCAACAGCAACCCTTTTGCTGGCTTTCGTGGTTGCAGGTGAGATGATGTTTGAATGCGGATTGCCTTGGTACTTCAGTCATGTACCCAAGCAGTTGGTCAGGTTTGCTCTCCTCTCTTGTTTGGTTATCATCACAAGAACAAAACAAGACATTTCTAGACCAACTTTCATCTTACAGAAAATGAAATCCAACAGAAAAATAAGAAAAAAGAACTCGAAGAACAAAATACTTTCACAACTCAGAAGCAATAAGTTTTTAGCACTTCATTGTCTCCTCCGCACTCCATATGATATCAATGTAGGCGAACAGTGAGCAAGAGCTATCTATAGAAAGCAGCTTAAACTGTGAATTCTGCTGCACCTCCATTCTGCAGCTCTCCATTAACAGGCTATATTTGTTCAGTTTGTTATACCAGAGGTCCCTGCTCCAATAAAAAGCACCATACATCTCAGAATGTGCAGGTGCAGGCAGCAAAAGAGATGAGGGAAGTGCCAGCTCAGGACTGTCCACAGATCAGCTGGAAGCAATGTGGCGTATTTTCAGTGGGTCCTGTTCCCTCATTGCACATCTGGGTATTACAGCAACATTAACTGCGAGTCCCTGCCCTCCATAAATGATCTTCCAAGAAATGAACAACTTGGAGGCAGCAGAGTGGGAGGGAAGGCTGCTCAGAGGACTGGAAAATACAGAGCAACTTAAAAATGGATTGGAACTGCCAAACTAATGATAACTCGCACTGAGCTCTAAGCATTAATTACTCATATACTTTTAGAAGTTATGAAACATGTCTGTCTTTGACCTTGTGTCTAAATTAGGAATTGCCCATACAGGGAAGCTGCTCAGCATTTAATCATCCTTGCCTTTCACCTTGGCAGAGTCAGAGCAGTTCTACCTGCACCGAGGGGAAGCCGTATGGCATGCAGTTGGACTCCTGCTCTGGGTTAAGTTACTCCTGTACCTTACATCTTCTGCCCGTGATTCATCCCATCAGCTGTCATGTAAACAGGAGGAAATGTCAGATTATTTTTTCTTCCTAAGCATTCCATCATATGGGGAAAAAAAGTCATAATTTGTATTCAATTACTCTGAAACCCATGATAGTTGAAAGATTTTCATGAGAGCCCCTTTACCAAGATTTCTGAACCTTCGAAAGGCACTCTCTGAGCCTCGAGTGCCCTCCTCCCCCAGAAATGGTGGCTTAGAAAGAGGCCCAGGGAAGGGCAGACAAACCCTGTTCATTATCAGAGTGAACAGAACAGCCATCAGGGAACTCGGCACGGACTAACTTTTCTCCACTCTGCAACAAATGTATTTTTTACAGACATATTGGGAAACCAAGCATATAACTGAATGGAATGAGAAAGTACAAAGTAGTAAGGAGTTATATAGTGATAGTATGAGCTTTTGGCAGTTTCAAACAATAGTTCTCAGAATCCTATTGAAAATATATTACACAGGACTTTGGAATGCAATTTAACATTTTTATATAGCTTGCTGGCTTTCAGGATGTCTGATTTCTTCACTCGCAAGCACATTACTGCTCACACTTCGTTTTCCCTTGGACTCTCTTCTTTCTTCACTTTTAACATTGTCTTCCTCGAGACTCATTTCGGGCCCACTCCTGCACACACCGTCAAGGTCGGTGCTTGCTGAGTCACGGCAGCGCTCGGTGCGTTCCGACATTGGCAGGAACAAGCACTTGCACTGGAACAGGCAGGGACCCTTAGCCGTCAGCCTCTGCAGAGCACCACGTAAAGCTATTGTCCAGTTTAATAACGACAGCAATAGGCACTCTGAAATCTGCCGTTACGCACGGACAAACTGTAAAGAGCAACTGTGGACTCGGTGCGAGCACTGCTGTCTCTTCAGCAGGCACACAGTGATCCCTGAAGCCAAGATTAAGCTGTAAGCCAGGACAGCAGATGAAGTGCTGTGGTGCCAATAAGAAGTCTGACTTGGCAGTAAGTGAAGGATTCTTAAAGTGCTTTTTGTCTCCTTCCCCAACTTAGATGGAGAAACTCCTATTGTGCTTCAGCCGACTAATGCGACCGAAAAGACGCAGCTAATAGGGGACAGCCATCGGAGCTACCGCACAGACTCCTAGAGCGGGCACGCACGGCCTGACGGTGCTTCCCAGCGAGTGTCACAGCAAGGAAAAATACATGCAAAGCTCTACAGCCTGTGCCTGTAACTGCCTTTATGCTGATCAAGAGTAACCCGAGAGTAATCTCCTGTCAAGGCAGAATCTCCCTCTAGGCCACTTCCAGTAGTTTCAGATCTACACTCTGCAAGGAGGTGCTTACAGCCACCGTTTCAGACTGCCCTGCTTGGCATGGCCTTCCCTCCTCAATGCTCTCCTTGGTGCGACTGCTCTTCAACCCTGCCCTCAGCTGAGGTTTCACCTCCCGGGTGTGGTCCCAAGCCCCCTCCAGACACACCAGCCCCATCTCTCCGTGCCCCAGGGAAGATTTCCCTCAAAGGCAAAGCCAGCAGCAAAGCAGGTGGGGCTTCTCCAAAGGGGAAGCAGTCTCTGGAAGGCAAGCAGCGCCCTACTGGTGCCCAGCCCTGGCAACTGGAAATCTGAGCCAGCGTGAGTTGCTGTGGGGTCATTCAGGTGGTGGTGACAAGGCAGAAACCTCATCCAGCACGAGGCGCACGTAGGCTCTGTGTCCTCCTGCAGGACCACGCTTGCACAAGCTGCAAACACCCCAGGGAGGGGGTTGCTGGCCCTGGGCCCTCCTCTCCCACTCCTGCACGGATGGGTCTGCTGCCCATGCTGCCCATACCCCAGCTTTTCCATCCACAGCTGCAATGTGCTGGAAGTTGATCCCCAGCCAACAGCTTTTTGCTGCCTCGCTCACTCTACGGTGCCCCTGGCCACCGTCCACACCACCCTGCTGGCACTGGGATGGCATCCATGCCACCCGCGCTGCCTTGCGGGACAGCGAGGACTTGGCAGGGCAGGGAGACAGCAGGGGAGCAAACAGCCTCCTCGAAGTCCTCGTCCTCAGGTGAGCCTGGGTCCTCCCTCTGCTCCAGCACAGGGGCTGTAAGAGCACATTGCATTACGAGAAGTATGCTGCTGCTGATATCCTTGAGTGCACAAAAACACTCAGGTTTGAGCAAAAATATGGTGTTTGTGCATTCCTGAAAAACAACTCAGGTGTGTACCGCTGCACAAATCAGTGGAGTTACCTGTGGGTACAGCTAAAGCAAGCACAGAGAAACTAGATCCCTAATTTGTAAGAGCTAAAGAAGTAACTCTGAGATCTCAAACTTAGAACTTCACTCATTTAACATGGTAGTTTAAGGCTTAGACAGATGAATTTCACTTTATTGATCATGCTACATCAATCACTGTCAGTTCTCTACGTTTGCTATTTTTGTTCCTCTAATCACAGTGCTGTGGCCCAAAGGGGGAAGTAATGTACCACTAAATATAGAGAGCAGCGAATGTATAGCTAGTCAAAAATCTTATTCCCTTCTTTAAAATTGGATTCTGTGGTTTTGAAACATTATTGTCTTCCTTCGATTCTCACCTTTCACATCAAATGTCATTTAGCAGCAGCTAAATATATGGGAAAAGAGTGTGTTTCATAGCACTAGCTATCACTCCAAAGTCAAGAAATTCTACTTTCAGCATTTCTTTAAAATTCCCACAACACATGGGTATTTTAAAACCCATTACCTCAAGTTCAGATTATGTCTGTTCTCCAGGCACAGGCACTGGGGCCAGCTAATGCTCACACTGTCCTCAGAAACAGCCCTAGTTTTTGGCGCAGAGGAGAGGGGCTGTGCATGGGCAGAGGGCAGTTGTCCCCTCCTTCTCATGGGCTGCAGATAAGGTCCCTGTGTCACAACTAATTGCAGGGATCGGTTGTAGGCAGCAAGACAGCAGCCCCCGCTGTGATGCAGTGACTGTTTCTGGCAGAGCGAAGGCAAGTGCACCCAGACATAAGCCTAGTTTAAAGCTACACCATATACGGGGAAACCTTCCACCTGTGAAGCCCCTGGTCCTGCTCCCATGAAAGCACCCTGATTTCACTGCCAGCTACGGATGGGCCTGCAGCAAGGGAGAGAGAGGTAAACCCAAGATTACTGCAAGCATTTTATTCACACGCAACACCTCTGATGGCCCTGGGGACCCCAGTGTATGTGCCAGATCCCAAGTTCACTGAAATCAAGGAAATGATTTCCGTGAGCTGGAGAAGTACCGTAAGTCATGGGGTTCTTATTCACTCTTTCTAAATAAGAGATTTTGCTTGGGAAAGATTTATGACTCCACCTTGCAGGGTGATGCAATTACAGACGAGCTGCTGCACGTTTGCAAAGCCCTTTTACTGACATGAGGATCTCTACAGAAGAACCACAGTCTCAGGCAGCCAAAAACCCCCAAACAAACCATTGGCCAAGCCTCAGAGTGGGTTCCTCAGGATTTACAGCTTAAAAATCAGAACCCACAGTACGGCTCCAAAAAGGCAGCTTGGTTTCTGGGTACCAGAACGTTTGCCACTCCTGCTGCTGTCAGGATCTGCTGCTTTGAGGACACGTGGAGAAAGGATGAAGAAGGGTTTCAGGACTTAGCTGTTCCGTATGCTTTTACTTGTTTGTTTTGCTTGTCAAAAAAGCTGCTAAAGTGAACGCAGCTGTGCTTACACGATCTGTTTCTGTGTGAAGTTCAGTCGCACACCCACTAATTTTCTCAAAATGTACAGCTCCTCATTTTTTGTTCTATTGTGCTGCATTCATGTAGATGCAAAGCACCGTGTATTCCAATCTACCTTTGCTGTCAAACCCTCTGACTAATAAAGCTTGCGTGCACAAATTGTAGCACTCCCTTTACTTTTCCAAAACCATGAACAACCTGACCGCAGTAACACCTGCTGAGACAGCTGCCCCAAGGGAAGACTCCGCACCCTGGCGAGCAGCAGCTCAGGATTTCCCCGAAGAGGAACTGTGGATCGCGGCAGATCTATGCAAAGCAGCCAGGGGCACAGCCACACACTGCAAACGCACCCTTTACACAACACAGGATGCTTCTCTGAGAGTTCAGCAGAGGGTTGGAGTGCTGTAACACAATGGTTTTGTTGGCCTAAGTGCCCATGTGGAAGGATGTCCCCCAGCACAGGGCCCATGCTGCTGCTAGGGACCAGGGCAGCCCTCCTGTGAGCTCCCTGGGGCTGGGAGCTCATCTGGGGATTCTGAGCCTGTCCAGGAGCCAGCACAGATAACCCAGGCCTGCTGCCAGCAGGAATGCTTCCCCCCCAGGATAGCACCCAGCTGCTGTGGCCACGGAAGCCCAAGCATTTGAGAAATGGGTGAGGGGCAGCAGCTTTGGCTGGATGTACTCTCTAAGATCTGACCTTCTGGGCACTTGAGTATTATTAACTCGTCGCCAGATTCACTCAAAATACAGAACGAAAGAAATCTTAGCAGATTTAGGACTAACGTCAATATAACCTGCCCAGAGAGGTTGTGGCTGCCCCTTCCCTGGAGGTGTTCACGGCCAGGTTGGATGGGGCCCTGAGCAGCCTGATCTGGTGCCAGATCAGGAGGTTGGTGGCCCTGCCAGCAGCAGGGAGGTTGGAACCTGATGATCCTTGGGGTCCCTTCCAACCCAGGCCATTCTGTGATTCTATGATAAGCAGCTACGTAGGAGGCTGGTGCACTTTTCCCCCTGTCATGGTGAGCTCCCTCTGTCCCCCAGTTCCCTCAGCAAATGAGGCCTTGCAGAGGAAAACAGTGAGCATCAGTCCCCATAACAACCACAGATCTGTCTTGCTTTGGTTGGGGTCGGAGCTGAAAGGACTGGTAGCAGACACCTGGTTCAGCAGCTGAGGGCCAATGGAGCACATGCCCATAAAGCAACCGATGGGTCAGCCATCTCACCCCGTAAACACTGAGCGGCCCAGGAGCCCCGGAGCGCTCCTGCAGGGCAGTGGGCAGCGTGACAGGATCTCCCCTTCAGCAGGGACACCTCTCGAGGTGACACCTTGATGTCCCTTACACCTCGATGTCAAGTTGCCTTGCAGATCCCTGGAAAGTGACATGGTAAGTTTGTTTTAGGCTTTGGTAGCTTCACTGAGATCACGTCTTTGGTTGTAAGCTAACATTACACCTTTGATTGTGCAGACATGACCCCTCAGACATCAGCCGTTGACCAAGTCTGGGAGCAGGGGTGGATCCAGCCACACCGAGGCTCCTTAGCTCCATGGTTCGAGGAGTTTAGGCAGCAAGGCTGGTCCGCTCTGAACCCCATGGCTCAACGGGAGGGCTCCTGTGTGTGTGTGGTTAGCCCTACCCTCCGTGCAGTAAATAACCAAGTGCACCCAGCCCACTCCAATCTTGTTAAACGTCACAGTTAAATCACTACATTACATCTGTACTGTGTCAATAAATGCTCTCCTGCCTCTCTTTTCCATCAAGGTGCCGGGTGCAGCCCACATCTGCGACGCTCCCCACGCAGGGTCACACAAAATCCACTCTGCTGAATTCAAACACAGCTGTGTGCCGTTTCACTTCACTGCTTACCTTCCCTAAGGACTAATGCCCATAATACGGGGATGATCCCTGTCAAAAAAATAATTTTTTGCCTTTTTTCGAATAAAATCATTAAAAAACAAACACAGAGATGTGCAGATGTTTGGGACCGCTGCCTCGGGCCCATCCCCGCGCTCAGCCACACCACGAGCCGGCTGCGGGTAACTGAGCCTCGGGAAGGCAAAAATAAAACAAACCCTCCCAAAAAAAGAAAAAACAGGAGACGAAAGAAAAAACTTGCCGTCTCCTTCGAGCCGGAATCGAACCAGCGACCTAAGGATCGCCGCAGAGGAACGCCACTACAGTCCTCCGCTCTACCAGCTGAGCTATCGAAGGGACTCTGCGCACGAGCCCTCCAACACTCAACATGAGCGCACTGAGCGCTGCCGGCGCGGCGCATGCGCGGCGCGCACCTCTCCCGAGGGCAGCGGCCGCAGCCCGGGTCACCGCGCGGCGGGGTGGGGCTGGCGGCCGCGGTAGGGGGTCGGTGTGAGCCGGGGCCCCACTGAAGACACAGGAGAAAGGTGGCAGCCAGGGCGTCCTGGCGCGGTAGGCTCTAGAACGTAGTGAAGAAAACTAGAGTGCGTGCGGGGCCAGTGGCGCAATGGATAACGCGTCTGACTACGGATCAGAAGATTGTAGGTTCGACTCCTGCCTGGCTCGCATTTATTTTCCGCGACCTAGCCCGGGCGCCGCGCGCGCGCACAGACACTGATTAACGGGCCGTTACCTTGCCTCTCTTTTAACCTGAGCGCCTCGCTCTCACCCAATCACACGCCCGGCGCACCGCTGGACCGCTGTCTCTCATGAACCCCNCTGGCCACTGTATAACAGCGTACTTGGGAGGGAAAAAAAAAATACCTTTTTGTTTTTTTTTCTTCGCTATTTTGCAGGGCAAGACGCGGCGCCAAAAGAAGCGAGCCAGGCAGGAGTCGAACCTACAATCTTCTGATCCGTAGTCAGACGCGTTATCCATTGCGCCACTGGCCCCGCATGCGGATACCCCCCGAGCCGCGCCCCCTCAGCGATCCGCTCTCACTCAGGGTGGGGCACCCGAGACACTGCGGCAAGCATCGGCCTCCACAGGTCGCGCGCCACAGTTCCGCGGGGCTGGGATATAGGTGAGAGGACCAGGCGGCCCCGCCAGCCCTCCCGCCGGCACAGTGCCCGCGTGCGGCACACAAGAGCCCGCCATGCGCGGCATGCCCGCCGTGCGCTTGCGCCATGCCTCTGGCCGCAGCGTGCGCATGCTCAGAGAGACGCGCAGGGCGGGGCGGGAGCTTGGCCGGCCGCGGGGCGGCGCTGGGCAGGTCCCTTCGATAGCTCAGCTGGTAGAGCGGAGGACTGTAGTGGCGTTCCCTGCGGGAATCCTTAGGTCGCTGGTTCGATTCCGGCTCGAAGGAGACGGCAAGTGTTTTTTTCTCCTTTTTTTTTGAGAGGATTTTTTATTTTTTGCGTTCCCAAGCATCAGTTACCCGCAGGAGTGCGGGCTCGGCTAGAAGCCGCCGTGTGAAAGGGACACAGAAGGCCCACTGGAAGGGCCAGAAGGCACTGAGAATAAAGCAGCCCCACAGGCACACACTGCTTTTTAATTTCTTTTCTTGTTTTCGCTGCTGATAACGCTCAGCTGTGTGAAAATAATTTGAAGAGGGCCTTGCTCCAGGCCAGCTGAGAGCATTATGTCCCTGCCAGGGGCGAGGCCCAGGCCCTCTGCTCCCCACACGGCCATCGGCCCGGGCCTGGGGCAGCCTGGCAGTGACAGCGGTGTGAGGCTGAGCAGGGCGGGCATGGCGCCGCAGGGTCAGCACACGCAGCCTGAGCACACTGCCGTGGCCTCGTGTTCTGTGAGCCCTGCAACAGGCATGTTTAACTCGCTCTTGGCCAGCTCTGTTGTGTCTGACGGCTGCCCCGCTGGCACAGAAGGGCTGTGGGCCTCCCTTCCGCATCAGCCTGCAGGCTGCCAGCTGGGCTCTGGCCCAGCAGTGCTCCCTGCGTTTTGCACCATGGTGCCAGGTAATCTGTACTCACAAGAGCTCTGCTCTGAGCATCCTGGCTGATGTCAGCGGATAAAAGTGCTCCACGTCAGTCCCTGGACTGGTGGTAGCAGAACTGAAGTTCTGCCCTGGCCTTAGGTCGTGTCACACAGGGGGACAGGGGATGATCTTGGACAGGGTGGAGCAGTGGGAGAGGACAGAGGATCCTTTATACACATGGTCACAGGCTTGCTTGGCATGCAGTTTGTAATGCATGGTGTGCATGGTGTGCAGAAAAACGCTCTAGGCAGTGACTCCTGGCTGGGAAAGAGTAAACGTGTCTCAAGGCAACCAAGTCTTTCTGCATTGTAGGGGAAGAAGGGGGGTTTTCTCCTTCAAAAGAACCTGGACTGAGTGCTCTCTGTGTGAGAGTGTGCTTTTCAGATGCAAGTGCAAAGAAGGCCCACTATCAGTGGGAATAAGAAAGGGAGGAAAATTATCTATCAGCAGACAGATTTGTCAGGCTCAGCCCAAGTCAAACCTACAAGCCTGTGGTCTGTAGTTAAACACTGTATGCATTGAACCACTGGCCCCAGCTAAGGTCTCTGTTAAGGAGTATATCTTTATGCATACATTTTTACGTACACACATATGCCACCTTTTCTCCTTTTTCTACCAGCGTGGTGCAAGTGCACCCCTCTTAGAAAATACCTGGGGGGAAATCCAGGGAACAGGGGTACCCTGGAGAGCGGAGAATAAGGAAAGAAACCCACTTCCTTTGGTGTCCATTATCTCGGATGCTTGTGCACACAGTAGCAGCCAAATCTGAATTCACAGCCCAGAACCCCTTTGCGACTCTCCAGTGCGTGACAGGGCACCAATTCCACCCAGGCCCAGAAACAAATCTTTCTTGATTAAGATTCACCTTTTTTTTGTATACAAATGTCTTTTGCTCCTACTTTTTGCAGAAGTTCATGCAAACTCCTGCGCTCCTTTTCACTCGTTTGGTGGCTCCTCTTTCTGGAGGATAGTGCACAAAATGAAAGCACACCCAGTCTCTTCTTTCCTCCTGTATCCTTCAAGTGGCCAGCTTGAGGCCAGACATTTTTCTCTCCCACCCAGAAGGTATTGATATGCATGCATTGCTGTGCACCTGTATGTTACCTGTGATGAAGAGGAAGACAGAGGAAAAGAGATAAAGGAAAAAAAGACAAAAGTACAGTGGAAAGAAGGCCAGGAAAGAAAATAAAAGGGAGTAGGTGGGAGGAAAGGGGCCCTAGGAGCGATGTTTAGTTGCACAGGACGTTTCCCACCACTTCCAGTGGCTGTAGCCGGGTGAGCCTGGTACCAGCCGGAACGGGCTGCGTGCTCCTCCTGGGCCGGCAAGGGGGGAAAAAAACAAGAAGTCTTAAAAACTACCGAGCCAGGCAGGAGTCGAACCTACAATCTTCTGATCCGTAGTCAGACGCGTTATCCATTGCGCCACTGGCCCCGGGTGAGGGTGCCGGCGCGGGCGGTGTTGGGGCGCGGGCGGGGCAGCAGAGCCCCGTCCCGTTGTTGGAGCAGCTCAGCTGCTTGCAGGGGGAAGCTGCGCTGAGACGAGAAAGCAGAAGATTATGGCGGGAGCAAAGCAGCGGAATAGTCCGGGGAACAAGTGCAAGAAGTGGAGAAGGTATCCACTAAGCGAGAGGCAGAGACACGGTGTGCCTCCACAGACACCTCACTTGCAATCTGTTATTTCTGCCCTCTTTTTGTTTTCCTTCTTGCTTTCCTTATTTTTTGCAGGTGCCACTAAGGTGAGCAGTGAAGATGAGGACAGATTCCTCCTAATTTGCATCAGGCGATTGTAGGGATGTGAGCATTGAGGGCAGCAGCCCTGCAAGTAGCTCTTCTCCTGCAGATGGATTTCGCTTCTTTTTCCCCTGGGTTGATCATGAAAAGCCACAAAGTGAATGAAAGGGTGTGAGCGTGTCCGAGTTGCTGGTAGGCATTTAATAGCAGGCAAAATGTAATTACAGACGGAAGTTTGCAGAGATGGGAGTAGTGCCCTTTCCCAGCTGGGCAGCTCGGACTTGCAGTTACTGGGCCAGCTGGCAGCCAGACACGGCCTCCAGCACGTGACCACGCCAGGCAGGACGGCCAGGTCCCATCTATGTGCTCAAACCCAGACAGGGCTGCAGCCAAGACCAGTGGCCTCGGGCAAAATTGTGATCATGCAGGGAATGATCCTCATTCCTGGAGAAAGCTGGAGTCAGAGCTGGGAACTCAGGGGAGTGGCCAGGAGGATTAATTAATGCAGGTGAGAAATGTGAAGGGGTGATACCAAGGGGCGTGCAGGCAGGGAAGGACGTGTGCCTGACAGCATGCTGCCAAGCCTGCACTTCCGTGGCTTCCCCTAAACTTCCCGTGGTGGCTGACCTGGCGGCAAGGCAGTTCAGTTCTGGCCGAAGGAGGATTCTCTGCTTTCGTCTTGCTCAGCCCATGGAGCAAGAATTATGTCTTCTCTCACCACCCCATAAATCCCCCAGCAACCTCTCAGAAGCCACTGAGATTCACGTTGCGCTAACAGACAGCTTGCCTTCTTGCTCCCATCTCTAGGAGATGCTTCTCCCCTCCTGGCTGCTGCCTGTCCAGGGGAGTCCTGCAGCAGAGGAAGGGCACACGCAGTAAAACTTTGGATATTGTGCAGAACAAGCTGGCAGCCAGGAGTGCTTGTAAGGTGCCCCCAAGCTCTGCGTGGAGATTTACCACATCCTTTGGCAGGGAACGAGTCATTAGTATCCAATTACACCAAAATCATACTTAAGACAGGTTAAGACAAAATGCAAATAAAAACATTTGCTTACAGCTGTCAAGATAGATAAGCCTTTAAAAGAGGTAGGTGGAGAAAACCAGACTTCAGCTACTTGCTTTGAAGATTAAATCAGCAGCGCCATTCCTTCCTCTCCAAGCATTTTGCCGCAGGCTGTCCTGACACGGTGAGTAGCAGAGAGCCTGTCTTCTTCCACACCTTATACCTCAGGCTGTGTTGACCAAGAAGGGTTTCCTCATGGGGGAACAAGGAGCCTCTCATGTCTTATTTCCTCCTAAAAAACAAATTTTTCCATTCCAGGGACATCCCCCAACTTAACGTGGAGCTCCTCCTACTTCTTCCTTATCCAGGAGATGCACCGACCCTTTTTCTCAGCAGAAATAAGAATGATTTCATTCCTTTACCATTACCTGGCCAGCCAGCAATGCCTTGGCTCAACTTCTAAGTGAGAGTGCTGTCATGGGAAAGGCATTGACTTCATGCCTGAAAGTCACAATATTTTATTATTTTTTTAAATTTCTATTTGTTTATTTTTTGTTCTGTAAAAACATAGCCATCTCTGCTTTCCCCTGCCTGCTGTCACTGTTCCTGTGGCATAGCGTGTCTGCCTCACAAGCCTTGTTCTGGAGGGGCTGTCTTTCTTCAAGGTGGTTCTATGGTCAGGATCGAGGGGAGCTGTCTTCAAGATGAGGAGCTGATAACTGACTGGATGACACTTGGCTTGATGGAGGGACATCTCCACTTCCCTGGGAGTGAACCATGGCTAACTTTGGTTGCTGGAAATAAGCAGCCAATCTGGGTACATTTCAGATTAAAGTTGGCCAGGAGCCCAAGGAACTGGCTATGAGACCTGGCATACCGGGAGCACCCTAATGAACACAGCTTGAGCCGTGACGTGCTGAGGAAACTTTTAAAGACAGCACTGTACCCTCTTAGGGCAATCTCCGCAAACCAGCCAGAGGTGGGTGGGAGGTCTTCTAGTTTTAGACAAGTAGAGGTTGGAGTCTGTTTTTTTTAAGCGTCCCATAAATATAATCTATTTTGGACATCGTGGATAAATTATTTACATTTGTGTTTTGTCTGGCCTGATCTGAGTGGAATTTCAGTGTTATTGGTTGCCCAGAGGCGTTCCTTGCTGAAGGCTATGGTGAGCTGCTACCCTGTGGCCACTTATCAGGCTCCTGGCATGTTCCCTAGAGTGTTCAAAGGACAATGATAGCCATGCCCACCCCATGTTGGCTGCAAGAGCAAGGTGGGTACCTGGACGTCAGGAGTGGCCTTTGGGGTGGAATAGGAGAGTGACCCCTGGGTTTGATTCCTGATATTCCTCACGATGTTGGTCTAGGGGGTCAGGTAGAAAACCTAGCAATGAGCAAGAGGCTTCCTCCTCACCCTGAAACTCCCTCTTCTGTGAGCTGGGACTGTGCTGAAAGCACCACAGCTGCCCCATTGGTGACAAGTTCAAAGCCTTTAAAGAGGCTCCAGAAATGGAATTTGTTCTGTGGCCAAAGGACTCACTGTCTTCCCTTTCCTTTTCTGCAGTCTCTCTGCCAGAAAGGAAAAGGCTGACTCCTGGCAAGTGGAACAGCTGCAGTGGGGTGGGAGACAGGGACCCAACACTGCACGTGTAGATGCAGGCTGACGTGCTCGAGGTGGTTCCTGAAGTGACAACTCAAAAGAGCAGTAATGTAATATACTGCTGCTTGGTACAATGAACACAGTGTCACAATGGGTGGCACCCCTGATCATAGCTTAAATTGTGTTTGTTCAATTCCTGGCTGGTTTGAAGGCATTTCTTCCAGCTGCTGTTGTCCTTGTGCACACCTCTGTCGCTCTCTCATGCATTGTGCTCCTCCATGCTCACGTGAACCACACGTGAGGGAAAGAACTTGGCTGGTAAATGTCCAAAAGAGGAGCTTACTCTTCTGACTTTCAAAGGAAAAAAAAAGCATTGGCACTCAGAAATGAATAGTCATGCTGGTTTTGCTGTACACCTAAAGAGCATTTGCAGGGCAAAGGAAGACATGAAAGGAAAACAGAGATAAATTTGAAATACAGCAGAAAAAAAAAGGCTAATGAACAGAAGTACTGCCCATGTCACTCGTCGTGTACTGAGCAGATGTTCTGCCAGGTCTGGTGATGCCTTGTTGTCTGAACACCTTCCTGCCCCCACACCGCATATTTTTGCTTAATAGCATAAATCTCAATCCTTTATCTTCCAGCACTCAATCTTTAGCCTGTTCTGGAGGAATGACCCTCAAGATGAGGAGGGATGAAAACATAAAGTAAACCAGTCTATGGGCCTGGGACAGAGTCTGAGCAAGTCTCTGACGTGGCGTGAAGTCGTATGCTGAGTGTAACCTTTAGAATAGCCTCTCCTTCAAACTACAGACCTAAGCATTGTCCTGGAGAAAAAACACCCGCACCCCTCTGCTCTTCCAGATGGGCTTGGAGGCAACAGACCAAAATAGCACCATGAGAGGCTGATGTTGAGTGGACCAGGGCTGGGGAGAAACGTGACCCTGGCCAAGCTCTATCTCTGCGAAGTGATGAGGTGACGCCAGCTGGGAGGCCTGAGCTGGATCTGTGCTGCAGAACACAAATCA
This sequence comes from Penelope pileata, assembly GCA_013396635.1. Lineage (NCBI taxonomy): Eukaryota > Metazoa > Chordata > Aves > Galliformes > Cracidae > Penelope > Penelope pileata. Next base: position 428,576 of record WBMW01001149.1, on the reverse strand, counting down.
CTCCTCCATTGACCATTGCTGTCGTTTCCTAACGACAGAGTTATGGGTTGTTAAGGACAAAGTAGAAATGTGATCTGTTCCCTAGTCAAAATTCCTACTGCTAAAACTCTCTGCAGTCTTTTTTTCCTTAAATTCTGGCAGGCTTAGGAGGGCCCCGAACTGCTGCTGTGTCTGGGCTACCTGACACAGCCATACTGTCACAGCACCAACTCATCATCCCTGAACCCAGCGCTAAGCACCTGTGTTATTCCATGAAAAGCAAGAACAACACAGGGAGGATCCAGTCGTGCCTTCCCCCTGGTAAAAGGGGAGACATTTAGTGATGATCCACAGGCTCCTATGGGATGCTGTGCTGTTCTCATAGCCAAGGAGAGGGGAGAGGGCTGTAAAAGTGCTAAAGGAGTAAAGCATTTGGTCACTTAGTCTCCAAGAGGAAGCAGGATTGTGCTTGTGCTCTCCCATTTTCTAATTGGTTTTATTTATAGCCTTTTCATTCACATCTCACTCTCGGTGCATTTCTGCAGCACATATTTCAGTGTGTGGAAAATCAAGTCTGTTATCTGTGAAACTTGTCCCTAGCCCTGGAGAGGGCCTATTTTTAGGTGGACAGTCATGCAGGGCAGTTTCTTCCCCCTGCAGTAGTTTGGACATGACTTTATGCCTTGCATGTAAAGTTTAGATCTCTTTCTGGCAGTAATGTGTTGAGGGTCTGAGGTACGCAAAAGGGAATCAGGATTGGGAACCTTTGGGCTTGTAAAGTTGTGTATGGGTGAGGGAAATGGTAATGTTGTGTTTGTTACTCTGCTGCACAGGCAGCCTGTCTTTTCGGACTTACTCATTTTGAGAGTTTTGAGAATAAGGAAAATTACAGAGATGATTTCTTGTGTGTCCCTGGGGGTCTGCAGCCATCACCCAGACTGTTTCTAGAAAATCATACTGCATATGGGCATGTTGTCTAAGACGAATATGTAAGTTGAGTAGAAAAATGTCCGTCTCAAAAGACAATTGCTTGTGAAATCCCTTGCCTCTGTTGCAAAGGCTTTCTTTCGTGGCATCGAGTCAGGTCCATCGAAGTGGGTTTGGTATTCACTGTGTGGTGTTTAATGATCGCAATAAAATCATGAAATACGAGATACCATTTGCAGTTTGCGCTTGTATAGGTAGGAGGGCTCCATCTTACAGCTACCTTGTCTGCTTCATAAGCCATAGGTGGGAATGCCAGCGTTCACCATCTAAGGGACTGCTTACTGCAGGGTAAATGGGCACGGATGGAGGTGGGGTGGGTGGAGGTGAAATGGGATATTCCTCTGCCCCCCACAGGATATCTGGCTAAAAATGCGAATATTTGCAGCCAAAACAACATGCAGAGTTAGCAGAATTGGGGGACAGGGCCACTGCATTGTCATCTCATTTTAAATCTCACGTTCAGGTGGGCAGAGATGGACATTTTTTGTTAGGACATGGCATTGCAGGGGCAACCTGGACTTCTTGAGCGGCTGCTTGAGGGAGGAGATGGGGAGGTGGGTCCGGTGGGTCCCCATGCAGCAGTGATGGGGCTGGAGGCGCAGCTGTGCACTCACCTGGGCAAGGAGCCTGGTGCTTGCAGAGTGAGCTTTGTCCCTGCTGAGCTGTATGGCAAGATGTGTCATGCAGGAGTTACCCTCTGGCGAAAATACACTTTTCCCTTTGTTTTCCAGTCACACAAGAGAGCAAGAGGGCAGATTTCCTATGACTGACAGATGAGAGCTTCATGACGCCAGTACAAGATAAGAGGTTGCAAAGGGGAATTCTGTGAATGCAAAACCCAGGGATGTCATTATAGCATTGAAACCTGAACCTGGACATCGCTCAACCTCTCCTTCCTCCTTCAAATCCCTCTCCTAAACCCACTGCTTTGCAGCCAGTCTTCCAGGCTCTCCTGGCCTTCAGACCACAGCCCGCAAGCTGTGATACACTGCAGAAATAGAGGAGTTGGAAGCGATGTCTAGAAAAGCAAGTGTAGCTCTAGGAGGTAGTTTCTGATTGTGTCAGCAAGGCCAGGCAAGACTCCCAGGCAAGTTACACTGCAAAAAGATACAATAGGAAAAAAGTCCTTGCAAGCTTCTTGGTGATGGCTGATGGACATCCGGAGTTTTTGTGCAGGAGTGGAGCTAAGGCAGGTCCTCTCGCCCCATTTTGTCCCACTGAGAGATGACTTGGCTTGGTGGGGAGAGCCTTTAGGGCTGGTGGCTGCAGAGGCCATCGGATATCCTCTGCAGGTGCATCAGATGTCACTCTTGGACAGTTAACTAAAAACTTTTGTGAGTCACAGAAGTGACTCAGGTCACTTCTGACCTGAGTATAATTTTCCCGGAATAGCATCCCAAGTTAGTATAATTTTCCACAGGTAAGTATAATTTTCCCAGAATTACATCCCAGGCACACACACTGCACCTTCAGAAGTGCCTTAGTTCACTGACCCACATATCCACACATTTTCCTGTCTCCCTGCTATACATCGCTGTATGCAGATGTCTGTACAGTGGATGGTGTTTCTAACCCTCAGCTTTTCTTCGCTGAGTTTCACTGTTTCTGCCTTTGCTGCAGGCTGCAAGCATCTGCCTCACCGTGCAAGGAAAGCTTTCCTCATCCGACGTGAAGCTCCTTATTCACACAGATTTTGATGTGCAAGGAGCAGCTGACGCAGGGACAGGAGGGTCAGCATGAGGCCTTCAAATTCCTTCGACACCAAAGCCACCTCTGACCTGGCCATGGAGGAGAGAAAGGGAGGGAGGGAGGCAGGAGAAATATCCTCCTGCTGCTGCCAAGAGCGACTCCCTGCCGCCCCTGCCAAGAGCCCCAGCTGTCTGCTGCTCAGCTGCCGGAGCAGCTTTCCCCTTGCAGCTCCTGAGGTCTTGCCGGCATCGAGGAGTTGAATCAAAAGTGTAACTTCAGACCAGTTTAGTTGAACTGTTACAGATTTCTCAACAAAGCAGGACTTCAGAAAAAGTTATTTGTTTTTATGTGACTGCTGACAAATTTATATATGTAGGAGAAATTCTGGCTTGGTAGGCGCATATGGGTGCAGAATTTCAACCAAATGCTTAAAAAGGTATGCGAGGCATTGAAAATAAAAACTAGTCAATAATGCACTGGATTTAATGTGATTTGTTGTCCCTGTGTGCAGAGAATATTATTCATTTTCACGTGGAAATCTATGAAAACCTTCAGTTTGATATCTCCCTGGACTGCGTGGTTTGCAGACGGGTTTTGCATACAGATAGAGGGAAGCGGGGTCTGCCCCAGGACACAAGGGAGACTCGCTCATCCCCTGTATGGCACATGTCCTATGCAAGCACTGCAGGGCTGTAAGTTAACATAAACGTGAGAGCTTTCTGTAAGACCCTAAATGGAGAAAACATTAAAGTTACTGATTAAGAGAGCAGAAAATATACTGATTATGTGTACAGTACAGTGGCAAAGTGATTTTATACAGTACATGCGGGGACTTTGGCTTAAATTGAGGATGAGATATTTATTACTTGTACAGTTGTGTGATAAATTATTGGCAAGTAGAAGCACAGATGGCTTTCCCTTAAGATCAGGCATCACATGCCACAGATTATCTGGGAAATTGTCATTTTAAAAATAACTCTAGAGCAAGTGCCAAGCTGAGAGGGATATCAGTGTCTAATAAACAGACAAAAACACAGCAGTGCCCAAAACTAAAATGCATTTGAATTAAACTAGGCAGAGAGAGAGAGCACACACAATTAGTACCTATTCTCTGGCAGTACAAATTAAAGCTCTTCATACTGTAATTCTTCTGTCTCTTTCTCATCAGGAAATTCAAATTTTGTTTTGAGGGCACATTTAAGCTGTTAGATTCTTATGTTAGAATCATACCGGAAGAAAGTTAATACAGTTATCAGCGGGCACGTTTTTCAGCTGTTTTTCAGAGTGGTGACATGCTTACACCCGGAACGATTGGAGCCCAAGCGCAGCCATCGCTCCTGTTGTCTTCTCTGGGAGCTTCGTGTGCTCCACGCCTCAGGCAGGCCAGCTCCTGGAGCCTGCTGAAAGACACGGGCAAAATGGCAGGTTGCACGCCGCAGCCTTGGCTCGGTGCTCAGAATGGTGGTTTTCTAAGGCTGGAGCAGTGGCTGTCAGTCAGGGCAGCACGCACGCCTTTGCCCTGTGAAGATAAGCGGGCTCAGATGGCACTTGCTTATCACTCGGCCTGCTCCCAGGGGTGAAGGCTGCCATGTGTGAGTGAGGAGAGCCAGGGCCCTGCGGCCGCCCCCCCGCCCCCAGAGCCGTCACCTGTCCCAGCCTGTCCTCCTCTCACACGCTTATATGGGCACGGCAGAATGGCATCTCATGACGCCGCGCTGCTAAAAACAGCCCCGGCTCCCTTCGGCCCCTCGTTCAAACAATGTCCTCCAGTGAGTGAAGCCCAGAGAGCCTCTGATCGCACCAGAGCCTTGGATTTATTTCAAGGGAAATTAACGTGGAAACTGAGCAGCGACGCCGTGATCCTGAGCGTATGCCCCTGGAAAAGCTAGGGATGAGCACCTCCCTGAGCTACAAGTCCTTCTCCAAAGAGCAGCAAACCATGGATAACCTGGAGAAGCAGCTGATTTGCCCCATCTGTTTGGAGATGTTCACCAAGCCGGTGGTCATCCTGCCCTGCCAGCACAACCTGTGTAGGAAATGTGCCAGCGATATTTTCCAGGTAGGTGCACTCCCGCGGAAAGCTCTGCCCCTGTGGGTTCGAGCAGCACTCAACTGAATGAATGGAAAAGCGGAGTACCGCCCAGCTGAGCTGGCTGCTTTCAGTAGTTGGTGAAGCTGAGGGGGGAATGATTCAAAGCACAAGTGGAGCTGGGGAAACGTCCCCAGGGTCCAGCTCCCTCAGGGCTGGGGCCGAGCTCGCACCAGCCTGAACTGCCACCTGTTTGCTGCAGGGAGGAGGCAGCACACAGGAGCTGGGAGCCAGCCCCCCGTCCCGTGGGGGCTAGGTGCTCTCCTGGGGCCCTTTGTGCAGCTTCCCTCGCCTGGGACCTGCAAACAAATGGGTTGTTGCACAAGGGTTTGCCCTGGTGCTTTTGAAGGGGCTGTGTTATCTCTAGCACAGGTCCTTGCAGTACCGTGAGGCTTGTCCGAATGGCTTCAGTGGCTTCTCCCACCAGACCTTTAAATATGGGCTTTGGATGGCCTGACCCAGAGCTCCTTGGGCTGGTAGGGAAGAAGAGGGGAGAGAGAGGGACGTGCCCTGATTTCAGCAGATTTTGGTCTGTCATGAAACAGCTGCCACATGCTCCAAGAACAAGGCTTTGTTGTCAAAACATATTTTGGTAATGTTGCACATGGCCTTACTCACCTCTCCTTGTGCTGCTTGGCAAGAACAGGCCTCGAATCCCTACCTGCCCACCAGGGGAGGTACGACCGTGGCTTCGGGAGGCCGGTTTCGCTGTCCCTCCTGCAGGCATGAAGTGGTCCTTGACCGGCACGGCGTGTACGGGCTGCAGAGGAACCTGCTGGTGGAGAACATCATTGACATCTACAAGCAGGAGTCCACAAGGTAACAAGTGAATGTGTACCCTTCACAGGAGGTCTGCCACAAAAGCAGACCCCACTTCGATGGCTGTGATGCCCTTCTGGTCTTTATCAGACATGAGGTTTATTTAGCTATTTTCTCTCTAGCAAATGTGGAAAGGGCTTGTGCTGCTGTGCATGCCTGCCTGTTTGCTGTGCCATGAAGCCAGCTCTCACCGAGCTTAGGAAGCAGTATCCGGATAGATGCTGAATTTCCCTCCTTCCACTTAGAGAAGACAACTCTGCCATTTTTATTCTCTCGAGCAGTACTTACCCTTGCAAGCAAAGCCCTTAAAGTCAGCATGGGTATTCACAGGAATGGGGGAAAAGTAGCTAGGTTCATGTTGTTTGTTTTATAAACTGTTCAAACAAGTATCTTTCTTGTTAACCTGTGTGTTCTCATGCTAAACAAAGAAATGGAATTTCAAATCTTCTTAGAAAATCCTAAGAGACAGAAGGTACAAACAAGGAGACAGCTGAATTGCACAAAGATACCCTACATCATAACATCAAATTAAAACACAACAAAAAATCTCCACTCCTGTCAGCTTGGGATGTGAACGCATGAAATCAAGTCTTATTTAGGACTCTGTAGAAGTGAAGGAATAGCCAGAGACAATACTTACCAGTGCTATGTGGTTGTGTATGAGAATCAGAATCCCAGGGCAGAGGAACGGGTTAATCCTAAAAAGTAAGATTGCTCCTAATGTGAATTGCCTGTAATGAATGTGTAAGTAGTCCAGCAGTACAACAGCATTACGTTCTCATCTCTTTTTCCCTATGATGTGCCGGCCACTTACTACCACCCTGAGGAACACAGCAGGAAGGAAGCTAAACCTGGTCCCAGGCCACCAAGCAAGCAGCTCTCACTGAGGGGTGCGGGCAGTTGTCACCAGCATGCATCTGTAGGGCTGGGTTTATAAGGCAAGGTGCTTTGTACAGCAGAAGGAAGGTGTAATCCTGGCCTGCTCCCACAAGCAGCTGGGCTTTGCAGGAACAACAGGAGCAATATCACTGGAGCAGGTGGACACCACCACTGGACCCAACTCCGTTGGTGGCTTAGGGCACTTCTACCCTCCTCCAGCAGAGGAGGTCAGTCGCCAGCAAAGAGGTTGTTTTGGAGCACAGCAGTGGCTTTGGCTGTTCCTGGCTGTTTGAATCCCCACAGGGACTGCTGTAGCTGGGCATAGCTTTGAGCTCCAAAACGCTGGAGAGCACGAAGATGGCTTAAAATTGTCCTTTCTGCTGCCCTTAGCACCCCGTGGCCAGGGAAGGTCATCTATCCTTGTGTGTGTCATTGATATCCAAGTAGTATTTGAGTCAGGAAAATCCCGGAGGAAATGAATCAGCAGAGTGGTGGACTTTGCTCTCAACCAAATAAGTTGAGTGGCCTCATGTCTTATATTTCTTTTCTCAACTCAGAGTTGTATTTAACTTAAAAAAATATGGAACTGCAGCTCCTTGTTCCTAAGTAGTTTGTGAGCAAATTGAACAAAATTCAGTTAAATGAAAATGTAAGAGATTTAGTAGGTTTTAAAAAATTCTACTTAAAGAAAACACAGCATAATGAATAAAAGGGGAGGGCAGAAAAAAATATAAATAGGAAGATATCTTTGCTTAGATACCTGTCCAAAAGGTGTATTTGTTTAATCCATTCAGGTGTTTATTTAACCTTCATGCATGTCCTTAGAATTAAAATAATTATCAGGGTTACATAGCAGCAATGCATAACAGCATTATCTAAACTATTTGGCACTTTGTAGGCTTCAGCTGCTTATCTCCCTCTGCCTAACGTTCCTGGGGCTCCCATGGTGTGTGAGTAAGGTCTGCTTTACCCTGCACTGTTCCACTGAAACAAAAAAGTCAAGGGAAATCAAGTCTTCTCCTCTTCTTCCGTTTGTACCAGTCTCTATCAGCCTGAGGGCTGTGTTTGGCAGAGGTACGTAGGAAGCAAGAGGTGTCACCTTTGCATCCTTGTTTCTTTCCAAGACAACCCTTCAGACTGGCGGCTCCTGTGACTTCCAGAAAAGGACCCTCTTCCCCCCAGGTCTTCCTGTGGGTACAATTCACCATAACAACTGTGCATGCCAGAGCAATGCCAGCTGTTTTTGCGTAAGCTGAGGAGAGTGGGGGAAATCCAAATAAGGAGTAAGCTTTGTCTCCTGCTTATACAAAAGTCATTTATTTCAAAAATATTTTTTTCTAATTTGAGTTTCTATTTGAATTAAGGCATTGTTCTTTCAAAAATCAAAGCTGTGCCATTGGATTGGGAGGCTCTGCCCAGGCCCTCGCAGGCAGCCCTTCTTATTACTAACAATTACATCATTTTTTTTATCTTTTATCACATCGATCATCAAACTCCAGCTGATGACAGTGTAGCCTGTTGCCCAATTTAGAATCTATTAGCAATATAAGGGGAAAAAATATTCAAGCAGGATGTGGTTCCTGCAAAGCTTTAAAGGAGGGCAAAGTGCTGAAACCAGCGGAAATAAAGTTAGCTAAAATATTAAACAGATATTTGAAAGTCTGTAGGCCACTGATTACCTGAACCTTCTGAGGAGCATCAGGGGGCCTGCTGCCACCAGGAAAGGATAGCTGCGGGAGGCTGCAGCTTCTCACAATCTCCGACAACCTCTAATGAGCTCAGCCGGCTATTCCTGAACAAAGGGTGCTTTGGTCTTTGTGTCAGCTGGATTCTGCTCAGGGTGGGTCGAGTGCTCCTTCTCTCTCGCACCTACAAGGGACAGTTCTCTAGGTGAAGGCTGGCCCTGCTGTGCACAGATGGAGCAGCACGTGCAGTGGTGTGCGCAGCAGGGACCAGGCAACATGGGGAAGCGCTGGGTGCCCAGCACCACCAGGAGCAGCTATCCCAGGCACTTCAGAAGCCTCATCTTGAGCTCCCAAGAGAGGATATGGCTCTCCAGGATGGGCTCCAAGGACACCTGGCTCTCAGATAGGCTGGCATGAGAGATGAGTAGGTGCACTGTGCACTGGCAAGGGTCTGTGTCAGAAAGCAAGGGAGCTGCAGGAGGAGCCCCACGGACTGCACAGCAAAAGAGGTGAGGAGAGAGATCACTTGGATCTTCTGCAAGTCCCCAAAGCCACTCCCCACCTGCACCAATAGTTTGTGTGGGTCAAGAATTCACAACAGTGGCATGTATGTATGTCACTCCAATCTTCAACAAGTGCAGAGAGGGAGAATCCAGGGAACTACAGGCTGATCAGCTTCACACCAATCCCTGGAAGCATGCTGGAGCAAACTCTCCTGGATCGCGTTTCCAGAATCTAAAAGACAAGAAGGTGATCAGAAGTAGTCAACATGGATTTGTGAAAGGGAATTCATGCCTGACCAACCTGATAGCATTTTGCAATGGGATGACTAACTTGGTGAACAAGAGAACAGTGGATGTTGTTTATCTAGACTTTCAACACTGACTCTCGTGATGTCCTAATTGACAAATTGATGAAATAATGTCTAGAGTGGACAGTGGACAGTGAGGTGGCTGAAACTGGCTGTAGTACCGGACTCAGCAGGTGATGATGAAAAGCACAAAGTCAGGTGGAAGCCATCAATAGTGGTGTAGCTAGAGGTTGATATCGGGGCCAACAGAGTTTAATATCGTCATTAAGGACCTGGACAATGGACAAGTGTACCATTAGCAAGTTTGCAGGTTTTACAAAACTTTGACGACTGGCTGGTACACCAAGTAGCTGTGCTTCCATTCGGAAGGGGAAACAGCTAGAGAAATAGGACAGCAGAAGTTTCATGAAGTTCAAGTAAAGAAAGTGCCAACTCCTGCTCTTAGGCAGGAATAAGCCCATGCAGCACTACATGCTGGTGGCTAACTGGCCAAGAAGCTGCCTTGCAGGAAAAGATCTAGGACAACAAGCTCACCATGGGACAGCAATAGGTCCTCATGGCAAAGGCAGCCAACAGCCTCCTGGCTGCATGAGGCAGAGCACTGCCAGCCTGTCAAAGGTGGTGATCCTTCCCTCTTACTCAGCACTGGTGAGACATTTGGAGTCCTGTGCCCAGCTCTGGGCTGCCCACTACAAGGGAGACACTGGAGTAAGTCCAGGAAAGGGCCCCAAACACGTTTAGGGAACTGGAGCACCTCTGCCTTGAGGAGAGGCTGAGAGAGCTGAGACTGTTCAGCCTGGAGAAGGAGAGGCTCAGGGGGATCTCATCAGTGTGTATAAATACCTGAAGAGGGAGTGCGAAGAAAATGGAGCCAGGCTCTGCTCAGTGGTGCCCTTGACAGGAAGAAAGGCAATGGGCACAAACTGGAGCCCAGGAAATTCCACATAAAACATGGGAAAATAGGAGAGATGCTCCAGGCCCTTCCTTATCTTCATGGCTCTTTGTTGGACTCTCTTGCAGTGCAGAGCCCAGAACTGGCTGCAGCACTCCAAGTATGGCGTCACCAGTGCTGAGAGCTCTCCTCTCCATGAGGTGCACAACACTTTGCACATTAAGGCTCAAATCCAATTTTAATGGAAAAGAATGTCTCTATTAGTGAAATGCAGGCTTAGTATCTCAAAGAGCAGAGCCACAGAACAAGAAAGCAAAGCTATTCGGCTATTTCAGATACCTGTGGTCACCACCACATCTATGATGAATCTTTTCTTCTAGTAAAGCCATGCTGTCATTTTCCTACTGGCTACTTTTTAATCTTCCATTTCAGGAGCAGCCACTGTTTTACAGTTAGAAGCTGTACTTCAGTCTTTGCTACACCAACATAAGCGTAGAGGATCTCCTCTGAAGTCAGTGAATATTCTGCAGAAAATCCCTCCTTTTGCAAAGCCTCAAAAGCAGACTGTAGATCTGTTTACTTCTAAGTCTTCTGTCACTGTCTTCAGGGCCCTGCGAGTTCAGGGAGTTCTGCCAGGTTTCCTGCAGCTCCTTGCGGCACCTTTGAACGTTGGCTACTTCTGGCTGAACTTGCTTGACACCGTTGCCTTTTTGCCCTGTGCTATGTGTCTTTCATGCTAGTGGCACAACTCCAGTGTCAAATAACATTCTAGTAGTTTCTGGTCTTGTAAACATTTTCAGGAAGAACAGCTATTTCAGGCTTAATTCATCACTTTGATATTCGTTGTCTGTTATTACTGAACCATATGAAAAACTCTACTGTAATACAATCTAAAATAATGATCTTTACATAATTCTTTAAACTTTTAATAGAATGAATGACTGGTTGCCTGCTTGAAAAATGGTGAAAAAAAAAAGAAAAAAACCTTCTATTTAATGCCATTAAATTCTATAGTTTCAGAAAATATTTTCTATCCAATGGTGATGTCATATTTCTATGTTGTCATTGTTCCACTTGTTACAGGTGAGTTCTCCCTTCAGGTGGTAGCATGGGGTTATAATGGATAATACGGTAAGGATTTCACACTGCCACTGTAGATGTCACAGCCTTTGGAGGCTCAAACCCCCAGGCACGTTCTCTCTGTCACTCTGCTAACCCTATCCAGTACCCCATGGTCACACACTCACATGCACAGGCTCAGAAAAGCATCAGCCTGCCCATACAGACTGCACCACAGCATGGACGCTGGGCAAGTCATTTAAGTGGCTCATTAAAGGAAGTTACAACTACATTGGTTCCTAAAATAGCAGGGGTTGGCTATTATGTATATGGCTGAATCATTTTGGTGAAAAGAAGATCAGAACTGAGCGAGTGAGGCTAGTGACAGCTCATGGCTCAACGTGGGTGAAGTTACACACTCCTTGTGTAACCCATACCCTTTGTGGCTGGTACAATCAAGATAGCTACTGCTAAAACACTCAGCACTGTACGGGCTATAGAATCATCTAGGCTGGAAAACACCTTCAGGATCACCAAGTCCAAATAGCTGGACACATGCCGCACAGCTAAAATTAGTTTGTGTGAGATCTTATTTTGGTTGCTGGCATGGCGTAAGGGCTGCAAGGACTTAGTCCATTTTGATATTGGCAGTTCCGATCTGGCCTTCACAAGGCACATAAGCAGAGATCACAGAGAGAGCTAAAGGCGTGAGGGCCCATTGATACCTACAACTCTTAGTTCAAATTAGTCCCCTACATAGGAGCTTTGCTGCCTCAAGGCCAAGTACCCAATATTTTGCATGGTGAACTCTAAAAGAATTACGTGTTTCGTATTTCAGGCAGACGATGGGCAACATGCTAACTGAAGTACACAGGTAGTCTGAGACCAATCTTAGTGAGGTTACTTACATTTTTAAATATGAGTGAGGATTCAGTCACACTCCCAGCTCAAATTCCATTTTGAGGTCGTGTTGCTGTATTCTTACCACATCCTATCGTGTCAGGATATTAAATGGTACCTCTGTCTATTTAGTCATCCTTTGAAAATCTACCATGAGTATTCAGCTCAGTCTCAGACACTGCTGTATGATTGTACCCTACGTCATGCCGATACCCTCAGTGTTGTCATCAGAAACTTGTGAGACCAAGTTTGTTTTAAACTTATTTTCTTTTGCAGGCCTGAAAGGAAGTGCGATATGCCAATGTGTGAAGAGCATGAAGATGAGAGAATCAATATCTATTGTTTGAACTGTGAAATACCCACCTGCTCCTTGTGCAAAATCTTTGGTGCCCACAAAGACTGTCAGGTTGCTCCTCTCACAAACGTTTACCAGCAACAGAAGGTAAATATCTTTTTAAATCTTATTATCCCCTAGCAATTGAAAGGACCATCAACAGGAAAGTACTCCCACGAGCTTCCTATGAGTTTCCAAAGTGGCCCAAGGGTGCTTTTTCCATTCCTGTTTGCAAGTAAAAGACTCACATGAATCTGTTGAAACTACTTAGGAACACAGAGAAATAAATTTATGAGATATCACACAGACAGATAATACAATGTCCCAATTTTTGTTAGCATAGTGAGTACACATTTCACACCAAAATTTAATGCGAAGCCGAGGATCTCCCTTTTGGGGTTCCTAATCTCTGTTTTTCAGTCTTCTAGATCAGAAAAATAAGCGTGATTTCCAGCACGTGATGGCCAGAGAACAGACCATTACAAATCAAACTGTTATCTATGAGGCACTTTTGCCTTTAAGCATCCCATTTTCAAGAAATCTTAAGTGAAAAACTTCCTCCTGCAATTGAATGCAGGAATATTCAATAGTTGGCAGCACAGGATGTACCTAACATCCTCTGCCCTTGCTGTCACCAGTAAAAGACTTGTTTATTTTTAATACAGTATTAATTTAAAACCTGACTCACTGGGTTATCCTCATGAGATAAACAGCTCATTTTTCTGGAGGGCCCCGGTGGGCCAAGCAATCAGACAGGCCAAGTTTGCAGTCCCAGCCTCCAACTTTGTCACACAGATGCTTGTGTGTGAAAACTACAAATGAGAAGTCACTTCAGAAAAGTAGCTATAACCATCCTTTTTGATCAAAAAAAGAGAGAGAAGGGGAAGAAGTTTTTTGGACAGAATCCATGCCCTCAATTACTCCCTTTCCATGGAAATTTGCAAGCACTGGTTTCTTTCCCAGTGTGCCTGTGGAAAGGGGCTCTCATGCTCAAGACTGAATGTGTAATCGGGAGGCTGACGGATGCATGCTTCAAAGGACTCTTTACAAAGCTGTAGAGGCCACAGACACAGTTGTCTTTGCAGCTAGGTCACTACAGCAGTATGCCAAGGGCTCCTTGCCCTCCTCTGAACCCTCCCTGAGTTCCCTAGGGAGTAGCTTCTCTGTCTTTCCTCTTCCAAGAACATCCCACATTCATCCCCATCTCCACACTCAGGTCGTTCCCTTCTGTCACTTGTAGGGTCTTTCCTTCTTCCTCCATGTAGAAGTCTCTGCCTCACCATCTCCAGATCCTTCCTCCTTCCATGTTTTCTCTTGCCATCACACAGCAGGGCCCTCCAGCTTCCAGATTTGGTCCCTGTGAGAGGGTTCCCCTGTTTCCCTCATGCCAGTGACTCTGTCTCCCTTTTCTCCCCTTATTCTCCCTTGCTTTCTGACCGCTGTCCCCAGCTCCACTGCCCTCATGGCAGGACCTCTGTGGTACCCACAGTCCCTCCAGGTCTCTTCTCTCCAGGCCCGAGTCCTCAGGGAAATACCACAGTGGTGTGGATGGATCCAGAAACCAGAAAAAAAACAGTCCCTCAAGTCTTCTCTGTCAAGAAACCCAAATGGAATACTTGACGGTTGTTGAAACATAGTGCTTTAGATAAAAGCATCTAGAGGAACCTCCTAGAAGAAAGTGCTTCTTCCTCTTCAAACCACAGCTTATTCTCTATGAAAATTTTAAAAATGTCAGTGTTTTTGTAGCATTTTAGGAGAGGAAACAAATGTCAGAGTACTAGTGGGAAACTTGTGGGCAGGTAACACTCTAATTTTCCATGGTTCTGGTGTAAAGTACAGCTGACACCTTAGTATGGCTCATTCATCCACTGTGCCCCAGTGTTAAACGGGCCACTCCAAAGTGGGACTGTGGATGGCCAGCTTCCAGAGCTGCCCAAGTGTCTAACACTCTCTCACTTGCTCTCCCCTCGGTGTCCAGTCCGAGCTGAGTGATGGCATCGCACTCCTGGTGGGCAGCAATGACAGAGTGCAAGGAATAGTCACGCAGCTGGAGGAGACCTGCAAGATGGTTGAGGTAAGTACCATGCCTTCCCGTGCAGTTATGTCACTGTGGAGTTTCAACTTTTAAACTGGTGATAATGATCACTCTTTACTATACCTCACTTGACCCCAGATGGGTTCCCACATCATTTTCCATAACCTGTGGCTTTGTATAGTACCAGCTCATCCAAAGGATATGTCCTGCTCAGCACCCTGCCTCTGGCACTGAGCCTGTAGCTGAGGACAAAGACTAAAGATAATCCACATCAGCATATCTTGCTCAGCATTCTTAGTTGCGCCGGTTATAAATGAAGTTAAAAACAGATCCAACAACATGCCATCAGCTCTCAGTTCATTTAATATCTAAGCTCAGATGCTAGAGCTGTAAAAGACCAATATTAGTCTAAGACCTGACTGATTCTGAGAAGAGCCTGTTTCTCAGACTCATGGGTAGCAGCAGCATAGCGCCCAAGTGTGTCACTGAACTCTGTATTTGGCTATTTTGCCTCCCGTGTAGCAGTTTTTTAATATATTCATGTAGTCCTTTAAGATTCTGTGAATCTTGTGTTGCTCATGGTTGGGATGAGTTTGGGCTCTTACTGTGGGTTTGGGTATTCTGGTAAAGGTCTTCCTCTGACAGAGCTAGAATTAGTTTTGTGTCATTCAATAGCAGAAGTGGCCTTTGTTTCCTCCAAGGGGTCTGCGCCAGCAAAGCAAATGTAAATTTCATCTCTGACCAATCTGAGCATCACAGAGTAATAGACTGAAAGCAGCTCATATGAATTGATTTTATGATCAGAGTTTGATGAAGCATCTGGCGAAAGAGTTGCGTCCCTCTCAGTCCAATTAGAATTCTATTGACGCTTCAGAGATGGAGCAGAAAGGGGAAACTACAGTGAAAAAGAAGTTAATCCAAGATGTATAGATTCTAAATGATAAGAAAAATTGATTCTACAATCTGTGTACACAATTGCCCTAGGCTTCTATTTCCTCAGAGCATGAAAGAACAGAAAATGTCCAACCTTGCTTCAAAGAACATAAAATCATTAGCCCAAATAAATGAGACAGTGCTAGCAGCAGAGTAAGAACTTTGTAGTCACGAAGCTTTCACATTGCAAGGGTGAAATTGGCTGCTATCAGGACTTTGCAGACAGAAACAAGCCTTTCAAGTGGGTTAACAGCAGAAATTCGAATGATATAAAAGCAAGAGCTTATACTCATTTAAGTTGAACTAGCGGACACAGAAACAAAACTTCAATCATCATCTGAAGTATGGAGAAAACACTGCTAAAAATACTTTTAAAAATACAACAGTTTTGAAACTAGCTTCTCCAGAGTTATCCTCTCAGTTTAAAGCTTAACCTTTACACTCAAAGCCCAAAGAAAGTGCAGCCATTTTACTTTCAGATATTTTAACAGGCTTCTCACCTTTAAAGTCAGAGATTGCAGAAAATAGATCTTAGAGCTTACCTTGGCACTTCCACGTTACGTTTCAAGCAAATCACATTTCCTACCACACAACAGCTTTGTCTGAGTTGACATCAGTTTGTCCTTGAAGTTGAAAAGCTACAGCTGGAGCTGAGAAATGTGCACAAATGGAAGCAACACTCATAATCCAGGATTGTCTCTTCTCTTTGCTTAATGCTTTGCAGAGAGCAATAAATGTCTGCTCCAGAAGAAAACACATGGTCATTTTTCTTTTAGCTCAAGTAAGCAATAGCCTACTGTTCTATATTTAGCTATTGCTCCTATCCAAACCTAAAAAAAAGAAAAACAAAACCAAAAACTCACCTGATTAATAACTTTACAGCTTTTAACTGATAGAAAGGTAGACTAAGTTCACACATTATACTGAAAATTAAAATATACATATATATGTAAATACTGGAAAACAACAACAAATAATTAAATAATATTTAGACCTGTAAAAAAAGAGTCAGATAACGAAGGAAAAATTACAGTGTCTTTTTTAAATGCTAATAGCATTGACCAGTCAATACAGATACTTCAGAACAAGCAGTGCAACTCATGCTTAATGACAAGGACTCCTTTCTTGCTCTTGTAGCTGTGCTTTAAAAAACAAAAAGGCTAAGGTTTTTTTTTGGAATGGAAAGTCATGTCTTTATTAACCTTTCTTATTACTCAGAATCTGATTAGGATATCTCCATCAAACAGATTTAATATGGGAACATTTTACACAGAAAAAACTATATTTCAGAAATATTTCAGCATTTTCATTCTCACACTTGAAGTTCACAACTCTGTAATGTCCGCTGGCACAAAATAATATGTATTAGAGCTTAGAAATAGGGAAGGACTTCTCAGAGCATGCTGCTATCACTCACTCTCTCTCTTCTTCCCCTAGCACTTGTCCTATATCAAGTGTCACAGACAGCACACACCTGTCCTGAAAGTAAGGTTGTTTTCCAAGTGATCTGAGTGACATTTCAGAGGAGGTCATTGTAGACTAAAACGAAGCCTGGAGCAAAAGGAATAGCAAAAAATAGTGGAAGAAAGCGAGGAAAGGAGTCAAAGAGGACAGGAAAGTTATATGAGGTCTGAACAATAGAATGACACCCAGCTTCCTTATCTCCACCCTGCAATTCATGAATCAGAGGAATTTCTGGGAAACTGCACAGACCTCCAGAAGGGCAGGACATGGCTGGACCCCCCATGTGTTTTAAACAAGTAGTGCCTGTTTAGCCTAGTCTTCCTCAGAGGAAGCAGAAGTGGATACTAGGGCCAATGCAACGAGATCTGTATTTGCTCCTCACCCTGAAGCACAGACTGTGGTGTTTGGCCACACGTCCATCTTCAAAAGGCCTTCTTTGAACAATACAGAGCAGATTGCTCCCAGCTCTTAGGAAAGAGCTCTGGCTGAAAGTTGAAAAAAGAAGTGGGGCTCTCTGTGGCCAAATGCTGTTTTACCAGTTCCAAAAGTACCGTGGGGATGTTAATAACCCTGTGCTGCCAGGATCTCAGCTTTATGCCTCAAGGGATGAAGATGAGGAATTGATTCAGCCTCAGTTCCTAGGAAGGAGATTAAAATAACCACCCCCATCCACAACCAGTTATAACCACAATAAGGACGTGCCCGTCTCGTGCCCCAAGGCACAGAGATGAATCAAGTGCTTGGTAGGCCTCAGACATTGCAGATAACCCATCTCCGCTTTCCTCCCCATAAATCCTCCCTTGCAAGTGCAGTGTGTTCTTGTTGGAGAGCGTTCAGTGAAGCAGTCATCAAACCCATCCTCTTTACTAAGTGAAATACAGTGTGTTATCTGGGTAGAAGGACAGTAAAAGCGTCTCAGAAAATGATGTGAAAATCAATGCCTGAAGGTAGGGTTGGAACCCGACTCCTCCCCCTTGTCTTTGTGCTTTTGTCACATAGCATTTCTTCGTAGTACCTCTACCTCATTCGGTGCACAGTAAATGGAATATAATGGACACCTGCTGTCAAAACAGAGCCTAAGAGGGCTTATGTAAAAATCAGGCCGAAGCAAGAAAGTTCCAGGTAGAAAAAGAAAATTCTCCAGAACTGCTTTGAGATCCTCTTCCCTTTAAAAAACATTCTGTTCGTGCAAATGAGCCCAGCTGCTACTATGGTGATTTTTTTTTGCTTTCTCTGTAGGCTTTGAAGTATCACTACAGACATCATAAATACCTTTCACAGCTCTTTAGCAGGCTGACAAGTTATACAATAACCTGTTTGGGGGCTTTCAGTAGTTTGAAATCCAGAGTTTGAGAACAGTTTTAAAACTTTTGTTCCAATAGCTTGAACTTTGAAAATTATAAAAGTCTACGGGGTCATTCAGAATCCTTTGCACTGTTCAGAAAGAGGAATTTCTTTGATGAAAATGTTTCCAAGTAGCTGTAAAAATAGAAACTCTTTTAAGAACATAACATGTTTAACATAAACCAAATGATTCACAGGAATGCTGCAGACGACAGAAAGAGCAGCTGTGTGAAAAATTTGATTATCTCTATTCTGTACTGGAAGAAAGAAAAAATGAGATGACACAAATAATCACTAGAACCCAAGAGGAGAAACTGGAACATGTCCGCTCCCTGATGAAGAAATATGCGGATCATTTGGAAGCTGTGTCAAAGCTGGTTGAGTCAGGAATCCAGTTCATGGAAGAACCAGAAATGGCCGTGTTTTTGCAGGTACAAAGTCTATAAGTAGAGGCAGGAGAAGAACAATGGGTTTACTGAAATCCTACTTAAGCATTTCTCAATTTTAGGCCCATTCAGAACTTGGTCAGCTTTGAGTGAACATTTACACAAACTTATTTTTTAAAACTGGCATCAGCACAGACAAATGACCAGGGCTCTCATGAGTAATATCCAAATCAAGAGTGTGAGTATTTGCCATTTGCACCAAAATGTACTATCCTGTGTAAGGATTTTCAGTTCCCCAGAGGAAATAGGAATTTTAATATTTTCCTATAATTTTTTTATTTACTCACACCTAAAATAGAGATTTCTGTGATTTGCAGATTTCATTTGCATATTGAAAGTGATTAACTTTCCAGGATTAAAACCAGATGTCGTAAGTCTCATTTTTAGGCCTTTACTTCAAAACTTTTCTATTTTCGTAATATAAACTTAGAACAGCTGATTAGAAAACCATTAGTAGCCTGTTCCCTGAATTCACTGATGTAGAATTTCTATCCTGCAGTGTTACAGATCTTCTACATCAAAGGCTGAAAGATTCTTTTCCAAAAGGAAAGCAAAACAAAAAAAAACTTATTTTCATCAAAGAATTGCTATTGAAGAGTACAATATTCTTTCCAGACAAATAAAATGTTGTGACTCCAGGCATATGCCCTCATGGATACTGAAAGACATAGTGTGACTAGAGGTTGTAACAGAACAATTGCTTTTCACCACAAATACACACAAAAAAAGCGCAAAAATATTCCTATATTTCATTTTTGTGGATATTGCATGCATTTGCTGTCAAATTCAGATTTTAATTAAAAAGTCTTCAATGAACTCAGGGGATTACTCAGCTGTTGACTAATTACCATCCAAGTCTATTCTCACTCACAGACTTCATGGTTGTCATTTACGAGATCCATATTAGTGTGTTTAGAAGCAGTTAGCGTAAGAATTAGATCTCAATGCATAACCTCTCTCAAAAAGTGGAACTGTTTAAGAAGTCACTTATTTCCCTTTTGTTTTCACAGAATGCCAAAACATTGCTCCAAAAGTAAGTATTTAAACCGGAGACTTGATTTTTTTGTAATGAATTACAAATTGCAAATGTATCTGCAAATCCAAATGCAAATAATCAACCCTTCTGTTTTAGAATTACTGAAGCATCTAAAGGATTTCAGATGGAAAAAATAGAAGACGGGTATGAAAATATGAACCAGTTCACAGTGAACCTCAGTAGAGAAGAAAAGATAATAAGAGAAATCGATTTCGACAGAGGTATGTCATTTGTTTCACCTAAATTGCTTTCTTAAATTGCAGTTGTGTATAATTTACATGATGATACAGAGTACGAAAACTTGAATCAGATGTTTGTCTCCATCCCAAGGTGTAACTAGACCATTTTGTATCAATTATAATCAAAACCAAAAATCTATCACAGTGAAAAATCACATAACCTGTTGACACCATTAATTTTACTTTTTATATAGCCTCAAGACTTTCCTAAGAGCATGATTTTTATTGACTCCTCATGTGAATGGGCGACAAAATTAAATGCTTATCTAAATCTATTAAGTACATTTTCCCACCCACAAGGTGCCATTATTTTATGGCTTGCCTACTATAGAAAGTCATTGAATAAATAGAATGTTTACTACTAAAAGAAATCAGGAAATATACGCCTTTTTATTCAGTAAAAATAGAGAAACGCAACAGAAATGTAATTGAAATTCAAGATCACAGTTATAGTGGGAAGCAAAGAGTGTCATCATCTTTCATACATTTAACATCTTGTCACGTAATTTGTCATGACATCATGACTAAACACGCTTAATATGTCTATGCACTAATGCAAAGTTGCAATCCTACATTTATCAAAGTAGCCTGAAATCTGGACTCATCTGTGCTTTAACTTACAGGGTAAGCCACAGGCAGTTAATGGGCATGAATGTTTCAAATAAGCAGACCTCTCCTATTAAAAGGCCTCATCTCTTCTACTAATGGTCATCTGGATATGCCTAATTTTCTTGCTATTGCTGGGTTCTGCTGTTACATTTCCATTTACCTCTCCCTGCCCAGTTACCTCTCACGCAGATGCCTGAGACTCAGCGTGCAGGCACCCATCACTAACTCCCATGCCACTAAAGTCAGCGTGTGAGGCTGGTCCCTGCAAGGACTCTACATGCCTGCTGCAGGCTTGGTCTCTGTGGAGTGGGATGGGATCCATGGACTAGCTCTGCTTGGCACATGGGTCCGTACAGCGGGACAGGAGCCATGGCACCAGTCAGCAGCAGAGCAGGTGTCATCTCGCAGGGCCATGAACCTCCAGGGATTCATGCTGTGAGGGACAGCCCCTGCTCACAGCCTCATGCCTGGTTTGTCCCTGTGATCAGCAACAGCTGCTACGTCCCTGCCACCCATATGCATCTGCCAAGATCACGACCTCGTGCACTCCGCCATGTGATAGGGAATGTGACACCCACCTCCTGGGGACGAGGCATTAGTAATGGCCTTGGGAATCAGAACTTCAGTCCTGCTGCAGTCAGTGAGGTCCTCTGCATGCAGGGGACATGGAAGCAGAGATTCAGCACTCTGCTAACAGGAGAGTGCCTGCCGATGTATTTGATTTGCTATTTGATTTGCAGATCTGCATGCCTTCTGCAGGTTCAGGCAGAACCACAACTTGTGCAAAATGTGCAGCCAATCTGTGGGCTAATGCATCCATCCAGGATTATTTCTCTGAAGTACCAGGATGGCTCTGAACAGCACCCGGTGTTTGTGAGGATGGATAGCATGATTATGCAAAACAAAACACGCTGTTAGAGAGCTCCCTCTGGAAAGGAGCCCAACCACAAATGCTGACGATAGGCTGTGTCATAGGATGTAAAAGTGTTGGACAAAGTTTAACAGCACGGTGTTAGGGAGGTTGGTACCCTAAACCTCCACAGTCAAGTATTACAAAGCACTAACCTGGTGAAACTTACTTTGATGGACTCAGTGGTGTTTTAAACAAACACAAACAAAATTGCAAGAGACATTTTTTGCATGGCAGGTTATGCCAGACCTCTCTAAACAGATTGCAGGTCCATGCCACGAATCCCTCGTGAGGATGACTGAGGAGAGCAGGACTTTCTGTCTGCTCTCCCATGGGAAGGGCTGGTTTAAGACTTTAAAAAGTGTGTGTTGAGTGTGCTCCCCACTGCGAGGCTTCCGCTGGCGGCTCTGCAGCCGTGCCCTGTGCAGGCTCCTCATTTCTGCCAGGGAGGTGGATCAGCAGCAGCTTCGCTGTGCAGCTGTAAATGGCTTTTTCATCACACAGGGTAGCCATCTTCACGTGGTGCTCAGCCCTGTCCTTTTACACTTGTCTCTGTAGAGGAGGAGGCAGAAGAGGAAGAGGAGGAGACAGTAGATGGGGAAGATCTGAATGAAGCCCACACGGAGTCATCGGGAGAGGAGGAGGAAGAAGAGGTGAAGGAGGAGGAGGAAGGGGCTGAGCGAGCATCACAGCTGCCCCAGCAGGACCTTGAACCACAGAGCACAACAGGCGAGCCCCTGGCCGAACCTGCCCCAGCGCCGCTGCCCGCTGCCCCGGCTGGCCAGGTAACTGCCCCCGTGGCCCCACAGCCCTGCCAGCTCTGCTGAGCAGCCCAGCAGAGCCACAGCACTGCTCCTGCAGCCCGTGGCACCTGTGAGTCCCTGCACTGGAGAGCAAGGCTGCTTATTGCCCTCTCACGGATATGCGCGGCTGTACCCTGTCCTCTCAGCCTGCGCATGTATCGCTTGGTGGGCAAAAAGTTACCTTGCTACATAAACCAGGGTATGTGTGGGTTACGTAAGATATAAATAAAAGAGATTCCATTTGGGAGTTGAGCGCATTATAATGGATGTTCTGCTTGCTGCGTCCTGTGTTTTAACTCAGACTAACTGTTATAAATGAAATAGTTGATAAAACATTTATACTAAGGGAATTTGGCATTCCCAGCGGATTCAGTGAGCTTTCCACCATCAGCTTTTAGATCATACTTCTAATCTGTTTACTGGGAATGACGTTTACATTCTTCTGCTCTGATCGTCCCAGGACTGTCATCTGGGAGGATGCAGGGATAACACCCAACAGAAGAGGAGACTGCCTTTAACCTAGCAGTGATACAACCTGGCAGCAAAGAGATTCAGGGTGTGAATAATTTAGGCCAGCACTTTTTCTTAAGGAATGTTGTTAGAATATGACCATAATTGCTGCATATTCTAAAAGACTATGTAAAAAAATGTACATTGTATGCCACATTAGCTGCCCATAGATGCAATTGGCTTAGCAAATTCTGCTCTTACACGATTTACCTGGTGATGTTGCTGAGTGGTTAAAGGCTGCTCTGATGATATTTGAAGAGGTCTGTGTGAAAACAAGAGAGCAAGTGATGAATTCTTGACTATAGCAAGCTTCCTACACAAAGGCAAAAAAATGGTGTAGATTCATTCTTGCTTTGATTTAAAAGCATACGTGAGTTTGCAGCAGTTGTGTGAAGATTCTCTTTAATCAGGTTTTATTGATTGCACTAAAGTTTGTCTTCTGAGGATCTGCACTGATTTGACTAAACTTACATAGCATAACTGATATGCAAACAAGAGCTAGACATAAGCAAGCCTGCCTGCTAACGTCAAAGCCCTCACTTCCAAGGCTAACATGGAAAAGGTGTGGCATGCTGCTCTAGTGATTGTAAAAACCATTATGACTTGGTCAGACGTGGAGTCTGGCATAGCATATGGCATTGCAGTGTGTGGGACACGTATCTCAGCTTTTGCCTTCTGGTGTGAGAAAGGCAAAGCAGCAATGCAGCAGTGATAGCATCTACCGCGTGGGTGAGCCCTGAGAGCCTGGAGCAAGCAGGGCAGCATGGCTCAGACAGCTGCTCCTCTTCCCAGCACGGTGCAACTGAGGTTGCTTATCGTACTGATAGCAGGGCTAGCTGGCAAATGTTTCTCTCCAGTGTGCTTATACTCTCTTTATCTGACCGCTCATATTAACAGATTCGCTGGCAAATGCACTGCTCAACCCAGAACCCAACGCGCCATTCCAAGGCGCCTACACCTGCTGTTTGTTGCTGGTGGAGCTCTTATGTGGGATTTCTTATGTTTCCAGAATGGAATTGGGTCTGTGTCTGTGTATGGGATGAAATACAGTAATTAATCAAGAACCTGTAATTTGGCAGGCAGCTGTGTCCCTTTACTGGACAGTCACTGGACAGTGTATTTGAAACATGGAGCCTCCTCCTCCTCCTGTGCCCGTTGTTGCCACTCTGTGCCTCAGCTTGCTTCCAGGGATCTATTCCTGACACAGAAATGGATTTAAAATGAGGCTCAAAACATATGGCGATATGGATTAAGGAACCTTTGCCCCTCCCCATCTAATTCTGCCCTCTTATTCTAGTTTTGGGTAACCTATTTTCTTTGCCATATCTGTGTTATTCAAATGCTGGTTGCTTTTGCTCCATGTTTTGATTATAATTCTCTTGAACCTTATATTAAGGCAAATACATTCCTTGTGGTGAGGTATTAACAAACACAGCACACAGGAAGGTAATGTGGTGCACTCTGCTTCTTCTTTTTATCTGTCCTGATTAAGGATGAGGTTGTGACACCAAGTGGTTCTCAACAGACTGCAGAGTCTGACAGTCAAGTGCCACCCGCAGCAGACACCGTCGATCCCTTGTTTTACCCTAGCTGGTATAAGGCTCAGCCACGGCCAGCCAGCAGCCCGAGCTCAGCCCCCGTGAGCGGGCTGGGGAAAGTAGGGGCTCCCGTTTCTCCGGAAACAAGTGCAAAGAAGGCAGAAGCCCCAGAAGCAGCAGCAGTGGAGGAGAGCGCGCCGGGGAGTGGTAAGGAAAGTAATGCCACTGCAGCGACATCCAAGGTCAGTGCCACCGAGGTCAGCCCAGAGGGTTGTGATGTGCAGCAAGGCGGGAGCGGCAGCTGTTAAGGAAAACCTGACCTAATTTTCCTCTGCATGTTAATAAGAATAATCTGAGAAATCTGGAAACAGCCTAACTCATCATTTCAGCCAATCCCTGGATTTACAGATGATTGGAATATGTGACAGGCTGATTGTCAGCTGCAGAGTGGCATGCCAGCAGTTGTTTGTGCCTAGCTGCCAATGCACCTAGTCTGAGTTGCTCATGCACATGCTCAGGAGCTGCTGGAAAGGCTGAGCTGCCTCTGCCCATCAGACGCTTGCATGTGTTAGTAGCAGACAAGTCCTGTGCACGAGATTATTTTTGTCACCTGTTGCAAGCCTGTGCACATCCCATGTACACCGCTGTGGCTTTGCCTTTGCAGCTTGGTGGCTGCAGGTACAGCTTTTCCCTGCAAGCACAGAGCCATGCAAATACCCAGTGCCTTCCTGTGTGCTTGACTGCCTCAGTAAGCCATGTGATTTACTGGGTTCAGATCTGTTGCAGAGGGTTTCCTCCAAGGGTTCCTGTGAGTTGAGTAAAGGAGAGCACAGCAATAATATATTCTGGTTCTGTGCGGGACTCCTAGCAACATGATGAGATAGCAGAGATTGATGTGTCAGGCTATGAGAGGTTGTTTCCCTTATAAGAAGAATGCTAGAGTTGAGATAAACTGAATTTAAATATTCTTTTTCTTCTGCACATGCGTGTAAACTTCTGATGGGTCAAGGACTCAAGAGACAGAACTGAGGGGGCTGTGTGTGAAGTATTTGCACATCACACCTGCTCCTGCCATAGGGGATGACGACCAGCCCATAAGCAGCATGCTGAATCAGACTGTCCAGGTTTGCAGATGTCAGGCTCAAGCTGTATGGCTTAACAAAGACACTACCTGCATGTGTGAGATGGTAGGAGAGTATGTGTGTGCATGTGGAAAAGCACAAGTGGGTAGTAAATATTTTAGTGCTGTTTCCTTAAACATTGGAGTTGTCCATTCAGCATACATGAACAGCCCGATGATAATAAGCCATTGGGTGCTGAATGAAAAGTTAGGAGGGCTTCGTACAGATGTGGTAAAAGGGGCACTGTCTGTTGGCTGAAGTGTTGCATACAGTGTCACTGTATGCAGTGACACAAATTTGGCGGAAGGATTCTTGGTGACTTCAGTTGTAACAAAAGCAAAATTTGACCTACAAATTCCAGTAGTTATTTTTCAAGGTCAGGGTTTGATAGGAAAACAAGAGTGGAATAAAAAATACATGTTTAAAAATTATCAAATCCTGTATGACCTTATCTTCTTAGGTATATTCCATATGAGCTGGCAAAAGCAGGCGAATTCACAATGAAATTTGTTGCTGCTGTTTCTTCATATCAGTTCCACAAATGAACAGGCTCACAAACGTCACCACAGGTGGCTGAAATCCTTACTGGATAGTTACCCAAGAGCTTGCTTAACTCTGATCTGCTTCTTTGGGTCCAAATTTGCCAGCAGCAAGTAAAGTAGCAGAGCTAATGTTTGGTGCAGCCAGCCTTCTGGAAGAGGGCTGCCGTGGCTTTCAGTCACACGGCAGCAGCAGAGCAGCACCCAGCTCTCCTCATGGCCCAGTACAGGGTGCAAAAACAGGCGAGTGGGAAAGATGCCAGTGCCTGGATTTGTGGGTGCTGTGTCTTGGTATTTTCCAGGATCGTGAGTGACACTGACATTTGGGGAGAAGGAGGATGTCGAGAGGAATAGCACGTGGTTCCGGGGACAGGGGGAGGAGAGAGTTGAGGAGGAGATTTCCCTGGGCTGGAGGCAGGGGGAGTAATGGAAAAACAGAGGGAGCAGAAGGGTGCAGAGTTACTGAGGAATGGAAAATCTGGAGTGAGCAAGCTAGGCAGGGTGGCAGGGTGATGCCATGGCCAGAGTTACAGATCTGAGCTGAGTTGTGTGTCACAAGCAAAATGGCCGCTGTCCCGTGCCAGTGGTCATTTTTCAGTGAACTTCCACTTTGTTTCCTTCCTGCATGTGACTTTTACACAACCCACTCTCAAATGACAAATTTGTTTGTTTTTTAAATACCTTGGCTGATGTTCCTTATGCCCCTGTTTTTACTCCCTCACTCCAACTGAAGAGTGTTAAGGAAAAGCGCTGTGGAAGCAGAGCTTTTTCACTGAACTTAGTGATAAAGACAAGTTCATGTTCTGACAACACTGGTGAAGCATTCTTCTTATTTTCTCACAGGAGTTAGCATTCTGCATATCACTTTTGGCATTTCTTATCATGCTACATCAGCTTTGGAATCTGATTCAATACATTTATTCTTTCATGGGTAGGAAATATTTCATTTTACCATTAACTAACAGTCCAAATAGTGTCTCTGGTGATGTTCCTATATGGTCTTAAAGGAAGTTTTCCCTTTTTTCCCCCATCCAAAAACATCATGCTACTTCACAATTCAAGCTGCCTAAAACATTTCTTCCTCGCACCTTCCAAACGCCACCCTTCAGCTTACTCCTGCATGGTTAAACGTTGCATCTCCCCGGTTCAAAATGGAGGGAGAAATGCACTTCCTCAGATATATGGGCTTATATTTCAGTTGCTGTTCAGTTGGCCAGTGGGATGGAGACCCTGAGGTTTGACAGATGTGCAGAGCCGAGCTTGTTAAATCCAACAAATGGGGGAGTATATCAGGAAGGAAATGACCCTGCAGCTGGGACTCATGCCGTGAGCAATCTTTCCCCCCTGGGGATCAGAGCCCAGGCCGTCCCCTTGGAGCACTGCTGTGAGGACAGTCCCCTTCTGCCCCAGCCCACACAGCACACATGGCAGTGGGGGACTCTTTGTGAGGTTTTTTTAATACCAAAAGGCATCCAAAGCCACCCCTCCCATGTTCCCAGTGAGCACAGGGTACCAAAATGGTCCTGAACAGCATCCCCATGCCACTGGGGTGGACCACAACCCTCTAGAAACATCCATGGTTGTTTGGTTAGCAAAAAAAAAAAAAAAAAAACTACCTCTAAGAAAAGATGCAAGGATGCATTTGTGAGCAGTGCTTTTATGAGCACATCACTGAACACCCTGGCAGCTCACTCCCCTTGAACCCTTGAAAGAGCACCAAAAGTGAGCACAGCAGTGCCCACAACAGGCCTCGTGGGAGGGAAGGGGAGGCCCAGGCCTGCCCTGGCCCACAACAGAAGGTGACAGGGTGACAACACCACTTGATCTCACCAGACTCACCAACTGGGACTGCTGCCACACAGACACCTGTGGCTGTGCGTGTGCTTTTAAATACCTGCTCTTTGAAAAATGATGTCTTGGATAGGGACTTTTCACAGCATCAAGGCTGAGCGAACAAGGGATAGATTTTGCACCCCCAGGTTTTCAGCTGACGTCATAAATAGAAAAGGCACTTCCAAAATGTGAGCACTGGGGCAGGCTGTGAGTACTCTGTTTCCTTTTCTTCTCCCCTTTTCTGCCCCTAAGTAGATCTAAACGAAGGGGGTCCAGTCTATACTGAGACACAGCAAAGCATGATTAGTACATGCTTTTCTGTAGGAAAAGTCTTTTTTCCTTAGATTGCACTAGTTGGAGCTGAAATATCTACAGAATCAAGGATTAGGGATTTCACCTGACCTTGAAGTTGTCCTGAATACAACAACTGTAAATTAAACCTTAAGTACTCCCTAACTTCTTTTCTGGAATAACTCCTTTTTGTAGACAGAATCCATGATTTAGTTCTTCCAGCTCCAAATTCACACCCTCCTCAGGTAAGCTGTGTATTTATATTCAGTTTTCAAAGTGATATGGCTAATCTGCAGGGAATTCTGAGTTACCACTGGAGTATTTTATCTTATTTGCTGAATACCAAAGACCTCTGACACAAAGCAACAGTAGTTACTTTTGAGTGCTCACTCTAATGACAGAAAAATGCGGTTTTGGTCTATTATTCAATACAAAAATGACTGCTTATTTTCTGTAATGCACTCTGAGCGATGTACAATATGATATGGTGCCTCTATGAAAAATCATGGAATCATAGAATCCTTAGAGTTGGAAGGGACTTTTAAAGGCCATCTGGTCCAACTCCCCTGCAATGAACAGGGACACCTACAGCTAGATAAGGTTGCTCAGAGCCTGGTCCAGGCTGACCTTGAATGTCTCCATGGATGGGGCTTCCACCACCTCTCTGGGCAACCTGTTCCAGTGCTTCACCACCCTTACTGTAAAAAACTTTTTCTTTAAATCCGATTGAAATCTCCCCTCTTTTAGTTTGAAACCATTTCCCCTTGTCCTGTCACCACAGACCCTGCTAAAGAGTCTGTCCCCTTCTTTCTTGTAGCCCCCCTTTAGATACTGAAAGGCAGCTATCAGGTCACGTTGTAGCCTTCTCTTCTCCAGGCTGAACAGCCCCAGCTCTCTCAGCCTGTTGTTGTAGGGGAGGTGTTCCATCCCTTGGATCATTTTTGCAGCCCTCCTCTGGACACGCTCCAACAGCTCCACGTCTCTCCTGTGCTGAGGACTCCACATCTGGACGCAGTGCTCCAGGTGAGGTCTCACCAGCGCAGAGCAGAGGAGTAGGATCACCTCCCTCACCCTGTTGGCCACACTTCTTTTGATGCAGCCCAGGATTCTGTTGGCTTTGTGGGCTGTGAGGGCACATTGCTGGCTCATGTGCAGCTTGCCATCTACCAGCACTCCCAAGTCCTTTTCAGCAGGGCTGTGCTGTATCCTTTCATCTCCCAGCTTGTATTGATAGCAGGGGTTACCACAGTCCAGATGCAAGACCTTGCACTTGAAACTCCTGAGGTTCTCAGGAGGTTGAACCTCCTGAGGTTCTCCTGG
Source organism: Penelope pileata (assembly GCA_013396635.1). Lineage (NCBI taxonomy): Eukaryota > Metazoa > Chordata > Aves > Galliformes > Cracidae > Penelope > Penelope pileata. The sequence goes on along the minus strand of WBMW01001149.1, from coordinate 399,482 downwards.
AACCACTACTGGAACCTATTTAGGTCTCTCTGGATGGCATCCCATCCCTTGGGTGTGTCAACTACACCACACAGCTTGATGCAAACTTGCTGAGGGTGCACTCAATCTCACTGTTGATGTCATTGATGAAGATACTGAAGAGTACTGGTCCCAGCACTGACCCCTGAGGAACACCACTCATGATAACATGATAAATTCCTGTTTGGATTTTACGTGCAAAAATTCCAGCACAATGACTGAAGTCTCCTAAAAAAAAAAGGAGGGAAAAATAATATATCATCTATGCTTTATCTGCATAAGTTATGCAAAAAGATGCACGGTCTGGTGGTAATTTGAATTTGAAAAGCATTGGACACTGTGAATCTCAATTAAATTTACGGAGCACCGTTTAATTTTCATTTATTTGTGTTTGGTTTTGAAATTTTGTTGTATTATTGCAAGAGGACATAGAGCTTGTTTGTACTCCTGGGGAATCAGGCATGTGAATAGCATTATGCTCTCTTGCTTTTTTAAATCAAAATACCTTTTGAAATTAAAAATAGACCAATGCTGAAAGCTCTCATTTGAGACCTCTTTCTTTGTGGTCTCTAGTGACAGCTTTATGATTTATTTAATCATGAAATAGAAAGGAGGTGAGAGAGAAAGACATCTTGGTCTCGCTCGGACTCTATTTGCATGAAAATGATTTGCTTCCCCACGTGTGGCAAGGTGGCTGTTTAGACAGTTTACGTGTCTTTATCTGTCCTGTGAAGTATCGGGTCGCTGCCCTTTTTTGTGTGTGATAAGCCCCTGAAAGCCAAATAACAAAACTACTGGAAATAAAAATGCTAATAACAATTTACGATGATAATAATAGCAATATAAATCTGCACAGCTATCATAAAAGCAGCGCATACTTTATTTTCCGGCTATTACAATCGAAAGCACTGATAGGGATTTCCTTGCTTTTTGGCAGCAAGCAGCCAGTTCTACCTATTAACCCCCTGATTTCTTTATTTAAGGGACACTTCTCCGTGAGAGATGGCAGTGCTGACATTTCCCCCAAAGCACAGGGGGGTGCGTCAGTCAGGGCAGGGCAGCATGAGGTGCAGCCTACACAGGCGTTCAGATAACTCGGTCTGAGGAGGGGTGGCATGAGGTGATTCAGCACGAAGGAAACAGGAACCTCAGCACTGCAGGGACACTTCCCACTTCAGGGAGCGAAAAGTTAGGGGCATAGTCACCGTGGGCTGCTCCTGAGGCGGATGGAGAAAGAGAGGCATCTCGCTAACAGCGGCTGCTGCACACTTGGCACCCTCTTCACATCCGTCTGCTGAGACTGAGGTGACCCTGCTCCTAACCCAGGTGCCTCTGCTCAGCATCTGAAGTTAGAGGGATGTTTTGAAGCAATTCTGAGCCTCTGCGGTGACAGACAAACACAGGGAGCGGGAAGAGACCCACGCGCTGCCTGGCCTCCGTGGGGAGTCACGTATTAGGAGGGTGAGACAGGCATTGACAAGCAGCCCCTTCAGTGCGCAGGAGAAACAGATCTTGGAGTCCAAAACAAAAACAAGAAAGCTTAGAGACAGTCCATGTGATGGGTTACAGGAGGAGGTGAAGCTAGCCTTTACCGAGTCTCAAATTGTCTTCTTGTCTCAGAAGACAGGCTAAGTGGGACAGGAAGAAAAGTGCAAATTTTGTGCATTAGACTTAAGAAACTCCTTCCAGTGCTTGACATTTCAGGCCTCAGACATGTGTCTTTGTGTTCTTTATACCTGGAGGATGCTACCAATGGATATAGTTGTGGAGCTTTTGACAAGTGAAGAATAGTGTGCCTGTTATTTCATAAATACTTGCAGCACCCAACAGCTGGACTGGTGCACCTGGAGGGGATATGGGCCTTCAGTCTCTCCTAAATCTGACGTCCAGATATGCACTGAAGTCATCCTTAGCAGTACCTTTGGTTTTTAGGAGCATTAAGTATCTGTCTCTTCTACAAATGCAAATGTGCAATACTCCCAGCTGTCAGTTATCTAAGCTTATCTTGCTGCCCAGCTTTAGACAACCAGACTTGAAAACCTGGCCTTGAGTTCTGCCCTTTAGTTCACTTGTGCAGACTTCTGATAGCTGGAGAAAGCCATGCACATAAGAGCACTTTCCAGGAATGTATAATCCTAATATCATCTTCACATTCAGAACCTCTCTGTCTCTCGGTTTGTAAAAGAGGAATCCCAAAATCAACAGAGTAGTGGGTATCGTATAAAAAAACCTTCTTGTGTTGTCACTGGAAGAAGGCAGATCTCCAAATACCTTATATCTGCTCAAATTATTTCAGTCTGGTTAAAATGCAGAGGGTAATTGATACAAAAATAAGGAAAAGTTTGTTCATCTTTTCCCTAATCAGCTTTTTGTAGGCCACATCCCTCATGTAGTGACATCATATAAATTTGTGAGTGTTTATGAAAGTCTTGTATTCACCCGGGTCTCTGATTATCCAGTTTATTTCACCTCAGAGGAAGCACTGGACCCCATATTCAGTTGCTCAAAACCCCCATCAGAGAAGTGTCCGTCTTTGGTACCAAAGGACTCAGGCACACACAGCCAGCTTGAAAGGAAAGCAAGTTAATCATCCACAAACAATATTATAATCTAATTTCCCTTTGCTGCCAGTAAGTACAGTGCTTTAATTCCATGAGGATATAAAATATAATCAGGACTGAGCTGTTTGGGAGGAGAAATACTAATAGAGTGGCCTATGTTAATCTTGTTTTATTAGTTTTAAAATTTTCTATTACTTGCTTGCAACCTTATGCCATCTGCCAGAATTACCATAGGGACAGTTCTCTCTGTATTCATGTATCGTAGCTCTCTTTGCCCTGCTGCTAACACTTCAATTTCAGCAGGTGATCCTTCATATATTTTTCCCCAAGACAGCTTCAAATCACATGTCAGAGGGGTCAATATTTAGCTAAGTTTTAGCCAACTGGTTGTCATGTCAATATGAAGACAATGCGGACAAAATAAGATCATTTGAAATAAAAATACACACCATGTTCATTGCTCGTGTGCCTCTGCTTCTGCACCACTCTATAAAAGGTACAGGTCCACATTTTAGTGCAGTGCTGCTCTGGGATGACTGCACAGGCATGCCAGTGGTACACAAATAATTGTTTCCTTTCTCTTCTACAAACTGGAAACTCAGTCTTGCCAATCTGCTTGAGTAAGCAAACTAAGACATCCTTGAAAGCCAACGGCTCCCAGAGAGGGGGTGGCATGCTGGAGAGAAGGCAGCCTCGTGAGGCTGGATTTTGGGGGACCGATGCTAGGCATGATCCTTTTCCTGACACAGCCATCCCACAGCATGTCCTGGAACGGGACGAGGAGTGGCAGCCCAGGCAGCGCTCCCCAGGAAGCCAGCTGCTGCTCCAAGGGCAGTCTGCTCCCTTGAACAACAGCATTTAGCATTAATGGATCTGGAGATACAGAGAGCAAAATCTGACTTTATACTTACCACCTAGCTCTGGATATACTTGGAGTGTATCCTTTCTTAAGAAGAAAACTGGATGGTTTCCTACCATGCCTGTACACTTAAAATATCTGCCAGATTTGACTGGATGGAAAATGGGTCATCTATCCGCAGTGAAGCTGAGCCTTTTGCAGAAGACCCATGAACCAGTTAGCCTACGAGCCCCAGCTGAATTCTGTTTGAAGCTTCTTCCTAAACACATCTTAAATATCACTTTGCGAAAAAAGTTTTCAGCCAGTATCTGAAATACAAAGCAAGCCCCAAGTGCAAAAACCTCTGTTAACATTCCAAAAATTCTACCTCTGCTTCTCCATAACTTGAAGTACCGAGGTGGGACTGAGGTATAACATTCATGTCTGAGGCCACTCAGTCTGGTGTTTTGTTGGTGGCAAATTCAGCTTGTAAATTTCCATTTTGCATCTTGACTTTGTGCTTAAGGTGAGATTTTTTTTTTCCTTTGTTTAGTGAACACATGCAGAGAAAATCAGGAAAGTCTTGATTGCTCCTCTTTTAACACCTCTCTTTCCCTTGCTTCTGAGAATTATCTGAGTGATTCAGAGGCAGCAGTGATGAGTCGTGAGGGCAATGCATTAAGGCCAGCTTTCAGACAACAGTTTCTCATAATTAATATGAGTGGCAAATATTTCACCGGAAGTTTTACCTTGAATAGTCTGGCCTGTGATTTGTCTAGTGAGTCATAGGTACCGTCTGATTTATGTATGTTTCATTTTTCTCTCCATTACTAGCAATAGGATTCAACGATGACAGCGTGGACAAAATTATTTCTCTTGTTTAAATTAAAACAAAGGCAGGCTCACCTAGACATCGTCTTTCAGCAACTAGCTCGTTTAAATACCAAATTCTACCTCCATTAAGCCTCTTCCTCCAAGCATTGCTCACGCTGTTCATTGTTAAGACATTCTGAAAAGAAAATAGGATGTAAGCAAAAAGTATTTCTTCATCATGGATGAACTGTTGCTGTTTTACATCACTTTATGGTAGATCTGTGTCACAACAACACAAGCCATCTGTTTGTAAAATGTTTGGTTAGCTGTCATCTCGTTACCTTGAGACAGTTCAGGCTTTCATTGTAGCTGTGAACTGAGCCACAGAAAGCAGCGTTCGTTGTCTCTGAACCCTTAGAGATGGACCAATATTGAAATAGCAACCTATCCGACTAGCCGTATGGAAAGTCCCACTGACAGTAATTAGCAGTTAATTAGGGCTGGGCCCTTGTGTTTGAATACTGCACCCTGCCATTTCCAGGCTTTTCTGGCTGCAGGACAGGCAAGGGAGCGGAGTGTTTGACGTGGAGATGCAGGTTAGATGGCTGTGTGCACATCCAGAAAGAAACAGGAAAAATGAGAGTCATATCAAACACAGCACTGACTCAGTCTTAGATCCCTTTTCAGGCGGTTTATACTCCTGACATGTTTTAGAATAATCTTCAGGTCGTTAAGTAAGAGACCAGTGACTAATTCAGGCAGCCTGCTATCCCAGGTTTCCGTCCAGTGGAGATAGATCAGTGCCATCATACCCAAACCATGCTTTAGATGTCCCACAGAGATGTCACGCCCACTCCTCCTTTCACTGAACAGAGGATGAGGATCTCACAGCCCTGGAGAATAAGTGATCTGAACTTCTTATTGTTCTCTTTCATTTAGAGAGCACCCTATAAAATCTGCCTGAGCCTATCTCAGCCACCAAAGGTGGTGACTGATATACAGCCCCAGTCTCTTAGCGCGCTCCTGGCTCAGCACTTCTGCACACAGAAGTGGCTATTTCTCATGATGACACACTTGCTGTTTGACTTGCTCTATTACAAAATGCCCTATTGAGGAAAGGTGGCTGTTGTTTCTTCCATCAGTAATGGTGAGCATTTTCAATGTCTGGCACCAGATTTACCTTTTCAAATGCATTCATTTTTACATTTATGTGCAATTTTATAATTTAATTTTATAAAATAAATAGACTCCTTTTTTTTTTTTTTTTTAAGTGAAATTGGTGCTCAGATGCACGTCCCTTCAAAGCTTGGCTCTGGTGACTGTTGTCTGTGGTCTTTACACCAATAATAACCAGATCAATAACTGTGATTGAATCTGAAGCTTTTAGAGCAGCATTTATCACAGCTTCCTCAGACCTCACCTGGGAACAGTGTAAGATGGCCAGAAGGAAGCTTGATTTCATACCCTGCCCACAGGCTGGGAGAACACTGTGTGAGCAGGCCAGCCTTGCTGACAGGCGAGCACAGATCATGATGTGAGGTGTGATACCACCAATGTCTGCCTGGGCAGCCACAGTGGTGCTAGCTGAACAAAGCATTATCGCTGGAGTGGAGACGTTTTGTGGCTGCCAGGTTCAGTTGCTGTGGTTGTAGTAAGGAGAAGATTTGGGCAACTGATGACTTGGCAAAATGAGCATACAGAGGAAAAAGGTCAGAAGCAACAGGCAGAGGGAATTAGCTGTGGTATAGACTTTCTGTGTCTGTTAGACAGTGGCATTAGAGAATGGCAACCTATTGCTTCAACTGGTGTTCCAGATTTTCTTCCTGCATCTTCATCAGTGTATTTTTGTCTCTCAGAGAAGGTGTGCTGTGTCTACAGTTCCTGTATACCACCCCAAAGCACTTACAACGACCCAACTAAGTCCATTACTCATGGTGTGAATATAAGCAGTGTTCAGACCTCTGAAGCCTGGTATGTGTCCACTCCTCGTAGCTATTCTGGCTCTGTTATCTGATCCAGTGAATGGAGCTCTGGAGTGAGTCATGGTCTGAACTGGCACTGTGTCTCATCCATTGGCTTTACAAAAATACCATTTGCAGAGGAAGAAAAAGTTTTAATTTACTACACTCCACGCTACTCAAAGGAAAGACGATATAACAGAGACAAAAAGAATGTTTAAACCATTGCTAGATTTGGTCCTTCTCCCTGAAAATTAATAGTGAAGTTTCTCTTACATGGATTGGATGGGTTACTCTCACAGAGCAGTTCTCCGTCTTTACATCACATTTAATTTGTCGGGCTGAAGTCATATCTACTTATCTGATGAAGCAGAAGTAGGAGGAAGAGAGGAGAGCTGGTGGCCATGAGCCATGGCTTCCTGGCACTGATGGCCAGTTCTTGCCACTAACTCCTGCAGCCTCTCAAGATGATTCTTCCTTTGCTAGACAGTTGTCCAGCAGGACCAGAAATGCAGCAGGAATGACAGCTGGCTCATTGATCAGGAGAGCCTTGAGGACTTCACCATCAGAGGAGCAAAGATGGGTGGATAATCCAGGAAAGACACTTTTGATCATGCAGCCTTAACATTCATGTTTGTAAGACTCCTCCCCTCTTCGGTTTCCTTCATTCTCCTGGACAGGTTTTATGCAGAACCATAGTTAAGTACTCTTAACAAAATGTAATTCCAGAAAGCTGCAGCAAAGGGTGAAATATGAAAAATGTGTCTTATTTCTGGCTTTTTTTTTTTTTTTTTTTTGAGTCATGAAAGAGGTTTATTACATACAGAGGGAATTTGTTTGTCCCAAGTGCCAGATAGGAGAAAACCACCCTCTCACCTATTCTCTAAAACTGCTTCCAGCACTGGTTCAAGAGTCTGGAACTTGGTATCCTATGGGAGATGTGCAAATCCTACACCAAAAGAAGCAAACTGGTCTGTTGTCCTCTGAACTGCATTTGGTCTCTTTAAGGTCATTATGCAAGAGACCTTGTGACAGACATTAGCCACATAATGTTAATTGAAATATAATGAAAATCTATCGAAATAAGGCATTTGCTCCCAATGGACTTTTAAAATTCATTGCCAACCACTATTAAGAAAGTGACATAGCTAGTACTGTGATTGATGGAGTTTGTCTGTGCGTATTATTTTGCCTGTCACCATATGTGTTTTTGTGGCAGGTAATCGTAGCAATTATTTCAGGGAATATTCTATTGGTTCCCACTAATAAAAAGAAGAGTTCCATACAAAAGAAGCAGCCTCTTAGCTTGAAAGAGAGTTGTTGTGATATGTGTGACAGCTGCCAGGTGTTTAGGTGAAAGAACTAGACTGCATAAAAATATGAAAACAAAATGCTTGAACTAAAGTTTAAACTATTTAAAAATAACCTGTTGTGCTCCCTTTGTTTCCGCTGCCTGGAAGTGTTGAGTGCCAGAAGTGTAACACTTGACATTTGAGGCAGACAAACATAGCCTACAGATTCTGTGATGGCTTTGCGACCAGCTAGAATTTTTTAATCATGCCTGTTCTTGTTGACACTGGAAGTTGTTTCTAAACAAGCCAGCAAAAACAAGGGAATTAACTTTAATTTCTCGCTCCTTTTCTGAGGTTAGAGAATCCGTAGAAGCAACAAGCTTGCATTTTCACTGTTTCCAGGATCCACATTTTCTTACCAATTCACACTCTTGCTATCATGTTGGGTCAAAAGCGGGCAGTGAATGCATTGCATAGCTCACATGCCTCTAAGGGTGCAGCTCTTTTTTTTTTTCTGGCAGCAAAGGTAGTTTAGGAGTTTCTTGCCAAGTGTCCCTGCTTCTTATTCCTGCCTAGATGCCACCACTCGCATGGCAGCTGTGCTGATGCAGCTGTTTTTTTTGGGCTGTGTTGGAATCTAATCCCATGGTCCAGGTTAAAAATATCACTCTTCACCTCAAAAACAACAAAAAATTGATGTCATTCCAGTGACATTCCCATTCTTAGCACAGCCCTGCAAACAGCTGCAGCAGTGCACATGGACAGTGAGCCATGGAGGGTAAGCAGGAAAGTGGATGGGGAGCCAAGGGGCACGACCTTCTTTGGTTAGTGCCTCCAGCAAATACTGATATAGCTGTCCAAGAGGGCTATTTGTAACCAACTAGTGTATTTATTTGCATAGCCGTAAGAAATAAACCCCTTTCCTAGCATCTTGAACTATAGTAAGCCACATGCATTCTCTTATGAATTTCTGTGTAAAAGCAGACTTCCCTCATTACAATAGTCAGAACTCAGGCCATGATTCCACAAGATGGTAAATACAATTTTGGAGAATTCAGCACTAAATCAGAAACATCACACTCGCAAAGTCTTCAACTATTATAAAATGAAGGACCATATTGGTTCAAAAATGTGAAAAGGTAATTTTTGCTTTGCTGAATTGCTTTTGCTATTCTCCTGTGATCAACATAAAGCCAGCAACCATTTTTTGTTTTCTAACTACACAAAATTCTGATCATTTAGTCATGTTCAAGCTAGATAAAATGTACTTCTGGGTGATCTACAGCCCTGGAAGAAACGACTTTGTCAGCCATCATTTCTCTCACATCTCCTTGTGAGCTGGTGTGACACAGCCTCTGAGAGGTCCATTATAAGATTGGTTTGTAGAGAGCATACCTTATCAGAAATCATCAAAAATAAGTTAAAAAAATGTCAAAACAAAAATCAAACTGAAGAAGACTATGAATACTCTTCACCTTTCCTTTCCACTTCCTAGAGTTCTTGCAGGAGAGCTCTTGTAGAAAGTAGTGGCACCATCAAATTTCACAACTCCTCTCTAACATTAGTTCTCTGATATTCTGAGGTACTGGGGTGGAATCGTTCTTGTGTCATTATTTAAAAGCCAGTTCTCATCTAACGTGGTCACCAAGAGCGTCTCTAGAATCAGGAGAGAGAAACAGGCACCTTTGGAGGGCAATCTACCCTCTGAAGATGCTTCTTTTAGGATGGGGCAAATCACCGCGTGGTGGTGATGCCTTTGTCTCGTCACTCCCATTAGAGGGAAGGAATATGGTTTGCCTGACCAGGTACCTCACTTCTGGATGGCTAAAGTTTGCTGATATGGATCCCAGTCTTTGTACCTAAAGGCTATGGAGATTAGGGGTGCCAAAGCAGAAAACAGCATGTGGACTTCATTGTATTTCAAATATCTAGAAGGCCTGGACTGCCTGTTTTTCCCCAGCATAAATAGGATAAATAGGATAAATGAAAAGTCTGTGTAAAGCCAACCCACTCACTCTTCTTCCTCCCGTGCCCTTTGCTAGGACCCTGCACAGATTTAACCAGTGCTTGTGCTTAAGGAAGCAAATGCTGAGAGGTGCTGAATACCTGCAAGTTTGGTACGACTCATCTGTTAAACCCTGAGATCCTTGCACTGTTCCTTCAGGTGCATTCCAGCCTGCCAGGTGCTGAGGGATGCTGAATGGATTTTCAGTGGGAGTTGTGGTTTCTCAGCACCTTCACAGAGCTGGCACGTAAACTCCAGCCTGGACTTTGCTTATGGGAAAAACAAATCCAGCCATCAGTCATGCAGGGTGTGCTTCTCTCCTGCTCCATGAGCTGGCCTGGTGAAAATTCCTGGTGCTCATTAAAAGCATCATCTGATGTCACTCGGCACCACAGGGGAAAATATAAATCAAAGAGTAAGTATTCAGCACTCTCTCAGCATTGGCCTAATGTGATTAATGTAATCTGAGGTAAACACTTCTCCTGTTAGGGACCCAGACCAAGGGCTGGGACTTGTTATTGTAGGAAATGTGAAAAACAAGCCCTACCCATGAGATCTCCAAGGCTCAGATAAAGCTCAGGTAGCAGCTTAACAGCCGTTACCTCATGGCAATGGACAAACACGACGAAGCATTGAATCCCAAACTCTGCCAAGGCGGGTGGCAAGGGCCGGGGCCTGCTCCGGCAGGGCAGCGGGACCGCAAGGCAGCCAGAGGCAGCTGAGCTGGGAAGAGGCTGCAGGAGCCTGCGGAGAGGTCAGGTGCCCAAACCCGGTTGACTGAGGGGGCCTGCTTCTGCTTTCTACCTTGCAGAGTCACCTCCTAGCTCGTGAAGTGTTCTTTTCTGTAAAAGGCTGCAGCTGGAATCCTTATCTCGGAGATATCCCAGCACACTGCTGTGTGTGGGCTGCCTCTGGAAGGGGAAAATGGATTTAATAATGTGCAAAGAGCTGCTCCTGGCACCTCTGGATGGTCTCTTGCCTCACACGAGGGCAGTGTACCTCAGTCACTGTGTGACTCAGTGCACAAACGCCAAAGTGTCGCAGGTGTGAAAACACGAGCCTAAAGGCCAAAGAATGGCCCTGTTGCCAGCTCTGCGCTTGCTTCACGCTCTGCTGGGCGTGATGCTGGGTTATTGCTCTTGGAAAGGCACGTGGAGGTGTTGCAGGCTGGCAGCCTGTTGAGTCCACTGAGGTGCAGGGAGAAAGCACTCCATCCAGCCAAACCCAGCGGGAACATGCTGGGCTCCGGCGGTGTTTTGCTGACACAGGAAGATGTCATCTCAGCAGAATATGAAGGAGTTAACACATTATGAAACATGGTTTTGTCAGTGATGTAGACAAAGATTGTTTTGTTTGAAATGCAGCACCAGCAATGCCGGTTAACGAGGTAATGCAGTCACCTTTCCCATCCAGGGCATTATTTCTTCTAGGTGCAAAGCCTATGAAACAAGCTACTTAAACCCATAGATCATTCTTTGCTTCGAAGTTGAGCTCAGTTTGATGTGTATTTCTGGATCATGGCTTGTTGGAATAGCAAGTGGAGGTGATAAAGAAAGCCCGTCCTACAGAGGAAGACAAATGTCAAGGCACCATGGTGGATTAAAGATAAAAAATATATATAAGAATGCAGGAAGTGATGTTTTAAACCTCCTGCCAGCCCTGTTCCTCTGTGGGGTGAAGGGAGCAAGGGGGCTGTCCTGTGCCTGCTCACACACGCTGCTGAAGCTCAGTGTGCAAAACTGCACAACTGGTTTCAAAACAGCTTTTAGCCAGTCCAGGCACTCCAGTTGTCCTTCCAAAAATAAAAGGCAAAATTTTCAACACCACAGAGGACTAATAAACCGCCCACGCTCCCACATCTGCTGAGATCCAGAAACACAGAATCCCTTATGACTCTGAAAGTCTCGCCACATATTCACTGCTGATATCTGACTTTGCAATCTGGGCTGGAGCATTTTGGCTGAAAGGTTTGCATTCAGCACTTCCCAGGACTGAGAGTCACATCTCTGTGATCGGGGCTCAGTCAGCCCCATGCTGGAGATCTGTCCCCACGGGCCCAGCTCTTTGCAAGACTTTTGCACAAGCCTGGGAAAACCCTTCTCACTAGCACCACTGGAAAGGGATTTTTGTGTCCAGGTCGGTAGCTGTTTCTCCCAGATTTTTTGCCACACTTATATTCTCATTAAATCATAGAATGGCCTGGGTTGGAAGGGAACTCAAGGATCATCAAGTACCACCCCTCCCTGCTGCAGACAGGGCCGACAGCGTCCACATCTGGCACTGGATCAGGCTGCCGAGGGCCCCATCCAACCTGGCCTTGAACACCTCCAGGGACGGGGCAGCCACAACATTTCTGGGCAGCCTGTGTCAGCACCTCACCACTCTCTCAGTGAAGCGTATTAAAAAGCGAGCAAGCAGAAATAACATTCTTTTGAAGGGTTCCTGGCCATAAAACCTCATTTCCGAGCCTCATATTTTGCCATGAGTAGCAGAGGTGTATTGTTTTGTGAATACGACTCTGCGCCAAAGCCTAGTGGGTATTTCCAATGTTAAAGTGAATTGTCAGATAGTATTTCACCAAAACAAATGAGGCGATTCCAGTCTAGAGGATCTAGGTCTAAAAAGGGAACCCAGAGATCTAACTAGATACAAACGAGGAAGCAGGGAGCTATTGCTCCTGCCTCCATTCTGTACTGTCTGTCGGTGTCACGGCACTCAAACAGCGAGTAACTGGAATGAAGCCCAGGCACCCATTTGTGCGTAACATACCATCCCCTCTCACTGATCCCTATGGCACACTTTAACATTAAGCACTGACAAAAATGCTAAGCGAAAACATCACCCCATGCTTTGGTTCCCTGCAAGCACCCCTGCTTCCTTGTTTGTTCCTGGGTATGTTAGCATTGCTGCTTTGGTAACTTTCTGTTTTCGGATGGTATTGCAGAAGACTGTGATGTGTTAAAATTCAGAGGACACAGCTCTGCCATTTCCCCTCCCCTGCACAATATCCCAGCATCAACAGTTCTCCCAAGAGCAGGCTGAGCTTCCCAGAGGAAGGTGAAATCCTGCTCGGAGATTTGGGCAGTACTGGCCCAGCACTCATGCAAAATGTACAATAAGGTGCATATGTAGGAATACAGCAAAAAAATCCTGCATATTTTGTGCCAAATTGTTTCAATGACGAAGACAGAGGGCATCCCTTAGCTACCAAATTTTGTATGTTTTGCCTTTCACAGGATTTCTGGTTGCTCTCACAGAGCTAGTGCTCGTTCTCTGCCAAAGAAATGTGAAAACGCTGGAAGCAGTAGAAATGCTTCTGTGCGTTGTGCTGGCCTGTCAGAGACTCACCTACCTCAAAGTCGTGATGGCAGTGCTGTCACTAGCAGGCACAGCCTGTCATGTCCAGATTCCTTTTCTTTTGCACAAGTGTGGGATACTCGTGCGAATAAAACCAGGATTTGTCCTGGGACTTTCTGTGTTCCACACTGGGCAGCAGAATCAGAAGCTTCTATTTTCTATCCTTGGTCTGAGCAAAACTGAAGTGAAATTAACACTAAAAGGCTTTGAAGGAAAACAAACCCCAGAGCACGCTGGAGGCAGATCTCTGGCCGCAGACCAGGGGGTGCCGAGTGGCAGTGCCGTCACTTCTGCCTGAGCTGTGCTGGAGGCCCCGCCCGGCTGCCGGGATCACTGACACCGGCAGTGGTCACCTTTGTGTGGCAATATCCCAGAGGCCGAACCTGGGCCCAGACCCTTGGCGGGTGGCGGTGTACCGCTGCCTATGGCACGGGTCCCTCCGGCTCCCCTGGCGCTGGAAGCCTGCCTGCCCTCCCCACATTCCCGTGCCTTTTCCCCCTGCCGCACTCCGTTCTGTTTTCCTGCGTGGTGTGAAATGGGGCACATTTTACTGCAGCTGCTCTGTCCCCCTCCACTTGCTGACCTCTCCTTCCTTTGCAGGCTGGTTCTGAGCCGTCCCCTGCGGGGCGAGCGGACACAGCTCCCGGCAGCGGCAGCGAGCGGGGCGACGAGCCGGCCCGACACATCTTCTCCTTCTCCTGGCTGAACTCCCTGACCGAGTGAGGCCCCGGCGAGCCCCGTGGAGGGGCCAGGCAGGGACCCCGAGCAGGCTGTGCTCCCAGGAGCCTGACTGGCCTCCATCCACATCGTACCTGGCCCCTGGGACAACAGCGTCCTGAGAGGGATGGGAGCACGGGGACAAATCACTGTACTTTTATGTAGTCAGAGTGTTTTCCAAAATTTTCTTGTTTCCGAGGGAAAAACAGCATCACTACGGATGCAGGACAAGCACCGCTAACATTTTGTCATTCCCCCACCCGTGTGCCCCAACACGCTGCGTGGTGCTTCCCAGCAGCGTCACCTGGCCTCCTCGGTGACACCGGCACCCCCAGGGCAGGGTCACGTTTGTCACCTCCCCATGGCACCGCCGCGTCCCATGGCGCAGGAGGGTGAGCGAAGGTGCCCCTTCCTCCTTTTTTCCCTCTGTACCTTCCTGCTGAGCCATGGCTGGCGACGCGCACCTGGGCAGGAAGTGGGCAGGGAACCGTGCAGTCGTAGAGCCATAGGGTCATGGAACCATGGACTCATAGGGTCATGGAATCACAGAGCCATAGAGTCATGGAACCATGGAACCATGGACTCCTAGAGTCACGGAGTCACAGAGTATCCCGAGTTGGAAGGGACCCATAAGGATTGTCAGGGGAAGGGGCTCGGCAGGAGGGATGGGGAAGGTGGATGGCCAAACCCCATTGGCGTGGGGTCCATCCCTGAGCACATGGGGTGGATGTTGGGGTGCTGCCCCGCCGCAGCCCAGCTCTGCATCCCCTCGGCTGCCCCTAGGGATGCACAGAAGGGCCGCGTTGGTGCACGGCTGCTCGCTGTGCGTGTCACCTGAAGGGCTGATGCTCAATGTCCTGAGCCGTACCGTGATTTTTAAGATAAATTTGTGTCTTAAGGAGCACCACGAATGCATGGAAGGTGACAATCTGCGTGTCACTGCGTGCAGGGGGGACAGTGCAGTGCTGCATGGGGGACTGCTTGATGCCGCTGCCGAGCTCTGAGCAGGGACCGAGCCCGGGGCTCGGGGCGGTGCGGGACCGCGGGGCTGAGCTGTGCCAGCCCCCATTGGCGCACAGTTCCCCAGAAAGTGCCCCCGCGAGGGACGTTTGGGAGGTGGGGGTGCGCGGCTGGCACGGAGCGGAGCGGGCACCGCGCTGCCATCGCCGCGTCCCCTCCCAGAGGAGGTTCTTCCCTCGGATCCGCTTCGGGCGGGGGGGTCCCGCTCGTCTTCTTCCCCGCTGCCTCGGGGGGGGGCACGGGGCCGCCCTCGGGGCGCGGGGCTGCGCGCGGTGCCGCCGCCGTGCCGGGGTCCAGGGGGGGACCCGGGGACCCCGCGGCTCTGCCCGGGAGGGGGCGGCCCCGCAGGGAGCGGCGGAGCGGAGCGGAGCGCGGTCC
>WBMW01001149.1:364287-383708 GCA_013396635.1 Penelope pileata | reverse complement strand
TCCCCTCCTCCCCATTGACAAAAACGCTTGAATGAGATTTCCTCGCGGGCGCGTACGACGAGAGGTCACTCCGGGAAACGTCCCACCCGCTCCCAGCCCTCCCCTCCGCTCCCCGGACGGGACGGGACGGGACGGGACGGGGTGGGCGCTGGGAGCTCCGCGGGGCGGTGGGCGCAGCCCCCCCGCTCCGTGGCACCGCTCCTCTCCGTCCGTTTTCCCCGGCCGCCACCGCCCGCAGTCCCGAAGGCCCCACCCCGGGGTCTCCCCCCACTGCGATGGCTGCGGTCTCTCCGGGCTCCCTCCTGGCTCCCCGCTGTCCCCCTCCCCGCCGCTCAGCATCGCCCCGGGGGGCAGCACCGCGCCCGTCCCGAGCCCCGCGCTCCTCCTCCGGGCTGCGCATCCCGGCAGCTCCGCTCAGTGCTTCCCCTCTGCCTCGGTTGGAACACCCACCGTGTCCCTCTCTCGTGAAGCAGGGACGGTGCCCCGAAATCCCCGCACGGCTGCTGTGGTCATGCATCCGTGCACGTCCCGCCGCGGGAGGACGGCACCGTATGGGTGCTGCGTCAGTGACAAATCTGAAACCTGTTCCCTTAATGAGGGGATGAGCTTGTGAGCACTCCGTGCTGGCTGCAGCCCGGCTCCCAGCATCGCCCTCGGGACACTGCGCACCTGAGGCTCTGCTGCAGCCACCTCCAGCCTCGGGCGCTGCTGAAGCACAGCAGCAGCAGCCCTCGTGCCCCGAGAGCGCACATCTGGGAGGGCAGGCGGTGATGCAGGGATGTGTCACGGCTGTGCCTCCGTTAGCTCCGGTGGCAGAGCGCACCGTGGAGCTGAGGCTGTGTGTGTGCTGTCATGGTGCCAGCACAGCTGCCGCTGCCAGGGGCACTCGGTGTGCTCCGGGGGGCTGTCACAGCATCCCCCTTCAAGACCACAAAACCTCTTCAGACACTGAGAACACAGGCATAAAGAAGGAAACATCCTGATCCAAGGATGTTTTCCTTGCGTTGTGGACGAGATCTGGAGGAGATACGGAGCTGTGTCTCTCCGGAAGACTGATGCCAGTCAGACCTGGCTCCGACTGTTTGATGCTTTTCACTGTTTAGGTCCCTTTGGGCAGTTTGGTCCCTTGGAGAATACAGTGGCACCAAGGAGGGGGCCGGGACAGCCCCTGCGATTGCCACAAGTGCGGTGCAGCGTGCTGGGCCCTCCTCGCGCTCCCTGAGCCCCGGCCCCGAGCCGCAGGTCCCGCATTCCCCCATGCTGCTGCCATGGGTCCCGCACGGCCACGCCTGCCCACGTTTCCCTGGGAGCCGGGAGGATGTGCCAGGGGGCTCCCAGCAGTTTTGGTGCAGGGAGGGCTGTGGTGGGTGCCCCATAACCAGGTAAGTGAGACATCGTGTGACGTGGGTGTGGGGCCCACAAAGCGCTCCCCGCAGCACCCCAGGTGCAGAGCTGTGAGCGCAGCACTCCTTTCCCCAGCCAGGAACCAGTTCCTCGGTGAAACTGCAGCTGTTCCTCCTTGCGACAGAAGAAATGAGAGGAAATTTGCAAAGAAGGGAAATGAGGCAGGTACCGGGTGGGTCTGGGTTACACTCAGTGGCACTGGCTGAGCTTTATGTACTCTTCACGAGAAAAGCACTCACCCTTGACTCACTCTGCAAACATAGCTCCATGAATCACACGGTAACGCTACCCAGAGGGACAAGGTGTTGGCAAGGTCCGTCTCCCCCACGCTGGCTTGGGCTGGGGGCACGCTCTGAGCCTTAGCGATGAACGCGGGCACCCACTGGAAGGCAACGAACAGCTCCCGCTGCAGCCAGGGGAGCGGGAAGCATGCCCAGAGCATGACACAACGCGCTGCTAGAGAATGTCCCAGGGCCTCTGGAGGAGCTCACCTCGATCCCTTGTCTATAAAGGGAGTGCGGGGAGAAGCCTCGGCCCAGTGGCCGGGTCTTTAAATAGCCAATGTCCGGAGGGGAGAGCCCCCTCCTCGCTGTGACTGTGGCGGAGAGTCACAGTTCTAAAAACAGCAGTGGAGCAGTGGCGGTGTTAAACCCAGGGCATGGCTCTCACCCCGGGTATTCCTGAGGATGCCCATCGACAAACATGGAAGAGGACACACCAGGCGCAGATCAGCTTCCCACCACAGTGTAACATTTCGTTCAGTGCCGGCCTTTGTCAGCAGGCGGTGGGGCTTTCTGGCACCGCTGTATTCCGCTGATGCTTCCATGCCCACTCCCAGAGCCCCTTGGTGTGATCGCCAGCGCTGCTGGTGCCTGCCACCAGCTCCCAGCACCCCACTTGCAGTGTGCGGCCATTTCAGGGGCACCCTGCACACCCTGCCTGCTCTGGAGTGCCAGCAACCACACGGTGACCCGCGTGCACACGGTGATTTCAATCAGCCCTTTGCTGATCTCCAGACTCAGAAATCTAAACCCTAAGAGTTGTGGGTTCTAGGGCAGTCTAGAGAGAAGGAAGAACAATTCAAGGTATCCTGAAGGCAATGAGTTGTCTTAAGAACAAAATACATTTGCCTGTTATCCCCCAGCAGACTGGTCACAGGAACTGCATCAAAGTGAATTATGAAATTCAATAAAAATATATTTAAAAAAAAAAAAAAGGTACGTTCTAGACCAGCTTAAGAAAGAGTAACAAGAGCCTCAGCTATTTGTCAGTTCTTTTGAACCTAGAAGGCTTCAGAGCTCCCTCACTGATTTTCAATTTCTCATTGGACAATTCTCAAGGACTTCGCTCTGGGAAGGTGGCCACGCTCCCATGTCTCAGGGGCTTGCTGTGCTCTTTCTTGCTGTGGCTCGCTGACGTATCAGAGCTCCACTCGTCACTTCTTAAAGTTATAACGGTTTTTCCTACAGTCCTGTGAGACAGAGAGAAAAATTCCTTAATTTTCCATGTCTTCCAGTGGGGAGCAATGTGAGAGCCACGCCACGAGCATCCCTCGGGGGTCTGTGTGCAATGCAGGACTGCACCTCGCACACTCCGTGGCCGAGTTCCTGACCTCCTCCAGAGGACTGCTGTCCCTCGTGGGTTCACACTTCTGTCTGAACACTTTTGTCTGTGAATCCCAGAACACTGCACGCCAGGCACGGCTTTCTCCTTCTGCCTTTCTCCTCCTGACAGCCCTCATCTGGGGAGGCAGCAGCTGACCTTTCTCTTTACCTGCCAGGACTTGTCAGTTGCTATTCTTGCACTCGAATAACGGATGGAGGGGCCTGTGTGGGTGCGTGTGCGAGCTCTCTACACTGTTAATGATAATTCTGCAGGAACGAATCTCACGATTATTGGTAGCAACAAGGAAATCCATCAAGCAAGCACCCTGTGAAAGCACCGAGCAATTTGTATTCTGGGTTGTCTTGGCGTCTGGGTACATCTCGCCGTGAGAGAAACTTTGCTGTGTGTTTGCTAGCTGTGTGCCCACCCGCCTGCCTGGTCTGGCAGGGGGGAAAGGGGGGTCCCTAACCTCACACTCGTCGCAGACATCCCACTGACATCACCCACAGGGATGTGGGAAAGGGCATCCACAGCCACGGGCACGGGCTGGGGTGGGCAGGAGAGGGAGATGCTGAGCCAGAGGAGGGTAAGTGAAAAAAAGACAAAGGAAGAAGCTTTATTGGTTTGCGTCCTACAGGAATGGTTACAGGAAGGGCACAGGATTGATCTGTCAAAGGAAACACAGAACGGCTGTGATCTCCCCAGGAAAACACCAGCTGCAAATGGAAAGGGCCACTGATGGCTTCAGCCACCAGCTGCAGTGCTGGCTCTGAGGACTTTGCCTTGGTGCCTTCCCACTGGCACCAGACCTCCGCCAGCCACGAGCATCAGCAGCGATGTTTGGTTCATCCAGCTCCAAGGCCGTAGCGACAGTATGGGAAACCACACGGCTGGGGTGATGGGTCTGAGGGTCGCTTTGACTGTAAAGAGACACTGGAGTGTGGCTGTGCTGGCGTAGCATCTTCCAGCACCCAGGCAGAAGCGATCTGAGAAAACTGCAGGGACCGTGGTTTCCAGTGGCCAACCTGCTGCTCTCCCACCAGAGGGGAACAGGAGAAGTGGTGGAGTTTGAATGTGCAGACAGTGAAACCCTTGCTCGGTGGCAGAACTTCCACCGTGTTTGTTTGCCATGAGCCAGGATTTCCTTCGTGGTGTAAGACACGTGGTGCATTTACATCTAGGAGCATATTCTGCATACAAAAATGAAAACTGAATATAGAGGGAAAAAGCTCAACGTGATTTAAAGATCTGTGATACTAAGAGCAGCCCTTGCTCCCGGAATCCTGATACAACCTCAGCAGTTGCTAGAAGAAGGAAATTTTGGCCTTCAAGCTTAAAAACATGATCCAGCTCCGCTATCAGGGCTGAGAATCCCCAAATAAACACAGGAAGAGCTCAGCATGTCATCTTCTTTTAAAACCTCACGGTTCTGAAAACAATATCTCAATATTTGGGGGAGGAAGGGATGGGAGCAGCACCATTTCGGAATAGTTGAGGATAGAGAGGTAGGAACTGCCTTCTCACTTCTTTCAAGTGAGGAGGTACGGGAAGAAATACACACTGTCTATCTTGAGTGGCTGGGCAATGGACTATATATAGAGTCTGCTCTGTCCTACTTAAGTTATGACTAATGCTAAACAATTAGAAATTCAGATGTCTGCATATTTGAAGGACCAAACATCTCTAATCTCATTTGTTGTTCATTAAAAAATGGAAGAATCAAAGTCTGCCTTTGCTCCAACTAGGCTGCAGTTACCAACAGGTGCGTGTTGCTGGAAGTGGAACCCCTTTAGACTAATTGCAAAGGGTAAGGGAAGGGACTTTCTTTTCTGCTCCATGAGTGCCCGGTGTCTATCACAGCGGCGCCCGGTTTGTGACTGGGAATTGTAAGCGCTCCTGCAGCTCGAGCGGTACATCAGAGCAAACAGTGGGATTCAATTAGCTGGGAACAGGAAGGTAGCTTTCACCAGCATCTCCGATGGACAGGATCAACAAAGATTTCTCTAAGCCCATGGATAATGGAGTTTTATTTGACAAGACATTATTTTTATGAGGAGAAGACAATGCTAATACCAAAATACAGTTTACTCTTAGGAATTTGGCAGGACCTTTTGTCTGGTTCCTCTGACTCAGGGCTGCAGTGTCTGGGAGCGCTGGACTGGGTTTTGAGATGGCCAAGATGAAAGACTGGGTGAAGGAATCAAAGCAGAGAACAAAACCACAAATCACGCCAGCTAATAAATGGTTGGTCTCGACCAGACAGAACCTCCAGATTCCTCAACTATTCCCATTCTCACTACGGGTTACTGCTATTGCAAAGCACTCAATGAATTTACTGACCGGATGGCTTCCTTCATCTCTCTTCTGCTTTATCACCATTGTGGATGTAAAGGCAGGGCACAGCCACACACATAGCCATAGGCTATTCTTTTAGCCAGTGAGGAAAATTTTAGCCTGGAAGAAAATACTGGCTTCAGTCCTAGCTCCTGGTGCTGGGAGAGCAAAGGTGAGCAGTGGTAGAGGTATTGTAGCTGCTTCTCTATGACTAAGAGCTTCCAGGAAGCTAAGAAGCAGCTATGTCTTTGGGCTGGGGTCTGTGGATGGTAGGATGGCGCTACAGGCCCCTCTGTTTCAGGTTATTGAATACAAAAATCGAGTAAAATGGACAATGTGTATTCCTAGGGTGTTCAGACAGGCCTACCTCACACACTAGGTGCAGAGGTGCTTGGACTGCCCCACCCTGCCTCATGCTGCACTGGCAGCGCAGAGCTGCATCTCCTCTACGAGTCTTGCAGAGAGCTTGTGGCTCCTCGCTTTTCTGTGCAAGAGCAGGCACATGGGTTGGAGCAGCTCACTGCTCTCACTTTGCTGTACGTGCTCTTGGATCAGCAATTAAACTGAACCATGGCTACAGACATCTAGGTAAATGCCAAGAGCTCGTCAGCACCCTGCTCTGACATAACCTGGCTCATCTCAATGAAGTTTTTACTAAGTGACAAAGGAAAACTGAGGTTTTAGGAGAGAAGAACTAAAAGCCGTAGGGTGGCATCACAGGCATTAGGAGCTACACATTCACAGTATGTATCCTCCAAGGATGCTTTCAAGTGGGAGAAGACAGCTGCTACCAGAGCAGCCAAAGCTTTTTTAAACTTAAAAAATAATGTCAGAAAAGTAATCGGTGCCTCTATTTTAATAAAGTCTAATTTTAGGTAACACTTGAGTTGTTAGCACCTCTTTTGAGGCAGTTACATTTATGGGCATACAAAGGTTGGGAATATCCCAACAATTCCCTTAGTGAAGGCTGTGAAAAATAATTTTAGAGCAGCCAAATTTAAGGTGTTAACAGTGAGTGTCACTGACCTTTGGGCGTTGCTGTAAGACAGCAGTGTGAAGTGCTGGCAAATACACTCCCTGGGGTAGTCTGTCTGCATTTTTCTGTGAGTGTCTTGTGCTCAGGGAAGACTTTGAAAATCCTTGGCTCAACAGGCAGATCCTGTGAGCGTCCAAGGGGTGCCACCCCAGGCAGTCAGCTCAGAAAGACCTCTACCGTGAGACACAGATTCACATCCAGTGAAAGATCTGACACAAAAGCACTTAGGGCTCAGTCAGAATTGCTATTAGGCTTGAAACTGAGAAAGATCTCTTCCTCTGCAAGTAAGAGAAGGAGGAGGGCCCCAGGTGTAATGTGGGGAGGACATCCCAGTCCTTATCCTATCTGTATTAATTAATGCTCCTGAGAAGGTACTGTTTTCAACTCTGTAGGGATAAAAATTGTGCATCCTGAAATCTAGGGTTCTGACATTGACTGTAATTAAACTTGTTTTGGCCCAAAACTGAAAAGCACACACTTTCCTCTTGTTTGTCTTGGCAGAGCTTTTGGCAGAGCTGTGTGATGGAGGCTGGCTGGCTGTTGCAGAACAGGAATGGAAAGGAGATGCCAATAGCAGGCAACTGGTGAACTGCAAAAGAAGGGCAGTGATACACAAATCGGCACGTGGCAATAGGTGATTGAACTGTGCTATAGCATCTTTATTATGTCAAAAAGATCTATGACAATAGGTAAATACTTGTGACTCAAGATACCCTCCAATTTCACTACTACAGGGATTGTGCTTAAGGGATGGAACTGTGCTCTGTGTTCATTTGCTATTCCTGTTAAGAAACAAACTTCAAATTAAAGAAATGAGCAAGAAACAACGTGAGGAAGAGCACATTTCACAACCAGCCAAAAGTTCCACCACAGCTCTATTTAAACACTCAAGTAGCTCCTGCAGCGAGCAAGAGAATGAGGTATTAATCTGTCTTGAGAATGAAGGAATTGTGGCCATATTTTTGTTGTGGCTGGGAACTGAGCCTCTTGCCTCAGGCATGGGACTATCCTCACTCCTTCATCTGCTTACCCACATGTGAGGATAAACTTCTCATAAACTCCATATCCTAGACAACTCTCTGAGGGATTCAGATCCTACTTTTGGCCCCTCAAAACAGGTTTTTGTTTCAAAAAATGAGCTATGTAATGATCCCTTTATAAAAACCATAAGAGTCAACAAAAGCAGAGTCAAAATCTGCTGACAGAAAATATTACTTGACTACTCCTTTGTAGAGAATAAACACAAAATCCCAGTTTTGCATCAAGGCCAGATTTCAAATATCAAACACCGTCCTGAAGTGTAACTTCGTAGCTCTATATGGTTGTGCTTGAGCTTCCACATGGAGCTTGAGGCAGAGCCATCTCATGCTGCAAAGAATGAATGCCATGACTTAAATATCTTTACATGCTACCTGTCATCATCACTGGAGCCACAAGGAACAAGTTTTCCGTCTATGCATACTTCCACCACAGCATCACAAACGTCCTGTTCAGTTTGATTCCTGTCTTCAAAGAATCAGACTCGAAAGATGCCGACTTTCTGGTTGAGTCTTGGTGAATCTCTTCATGCTCACTGACACCTACTGACAACCAAGCTCTGTTCATTACCCAAGTGCAAATAGTCTACTTCTCCTTCAGACTTCAGTTATGGCTAGGACATAGCTTGAGACAGACTAAGGTATTTTCAAGAGTGTGAACTGAAGTAGATCTTCCAGTGGCTTGTCTTGTCTGGGGGTGACTGAACTGAATTGTTGCATACTCAAAGCATGTGCAACTCCTGGTGCTTTTGGAGAAAAAAAAAAAAGTGGTATTTTGTTCTTTTGATAGCAGGACTTCAGTTAGGCTACATGCAGATTTTATACTCTACATAACCTCGCTTTCCTCCATTTGCCAAGCACCACGTCAATATAATGCTTCTATCCAGGTCACCAATACATGACTGCGCATCCAGACAGCACTCACCCCGAGTTAATATTCCCCCACTTCCTATCCATAAAACTAGCTGTGTCTTCAACTGTGCTGTCTGGCTGAATGCTGAAGGAGCAACAAATATTACCATACTTACCATACTTCACAAGTGCGTTACCCATTTGGCTGAGCATCTAGCCAAACGGTGCTCTTTGCCCTCGTGCCACGTGCTAGGCCCTGTCATGCAGCTGTGTCAGGGGCTCTGGAGGAGCAATCTGGGGCTCAGGGACTTGGTGATCCAGTGACAGGGTTTGTGTTTGACAGAATAGAATTTTAATAGAATAATATAGAATTTTCTTTCATGAATCTGTCTGAATGAAGATGGATTGAGAAGTGCTTTGTCTGTAAATGACATCTGCAATAAAAATAAACAAGCCCCATAACAGATCATACCATGTAACGTGACTGTGATAAGAAAAAGAGAATGTCAGTTATACTGCCTGTCCCTACAACTGGTAAGATCCTTCTTTTCCTGGGAAGGATGTCTTAGCATCTGACATTGCTGCTTTTATGTTGGAAAAGGAAGGAAATTATTTTCTAAATGTTGCAGAATTCTGATTCTTCCACAATATAATCAAAGCAGATGATTAATCACAGCTCTGATTTCCACTGGAAATACCAGAAAGCCCAGCAGTGCTTTGTGAGGCTGGTATATTGCTTGCTGTGGGCCTCTAGCTGAGGGGACAACATCTCTCCGAGAAGAAAAGAAGAACTGAATGATCTTTAATGAAAAAGGTAAGATTCCTGGCTCCCCAGTATTCATTTCTTTAGCTTGAATCATCCCATACCTACAGGTGGGAGCCAAGAGGTGGTGCTAGAACTCAGTTATCTCGCACCCAGTAAATGCCTGCTCCATCTGGGTTTCAGATGGAAGGATGCAAAAGATGTCTGCGCTCACCACGCTTTATAATGTTTCCAGCCCACGTCATTTAGTCCCTCTCAGCTGTCTGTGCCATTAGAAGGAGTATAATCTTTTAGTTTTGGAGATTAACCGTTCTGGAAAGCAATCATCCTCAATTCTTACTGCTCACTTCCTAGAGTTCTTGAAACTGATCACTCGGGGCTACAGCCAGAAGCAATCATTATTGATATAATGAGCGCAACTACCTCACAAATATTCATGAGTTAATCTTGTCTCATTGTTCCTAAATTGAGCACTAGAGCTACACACTACAAAATACTCGAGAATCAAATCATTCTTAAAACTAATACCAGGCCTTCCGTCGGTGACAACTGTCCTGCGTTGGGGATGAATTACCAGAAGCTCTTTCAGTGACAGTGAAATGTGCTGCACTTCAGACAGGAACTCATGTCACACTTCTGATTCACCAGGGCCCTTGGGTGAGAAAGAGCGTTGGAGATACACATGTACAGCATCACTGATGGAGTATCTACAATATCTGGGTTTTTTTCTTGACCTCCCAGCAGGTGGCTGGACAAGGAGATCAGTCCTATGGGAACTGTTCCCTCAGTGCTGCCATCCTCAGAAGGAAATCCCGGTGCCAGCAGTGGAAACTGGAGCAGTGTTAGGCAGAGTGGGCACATCTCTGCTGAGAGAACCACATGGCAAGATTCCAGGGGCAGTTTTGCAGTGCGGACCTGTTCAAATCAAGCTGAGCAGACCTCAACAAGAGCAGTGAATAACCAGTTTCCCTTATCACATAACAGCATTTATGAGTTGCTACCTGCACTACCCTCTAGCAACTGATTTCAAAGTCACCCAGAAGAACCCTCTTACAGCTTCGAACTGCATTTACTTTCATTAAAACCTCGATACTTAAGCCTCCTTCAATAACTTCATTTATTTTATGAAAACAACCCGCTGAAGACTTTTACTTCAGAATCAGGAAGAGGAAACTAATAAATTGTAGTGTCATGATCAACGGCTAGGGAATTTCTTGAAGAACTCCTAGAGAATTAGCTGACAGAGCAATTTAAGGGAAATGTTCACAAGCTGCTCAGGAATAAACCTGTTTTGCATCATCATAAATAACAGCATACTGAGATAAGAAATTCAAATGCTAGGATATTGTCTAGTTTAAATTTGTTACTATTAGATTCTTATATAATTTGCATAACATTGTCTCATTATGCTTTAGACCAATCTTCTTTGGAATAAATCAATGTAACAGCCATATTCTATTTGGGGATAGATGTAAGTATTAATTGCAGTACTCCAGGGAATCAGACAATGAGTGATACTCTTCTTTGTCCCAGAAATACACACACGTCACTAATAAAGCCATACGTCAGCAGTGGGGGAAGTTTGTCAGTCATTGTTTTCAGAGGGTTATACATCTGAACAAGCCTGAGAAGACTAAAGCTGCTGAGAAAGAAAAGCAGAAAAGCTCATGACATGATCAGATCAAGCTCTGGGCACACAGCTCTGAGTACTCAGCACTGCAAATCTGACCGTGCGCCTGCCAGTATTGGATCAAAAGTGCTGCAGCCACCTGGTGCAAAGAGCTGCTGGATAGGAATTCTTCAAAAGCAAGTTAATTTTGTATCAGCAGGGTTTGTGCTGCTCTGGGTGTATCATCTGTTCCCCCTAGAGCTGGCACAGAAGATGGAGGCAGCAAAAATACCACAGCACGTGATCCGAGTAATTTGACAGAAATGGGAGCGTATATTCATGCTCCAGCTGGATCAGCGAGCGATCTGGTGGTGAGCAGCTCTACCAGCAATGAATGTGGCACCACCACCAAAAAAAGAGAGAGGACTTTCAGGCTACAAACTGACTGAAAAAGGGAGTCGAAACTATGAGCAATTATCCTTTGTTGCTTGATTCTTTCACCAAGGTTTTGACAAAGAAATGCCATTTTGTAAGCTTTTATGTTTCAGTGGCTACAGACGTATGTCCAAATGGGGAACAATAGTACATTTACACTACAACAGAATATTTTGCTTAAAATAACCCATTTGGCAACGTATACCCTCGTTTCGTAATAAAACAGCAATAGCGTAGTTATTTAGTATTTCTAATGAACTGAGAAGACCAATGCATTTCAAATAAGACACAAGCCACAAGCTAGTGTTTTGAGCTCTCACAGTCCATCTCTGCCAAAACAACACATGAATATAACTAAGTCATAAGGTCAGGTTATTTCTTTCCTTTTTTTTTTCTTTTGTACATCATTTATATTACTGAGCTATGTCCTAAAGGCCATACTCAGGTATTATTTACTTCAGTAGAATGTCCTTTGCCATTTAAGGTTTGCCCATGACTAAGTGGAGGTAACCAGCGAATGTGTTTGTGTCATAGGAAATAGCTGGCACCAGCATTTCCAGACGTGTTATTTCACCAATAACTGAAGAACGCATGCAAGTAGTATCACAAGAATTCACATCACCAGAAAGAGCACTTGTGGTGACCTACAGACAGAGTTGTAGCTCTTGATCTTTCCATAATTGTCTGTTCATCACTTCCACCCTTGCATAAGAGCTAGAGTTAGGCTAAGACTTGGAAGCCCAATGTCCAGTTTCTTTTTCTGCTTCCGTCATTCCGGGTGACTTTGAGTAAGTCCCATACTGTTTCATTGCCTGACCTCCTTACCCCTGAAAAGCTCTTTCTGTGGATTCTTACAGTACAGAATATAGGGTACGCACGCGTTACTGTCCTGGAAGCCTGATAACCCTACAAGAGATCTGCACGGCCCAGTAGCTTCCAAGGCCTTCTCAACTGTGCCAGCTCCTGTGCTGTGATCTCTCCTCAGCTCCCACTAGGGTTTATTTCAGAGCTCACAGATGGATGTCTCAGTAGAATGCCTCTAATCAGGCACAATATTTTGCATGTAGTTAATCATTCATATGGGACTCTACATTTCAAACAGTTCAGATTTTCCTAATTAATGTTTTGCATCATGATCGTATTTACAGTAATTGGGACTGATATTTGAAGTACAGTAAAAGCTGTCATCTCATTCCCTCCTAAAGAACCCAATTACCTTCATTTGTTAGTAAATTCATGCTAACATTTGGGTTTATTACATTTGACAACATAAAGACAGCTCCTTCAGCGGCATGGTTCAGCAGGGTTGAATCAGGACCCAGGCCTGGAGATGCTGCAGGCCTAACCTTGGAGGCTAGACTTGGAGTGCCTCCCTGACGTACATCCCGACAGTGAAATCAGCCAGAGAGGCCAAGAATTTCCCTTGTGCCTGAGCTAGAGCTCGGCCCATGACTCCTGAGGAAAAAGACAGCTCTTGTAATCAGTCATTTCTCTGATGTTCATATGTGCCAGAAGGAAGCTTAAGACTGGGTTGACTCAGGCCAACTTCCACCTAATTCCTTGTGCCTGGTGTTTTCAATTAGCACCTCTGAAAGCCTACAGCCAGCCAGGAGGAAAAATTAGGCACAGAAACTGGGGCAAAAGTCACACCACGTGAATCAAAGCATTAGTCTTTTTCAGCTTTCACATCCCTACACTACAGTCCTAGAGGATGGTTACAGTATGGCACATGCTACTCATGTCATTAAAAGTGATCACTGTCATGGCACCCAAAAGTTAATTTCACGATCAGATGTTAAAAGGCACCTGTGTGTATGACCACGCCAGGCACGCACCTCAGAGAGGTGTTTACAAGCATGCCGTGCACGTAGCTCAAAGCGAGTCAGTGACTCCTCGGATGGGAAAGAGGGTGGAAGAGTGCCAGATTTTTTTTCTCATTCTGGGAAGTCCTATTTCAGCTACTGATTATTACCTAATAACCTAATCAGCAGTAATAGCAATATTTGGCACTTAAAAGCACTTTATATTCAAGGAGCTACACATGCAGATTAGGTAGAAAATTAATCCCTAACTAATTAGCAAAGGAAGCAAACAAAAACAATTTTTTAGGATGAGAAAATGAAGCTACAGAAGCCAGGTCAGATAGTTAGAGCACAGTCATTCATTTGTTGTGACTTTCTGTAGAGAAACACGTTTTGTTTTGTTTTGTTTTGTTTTGTTTTGTTTTGTTTTTTGTTTTGTTTTTTAACAGGCAAAGAAAGTAAACTATGATTAAAAATGATATTAGTGAGTCCAGATCAAGCCTCGTGGGATGCTCTGAGTTGCCTAATTAATAAACATCTAAACAGTAAGAACAGAAAAAAGTTTCACTCACACTCATCCCAGCACCAAAAGCAAAATGCAAAAGAGAAACAGAGATCGGGATGTCCCACTCTTCCCACCTACCTACTGAGAAAACCAAATTTGCCTCTGCATGAAATCTCAGCACAAAGTATTCTGACTGAAATTGGTTGCATGATTCAACAGTTTGATAAGCAGATACCTCTCTCTCTTCTTGGTAATTCTCCCAAGAGTTTCCTCCAACTATTTTAGCTCTTAATTTCTCTCTCTCTTTCTCTCTCTCTTTCTTTTTTTTTTTGCTACAAGCAACTTCTTCCCCAAGCACCTATCTACAATTGAATCCTATTCTAAATTCATGTCAAGATCAGCTTATGTATTCATTGCTGAATGAATTTCAAATATGTGCTCCTTGTGTTCCTTTCCCAACAGGATAGAGAGGCCTCTTGAGTTGCTTTAAATGTCTCATTACAAATGCTTCATTAGAAACTACGTCACAGATTGTGTCAATCTGGTCCACGCTTTCATGCCAAAAAGTAAAGACTTTCAAGCTGTGCCTTTCTTACCATTAAGTTTCCAATCTGTTTTTAGAATCTCAATCAGTTCTTTAAGGAATGCAAATGTTACTTCTCCCTTCAGTGCTGAAACTAGCCATTGGGAAATGCACATGCATAATGCTTTCCTGTTCCTGCATGTATTGAAACAATAATCAATGCTGGAAGGGCAGACTACATTCTATATATTTTCTGAAGGACACATAGACCTTCTATGCTCATAGGGACAGACAGCCTCCTTCACATTGTGCAAATAGAAATAATTTAGTAGAAATCAATATTATATGTGACAAGAGCTTAATCAAAATCAATGTGGGAAGCTTGTCTATTGAGACTGAAGCTGATTTTATGATAATGTAACATGAGTCAAGTTTCTTTGAGCCTGTTTTTCTTCTGAGTTAGACCTGGTTTGCACCACCGTAACTGTATTCACTCTTAGCTGCTGCTTTCCACATAGTGCAACTTAGTTCATAATTGTTATGTAGCTGAGAGCACAACTTGCTTTATAGTCATTGTGAAACTCGGTTTTGACAGTAATTCTTACTATGCTCTCTATTGTATGAAAGGTATAGGCTTTCTGCTTCTATGTCTTCTGAATCACATAGTGAAATACAGATTGTTTCAGACTAATTCAGCCTTGGAAGCTGAGTAATTCATTAAAAGCTCCTATTTGGTATGAAGCCAGAAAGAACTAGTACAGAAAAGCGTTCTCATGCAGATGATCAGCAGTAAAAATAGAGGCAACCAGAGAAAATCTGAGATGGAAAACCCAGCACCTTGGATATGGGAAGCTCAACACAAGTAAAAATAGGAGGTGGCACATATGAAATACACCACAAATTATTCCTTGTTGACTGTTACAGAGCAGAAGGTAGATAGGACAGCCATACTGCTGGCAGCTGTGCACCCAGACAGCCTCGCTTGTCTGATGGTCCTGGCTGAGATGAACCAAACCATTGTCTTGCCTCAAGGGAGGATCACAGAGACTCCACTTCCTCTCCTATCAATCTTTCCTGACCATTAGCAAGGTCTCCTAACATCTAACCTCAAACCCATAATTATTTGAAGACCCAGTCTTCTCTGTAATAACCCCTCTTACTTGCCTTCCTCAATCCACATACGCTTTGCTTCCTAGGAATGCATCACCTGCACCTACTCTCCTCTGGACTCAACATTTTTCTTGCAAGATGATGCCCGAAGCTGGACACAATGTTAAAGTGAAGCCTTATCCACAGTGAGTAAAGGAAATAGGAAATAGTATTCCTCTTCACGCATCCTGGTGCATTGTTTTATCCAAACAAGGTGGCACAGTTGATGTAAATTCAGGCTATAATCTGCTGCAATTCCTAGACTCTTTTCAGCAAATCTGTGCCTACCTACTGAAAACACTCATTTTAGGTTTGTGCCTTTTTCTTCCTAAGAATAGAATTTTGCTTATTGGGCTGCAGCTTTTTTAGCCCAGCGTTTTTGTTGTTGTTGGGGTTTTTTGTTTTTTTTTTTGATTTTTTTTTTCCAGTTTGTCAAGAACATTTAGTTCCTTTACCATTCATGCTGCCCCTCCCAGCTGGGTGTCATACGCAGGTATAACAGGTATAGTCTCTACTCCATCATCCATACCATTAATGAAATGCTGAATATTAAGTCCATGTTAGAACGTCTTGGACACATCCCCTCAGCTGGAAAGGTAATCATAACTACTTTCTGAACAAGTGGGTTTTTTAAACCAGATTTGCACTAAATGTATTTCATTTTCATCTAGAGCAACCTTCTTCAACTTTATTCAACATGAACCATTCAATCCTTTAGGGAAAAAAAAGGTCTACAGACCACCTTAAGCAATGTCACCATATAAGAATTAGGTGTTGTGAGAACTAGATGAAGGTTTATTTCTCTTCCCTCCTTGTTTTGCCTTCCCAACGTGCATAGGAGTATGCATACATTTCTACTTAACTGTTGTTGGTAACTACTTTGAAGCTCACTTCTGATATCTTACAAAAAACTAGAGGCGGATCCACAGACTACCAGAAAGAAACTTGATCTGAACCAGGTTCCCCTAGACTGCTGAAGACAAATAGCCCCTAGAGAGTGTCAAAAACCCGGGATCAAGTTTCATCTGTTGCTTCTCGATTAACTCCCTCTCCAGGTTCTGGAGAAAAGGGAGAGTTCATAGGTTTTGCCTCACAGTGTCACAGTACTTTTGCTAAGATCATGACAACTATATGCTTCCTTGTGTTTGTATGATTTCAAGGATGTTAGCAAAAACACGACAGCTCAAAGAGTGGTGTTAGGGATTGCAAAGTGCTGGAAATTGTAAGAAGGTGTTGTTCCCAAAGATGGGAATGCTGTCCTGTATCACTCTAAGGACAATCGCCTATAACATTTAAAGCTGAGGCATGTTCTGCATTACAATTGCACGGGCTGTACAAGTCCATCTCACTTTCAGCAATTAAGTCCATCAAAAGTGCTCGGAGAGTCAGACCTTCAGCATGCATACATGCAGCGTGATGGCCTTCTTTGGCTGGAAGTTAGCCCTGATGTTGTGACCGCAGATTACATATCATGTTATGCACCATGCTGTCACAGATGTTTTAACACTTTTGTGTGTCTGACGTGAGTAGGAGGATTCTCAAGGGAAGCACCAACCACAAACATATTACATTTAATCTGGAGGAGAGGCCACGCAATGTCTAATTAAATTTTCTTCATTTCTTCCTCACATTTGGCCAGTGGGATGATGAAGTTTCACAATGTCTTCACTGAAAGCAAGGACTGTTTTCTGTTGGTGTTGTTTTCTTCCTAGCTGACTAAATGTTTGTTAGGTAGTGGAAGAGAGTTAATTGAGTTGTGCTGAGTTCCCCAGTGACTAATAAGTCTGCTCCTGAGCTCTGGAAGAAAACATTGTATCACCTGTGACATGTGTCATCCCAAGGATGAGGCAGTGGAGCTGAAGGATCATTGGAACACATACAGCTGGATTTCTTCTTTTCCAGATAAGGTCTGGACAGTATATTTCATGTATAGAGTGACTTGAAGAGAACAAGGTAGCAAAGACTTCATCAGGATTTCAGCACACAAACTAGAGACTACATTCACAAGCCCAAAAGTGTGAGAAGAGGGTTTTGGACATACTGACTCAAATGCTTTGCTGAGGGTATGTAGACTCCTGGGTCAGTGTTTATTGAGTTCATTTAGGAACCAGCATCAGCCTGACTGCGTGGGCTATGCATTACACCTACATCTTCTAACCTTGCTGAGAGGTCAGACTTCATAATCCTATAGGGGATCCAAGTTAGCACCTCCTCACAGGACTGTCCTGTTACATTGTGGAGGTTACTAGTCAGGTCAGGGAATTTGATTCATGAATTTCTGCATTTCGATCGTTTGTATAGCATAGATGTATTCTCCAAAATTTTCATCTTGCATCTCAATGTGGTCTCCTTTTACTACTTCGGCAAAAAAAAAGATCCCTTTAGTTGAATGTAAAATACAACCATTATTCACTGAAAGGTTCTGCAGCATTGCCACAGCAGCGCTGAAGAATCTTTATGCTACTGAAAAGAAGTGCTTTGACTGTAGAGTTCAGGTCTAACCACATCTTGCCATGAAGTTGTGACTGAATCCTGCCCTCAGCTGCAGGGCAGTGAGGGTGGAGGAGCAGTCAGGAGTCAGTAGAAGTCCATGGGCAGGGTGAGAGCACACTGTTCTCCCCGAGGTCCTGGATGTTAGGAAGCTGAATCACCTTTGCACAATTTCAATTTTGCAGCTGTGGAGGATAATTAATACAGGCTTCCAGGAATAGAAGGCCAGGCTTAGGCTACAGCAGATGGAGGAATTGCAAAGCTTCTTTCCAGGATCATCTATATAGCTGACATTGTAATTAAGACATCTGACTGGCTGAAAAGTGGCTGTCTGTTGCTTTGATCCACTAAGCTCTCTAATCCAGTGGGGAAAGGCATAAGAAGATGTGAGCACTGGAGGGAAACGTGGGTCACACAGATCCAAATCAGACAAGGGACACACCACTTCTGTTGTGAAACTGGGGATCTGTTGTGACAGCCTGCCTAGTCAAGAACCAGGCCTTCCAGTTCTCAGTGTTTTCAAAACAGGGCCAGGTGTCTTTCTGGGAAGTCTTTCATCAAACATTACGGAATTCAGTTAGAGGATATGCTGAGTTGCAGGTATGTGATGCACAAAGGATTTCAGGCTAGATGATCTAAAGATGCTTTCTGGCCTCAAACACCATCCATCTTCAAACCTATTTTGTCCTTGGCAATGTAGAACCAACAGTAGGACCAGTCTTGCAAAATACATCTATTATTTCTCTTCTGATGTTAGTCTTTCCAGAAGCAGATTTTAAAAGAAAAAGATGTCTCTTTACCATAAATGTTTTCTTCCAAAGGGTCATAAGCAAGCATGTCCCTGTTCACATCTTTTTCAAACTCGCTGCCATTGTTAATTCAGATTTTGTTTGTGTTTAAAAAATAATGTATTGATGCACTGAATTTTAGAATGACTCATCTGATTCTAAGTAGGTGGATTGTATGCCTTCACACAGTGAAAGTATACTTTAATCTTAGCCATTCAGTTCTTCTAATCTTCAAAGGCGAAGTGATGCAATCCAGTAATGTAGTTGACTGCTGTTTGAATTTCCGAGGAAGATCTCTGGTCCTAGGTCTACATCATAGAACAGACCATCAGTTACACCAGAGCTTACCAGCATGCCTTCACACTACTTCTGTGGGCTACTGGCTCTGAAGAACCAATTTAGACAATGGCATAGTTCAGACCAGTCTTAAAGCTACTCTGAATTATGCTGGGCCCAATGTCCCCCTAGGGCTGCAGAAGCTGAGGAGGCCAATGGCTGTGGTATCAGCTGTCCATGCTCCTCTTCTTCCTGGATTAGGCTCTAGGCTTCCCAGCATCAACAGGTTTGGCTCTGGCTCCACTTCATGGCACCAACTCAATACCTCAGAACAAGAGGTGCACGTACACATGTTGTTGCTATTGCCCTTGGACCATAAAGTTGGAGGCTGACACGTGGCAAGTGTCTGTGGGCAGCCAAGTGGTCTAAAAGGAACCGCATGCAAAACTTCCCGCTTCCTAGGCATGGCGAGCAGACGTTAAAGACCTACAGGCAACGAAGACCACAGTTAGGTCTCATTTGCCTTTTTAAGATGAGCAAAATATGGAAATAGATATTTCCTCCCTAATCCCATCCTGTGCATAATGGTAGTCTCTGTTACATATTACTCAGAGTTTTCTGCTACCTACTGCAACTCAATAAAATCCAGCCTCAGAACAGGGACATGAAATAACCTGCATATTTAAGTTTCATCTGAGCTGCCTTGGCCAGCTCACCCACCAGCTCACCCACCAGCTGCTCTGCTTTTAATACCTGCCTGATTAAAAAAAAAAAAAAAAAAAAAAAAAAAAAAAACCCCCATAAATTTATAAA
>WBMW01001149.1:316608-364220 GCA_013396635.1 Penelope pileata | reverse complement strand
GTTAATGTCCCTTTGGCAGGGTGTCAGGTTTTCTAAGCACATTTCTTAAAGAGAGTGAAGGTGCTGGCTGCAGCAGAGGTGCTGGAGAGGGTCTCTGATAACTGCCCTTACTCTGGGATAAATTCCAAACAATCAGCAATCCCAGCTTCAGAAAATAAATCAAAAAGAATAAAAAAGTGATATTAAATCAGCTAAACCAGTGCAGCACAGGTAAATAAAAGTCCTATGTGTGGCTTTTGACTGATTTACAGTTACTTGATTCTCTGACATTAAAGAAAAATAAACTGCCTGGTTGATCTTGTAATCCAGGGGCCACAAACTGCCCTTGCTAATTGAAGACCTGCTGGTTTGGATAATAGAGAGAACTGCTAATTTACTTGCTATTCACTGTGCTATAATTTTTCCTCTGAACTGAATTGTTAAAAATAAACAATTTCTTTTCTTCCCAAATAGGAAAAAAAAATGAATTTATTAACAGTCGTGTTTTGTGGCTTTAGGGGGAAAGTTAAATTTAGAACTTAGACTAGTTGCACAAAAAGGATTATGAATATTTTAAGGAAGAGCTTCTACTTTTCTGAATATAGATAGGAGCAGGGAATAAACTGAAACAAGGGTTTGGGGATGAAGTGCTATTTGCGGAGGCTGCTGTGCCCCTGAAGATGAGTGAATGCATTTTGCTTGGGATTTAACTTTCCTTGACTCTGTCTTGTCCCTATAAAATTGTGAGGCCAGTGGTAGCCAGACTGGTAGGACAGGAATCTGTTTGTGAGTCAGGGTGGCCCACGAGCTCACTGCTCCCTGCCCAGATCCGCCTGCATGGGTCCTTCCTCAGCTGCAAGTCAGGGTACGGCCTGCCCACTGTTGGTCCCAGCAGCACTTGCCCTGGGAGTAATGCTCTCCCATTCAGTAAAAAGCCAAGATGGTTCATTTTGCCTTTATGTGGCTGGACCAAAGCAGGGTGGCATTGCAGTGACACAGAGCCAGAAAGTCTCCTTCTCATCTCAGCAAACAGAAGGCAACTCACGACGAAGTGAAGCCCATGGCACCTCCCCTGAGAAACACATGCCTGCCCGTGTTCATGCTTGGGCACACCAGACGCTGGGGTAGTGATACGCAGACAGGTTCTCCCATGGACTAGTCCTTCACGTGGCTCTGTTAAAGGGGGTGGTAAGGACTGTGGGACACATTCCTGTCACTCCTTAGCACTGAACTCTCTTTGAACTGGTGCATCAGAATGGAAGCAAAGACACGTGCGTGGACTGTATGCAGCAAAAACCAAAAACTTGGCCAGACCAGAGGTTTGGATCCAAGCCTGGATCTGGGATCTGGGCACACTTTGCAGTGTATATACAGTACGTGTCAAAAGTGACATTTTAGAAGAGCTTAGGAGAAGAAGAAATGATGACTTGCATCTCTCAGAACATAACTCCGATGGCAGTATCAGAAAAGAGCAATCAGCTCTTTTTAACTACATTTGTTCTCACAGAAGAGTCAGGAAATTAAAGATTTTTTTTTAGGCAAAGACATCAAATGAATTTTGGTCCCATACTTCAGAAAACCTGGCACGTTTACCAAACAATGAAGATTTTCAATAGGAAAGGACAATTAATTACTCCAAAAAGGTTGCTAAATGTTAAGAAGCACAGAACTTAGACATGGTAATTTTCATCTGGCAACTATCCCCACGAACAGTGCTGTGTTACAGAATATTTAGAAAATCTTGTACTGAAACTATTGCCTTCAATCAGTCAAGAAATCTTGACTGAAACTATTAAAGACACTGCAACAAAACCGAAAGAAAAAATGAGATACAATGGTTTTTATAAGAGTAATTAGAAAGGGCTCATTACTACATGCAAAAAATGATCTGCATTTTGCATCAGGGCAGGCCTGGACTCAAGCAAAACCAAATGTTTTCAGATTTTTGAGCAGATCTGGCCGAAGACTTATCAGAATGTAATACTGTGAAATAGATTCCTCTTTTTTTTTATAAGAGGTTTTGGGACTAAATGTTCAGCATAAATTCTCATTGAGATGATGGCTGTGCCCACTTTCATAAAATGTGCTATGAAATATTAAGTGTCTCTGTTCAGAAGAACAAAAGTCAATTTTTTATTAACTTATGAAATGTACATATATCCATGAGCTCATACCTTCACATGGAGAGTAATTTAAATATCATAATTGTCAGTCTATTTTAACCAAAACCTCTTTCTTATCACTGATTCTACCCTGCAGATAAACACATCATTCAACGCACTTGGGAATCTATAGTAGCAGGTATATACTGGCACACGTGTTGAACAGGGCTGGTGGTCATCAAAGAGACTCTACATGTTCACAAGTGTCTTTAGTCGTGGACTCAGGATGCGTTTGTAGCTCTGGGTCAACGTGCTGCTGCTGATTTCTTAGGTGGAAGCCTTGTCCTCGTGTTATTATTAAGCAACACTAGGCATGACAGTACTACATCAAATGAAATCAAAATTGTAAACCTAAGGGTCTCAATATCCCACAAGGTTTTGTATTCTAGCACAAACCTAGGTATGTCACTAAAAGCAAGAAATTCACCTTCAGTCGCTATATCTTAAGGAAAGAAAAAATAAAAGATCCTGTTAAACCACACTTAAAATAGAAAATGATTTCTTTGTTCCAGATATGGTCACATTTCAGGATTAAAGGTGCTATAGAAAAGCATGAGTTCATACTATTAACATAATGAGACAGCTTTAACTAGCACTTTGCTGTTTGCCCTTAGATTTTCAGTGAATCTGAGAACTCTGTCACATTTCAGGCATGACATCTCATATGCTCTGACACATCACATTGGGCTGCATATGTGACATCATGTTTTCCTCAAAGAAAGAAGCTTGATGTGACCTATACCACTCCACTCCGTGAGTCACAGCATGAGGCACTGGGCAGAAAACTTAAAAAGATGCTTCTGCAAAACCCCCTTTAAGAAAGTCAATTGTTCAGGGAAACAGAAATGTTTAAAAAAATTTTTTTTAATATTAAAAAAAAAAAAGCCAAATTCTACTCTGTACACTGAATTTGAATTGGTTGTTGTAATATATCTAACTTTTAAAGATTTGAATTAGAGGATAGATAGGTAGGTAGGTAGGTAGGTAGAGATGGAAATGTTCTTTTCATGTTGTTTTTCCTCTTGCTAAAAGACATACTCAGCACGCTTGTATTCTCTAGAAACAGTAAAGGTGAAATGAGCAAACAATGCAACGTGGAATGAGACAATGAGTGCTGCTTCTTGGCCCAAAACTGCAAATAGAGGAGTTCTGTGCTGGGTCTTTTGAGCTTCGTCTGAGTGTTGTATTTTCTTTGATGATGATAGCTGATTCAATTTCAAACCCATGGCAGTCATTGAGCTGTTACTTCCATGGGAGGATTTTAACTTTTGTCTGAAATGTGGGGTCCACTTTCCCTACTCGCTGAGCAGCACACAGGACTCAGCTGCTTTATTTAGCCGTCAGGTGTTGCAGAGCATCTCGCTGTCTTTGAACCACAGGGACCTGGGTGTTGTTCCCAGTTCAATGTCCCCTGAAGGCAGACACCTACAAGAGGCACCTCATGCTCTTAAAAATAATACCTGGGACCCTTCCACCCCACCACGAATTATCTTTATGGAGCTGCAGCCAAGGTCAAGAAGATAGCCAAGTTAATTTAACAAGAGATTGAACAACAGCAGCCAAATATTTCTCCTGTGAGCACAAGCTACATGAGGGGACATTGCAGCCCCCTCTGACAAGGGGAGAAGCAGCAGAGTATATACTTGGGCCGTGGTGCAGCCCTGGACACAGAAATCCCCACAGCTCACGCCAGGCTATAGCTCCCCGCTTCCCACAATCTCCTGGTAATGGAGGTGGCTTCTCTGTTGGTGGCCTCTGAGCCACTTGTATGAGCCAGACCAATTGGAGCAGCCTGATTTAAACACCAAATTCAGATTTACTTTGCTCATTTCCACCAAGATGGGTTTGGGAGCACTTGCAAACGTAGCTGAGTGAGTGGATCAGAGCAGCAACGTTGCCTGAGAGTGGGCAGCAATGGAATCTGGGGCATTTTGTATTGGCACACCTGCAGCTGATTGCCTGCCTACAGCCTGCTTTACCCTGAGTGCTGCACTCCTGTTCCAAGGCTTTTTTTGGAACTAGAATTAGCTCATATAAAACTTCCTCAGGTCTCTTCAGGTTGCATTGCACTCTGTGCACTGCAGACAACCCCACAAATAAAATCCTTCTCCTTATCCAGGGAGGTCAGATCTGCATTATCTCCTGGAGACCATTTGTCTTTGCCGCCCCATCAATGTGAGTTGGTTTAATGCAAGGAAAGAAAAGCTAAGGCCAGTCTGTGATGCTCATACACTGTGATCAACCCTCCACGCCAATGGAGCAAGGTGGCACAACTGAGAGACACGGCTGTTATTGGAAAATCATTGCTTTAAATCAGCACGTAGCAGATTCTGCATATTGCCATCTCAGTCCAATAAAAGTCTTTTGGCTTTTGGCAAGCCTCCCATGGATAAACTTAGCCACTTAAGCTGGACATACAAAATTAAATGCTGCAGATAATCACAGAATCATATCATAGAATAACAGAATGGCTTGGGTTAGAAGGGACCTTAAAGATCACCCAGTTCCAACCCCCCTGCTAAAGCTTGTCCTCCAGGTAGGGACTCTCCTCTGACTCTGGGGATCAGCGCTGCTAATCCACTTGTTCCTTGCTGCTGCAACAGCTCACTCAGGTCTGCCTGCTCCAGAAGGAACATGTTCAAGTGAAATGAAGATCAGTAGGGATTAAACTTGTCACGGTCTCTAAGCAAATATTCCTACTCAGTACTATTTTATTTGATTGTTTTGCTCAGGCAGAAACTATAGTTAACTTTCCATGAAGTTTTTTGACTTAGCAGTGAGCCTGAGCCATGCAAATAATTTGTTCACTTGAACACATTCAAATTCAAGTTATAAAAACATAACCACGGCTGGATGAGCAAGTGGATTTAATCACACACGCTTGTGAACAAGGAAATCCAAACACGTACCTGCAATACTGGCTCTATCTGCTTTGCAACTTCGTTTTACATTGGCAGTGATCTTCTGAAAAAGATAAAAACAAATCTGCCCAGTGACTAAATTTCTGTGTTAGAAAGCCTTTAGATATACTATTAAAATAAACTGGTCTGCTCACAGTTCTGTACATTTTGATTCAAGCTCAAAGTACAAAGTTATCTTCTGCTGTGCACTTGTGTATCCGCACAGAGAATAGCACGGCCCTCGTTCGACCACCTCCTTAAGTTAGGTAAATATGTTACCATATCTTGTCATAAATTGTGCCTCTCCATAAGGAATCCATGCAGTTATTAATAATAAAACTACATTCCCATTCATATTTACCTACTGTAAGTCTGCATTAACCAAGTATTTCCTTGAATCCTAATTTAAAAATCAATGGGAAATTATATTTGAAAATTTCATAGCATGATATAGCCAACTGAAATCATTACTTTGCTCATAATGTTAATATAAAATTTATTCAGTCTTCTGCTCGAGGGGATGGGGAAATGTGGTTTGTTTACAGCAATAATGACACAAGAT
Source organism: Penelope pileata (assembly GCA_013396635.1). Lineage (NCBI taxonomy): Eukaryota > Metazoa > Chordata > Aves > Galliformes > Cracidae > Penelope > Penelope pileata. The sequence continues at coordinate 358,617 of WBMW01001149.1, read as the reverse complement.
ATTCTCAAGATGTTCGTACGATGTGTAATACAATTAGGAAAAGGGAACCAGAGTTTCTCCAAAAGCAAACACACTGGAAGAGAAAATTCAATCCAAGACATTTTTTTGTCTGAGATAGCAGTGGACAAAGGAGCCACCTCCCATGCCTCTGGTTTCAGGGCTAGAGATGTGCCCTCTGTCCTGACAGCGGGGAACAGCTCAGTGATTTATATCTGAGGATTTCTAGAAAGACTGAGCAGAAGTTTGAAGACAAATGCAGTAACTCAGCTTTACACCGTTACAACTTTAAGCAAAATTTGCTTTGTTGGTAGTAGAGGAAAAAAGAGGTCTTATGACTATGTCACAAAACTCCTTTGTAAGGCAGAGGATCTGATTTTTTTCAGTTGGCACAATGTAAGTACTTAGCAGAGTGTCTTTCTCTGGCCCCCTGACATTTAAACAGGAATCTATTAGTCAACTGATGTCATTAGCCAAAGTACATTCTTTCTAAGGATGACACTGATGATCCAATCGATCATCATTATTAAGCTAACATCAATCAACTGCAGGTAGACTACAGCAGCTGTCTGATAGATAAAGTTCTTCTACCAAAGTTGGAAACAATGGGCTTCTTTTCAATTCCTTGCTGTTTTTTAAAACTCACAAAATGTTGATGGGCCAAATTCTTCCACGTATTTCAATGATGGTGTTATTCTACATCTACGCTGTTGTAAGAAAATAAGAAAAAAATGTTTGTTTGTTTCAGCAATGGGAAGACTAAAACTGTCATGGTTGTATAGCACGGTATAGCAGTTCAGAAAAATTAAGTTGAGATGTTGCCTGTTATGTACTAAAGGCAAATTTTATCAACAAGCCTCATCTCTACAGACCAGTTAAGATCAGTTTAACACTGTAAAATAAACAGTTAGAAATTCCTAGTCCTCTTCAACAGCAACTTTTAGCAAACATGAAGGGACTTCCTAGAAATAAGATATGCTGATTTGAGCATTCGTCCACCCACTGTTCTCCCTTGCTCTTTTGGAAATATTTTGTAGACAATCTTATACACATGGCAGGTAAAGTTAGGAACTACTATAATCACAGGAATTGTCCTGAGGGAACGGGATGGTGCCAGCTTTTGAGCTAACTCTTTTCTCCATTTGCTGATGGGAAGGGAGTGAATCACCACAGACTGGGAGTGGATGGAGATGACCTCCACCAAGTGATGGCTTCCAGAGTTAAACAAGTGTGAGGAAAGAGGTGAGCTCTGCCAGGAAAAGGGCAGGCAGACATTATCCTCTTCAAGGAATTAAAAAGAAGATAAAACACTTAGTCATTATGTGGTTATTCATCTTCTGTGACAATATAAGACAGATTCCTATAGGGCTAGCCAGCTCAAAGAGTGCAAGCTCTGTGTGGAAGAGATCTGGCACTCATCTCGGTCTGGAGGGATCACTGTGTTCTGGGTTAGCAATCCACATCACCAAGTCTGTATTCAGGAAGGATCCAGCACAGCTGTGTTTTTAAAGGGTATCCAGAGAGAAAAGAAGTCCCTGAGCATGAGCACACAGAATGTGGACATGCTTTGTCTGAAATGGGTTTCTGTTCTCTGAGGCATTGCTTGCATGCTTCAAAGGCCCATGCCCCTGGCTTTCATCAGGACAGCAAGAAGGTTGAGAAGCCATTCTGTATAGGCACGTTTCCTTCTGCAGCACTGAGACTAAGGCTGGCAGAGCCTGCACCATGGAGATGAGATGTCTTACCAGCCTTTGAAAGACAGGAATGAAAGGGAGGGGAAGAGCAAGCCAAGATGGGGGTGCCTGTCAGGTCTGCTTCATCCCTGTCAGATGTCAGCTGCCTCCACTGCTTCTAACTATAAATGTGACAGATAGGTGCCTCATGCCAATGAGCGATTATAATCATGCATGATGAAAGGATATCATATTGTGGTTGCTGTCAGTGGATTCTGTGTCAAATTGGAAATTTATATTTAGAATTTACCTCACTTGAAGTCACTTAAGTTACTACTGCCGTTCTTGGCCAATTTGGGCCCCACTCTCTCCGCTAGTTATGGAAGTGATATTCAAAAGAGGCTTTGGGAGGCAGATGTCCAATTTCTAAAGAAATTTGGTAGGATATAGATATCTCAAAGCTTCTTCAGAATCTGCGCCCACTGAGTGACAACTAAGTGGGAAATGCATTCTCTTAACTCAATCCCTCACCACAGCTTTAAGTGATTATAGAAAGTGCAAGGTGCCAAAGATTTGGGCAGACTAAAAGAGATCAGGAGCAAACTGTGGGATATCCATCAAGTGATGTAAATCAGCATGAACCCATCAGTTTCTGTGGAGCTGCACTGACTTGCACCCAGTAAAACCTCATCCATGTTCCATTCGGTAGACTGAACTTTATGTTATCATATTGGCCAGTTCCACAGCTTAACAGAGCTATTCTACAATAGTGACAGCAGTAATGTTCTTTGGGCTGCTCTACCCTGTACATATGCAAAAGACATGATTTTGTGTTTTCAGGGTGTGTTTTGGAGTGTAGTCTCACGACCGTCTCATTCTCATATACGGATGCAGGTTTGCCACACTCACAGTACCTGGCCCAAGTGGGACCTGCTTCTCTTTCAGATTTGGAATAATCTCTGTAGCTACCATCAGTTCTCCATCAGCCCAACTGTACCTATGCTAGGATAATCTTGTTACCGTAACTCTACAGGGATGGCTCAAGAGCTGCAGACTGCTAAGGTGGATGAGTTCTCACCAGAATGAATCTTGTATAAGAATAATTGCCTGCAGAGGAACTCTGATAGCACCTCAGGGCATCATTCATTCAGGGAATGTATTAGTCTGAAGGAAAAAGAATGAAATGACAAAAAGGAAGTTTGGCTTTAATGAAATCAACTCCACTGAGACAAGGCAGATCATAAAACAGACAAGTATGTCTGCATGGATCTCTGCAGGCAGGTATAAGTTTGTTTTCTCCCACTTAAAAGTCATAAATATTCTAGTTCTGGGTTGCTCACGGAATGCCCTGATTGTCAGCAAACCACAGCGTCTCAACAGTTGGTATTGCCAGAAGCGGTGTATTTCAACCCAAACCAAACAGAATAAAGCTGGTTTATCTGTCTCAATCTTGCCAGTGGTAAGAGCTCACTATTTTACTCCTTAATGGCTATGGCAGCAGACTATGAGGCCAGCACAGAGGCTTAAGACAAGAGAAGCCAAGTAAGAACACAGAAAGATTCTGGTACTGTACATCAGTGGCAACCTGTCCCTACCCAAGTGAGAGTAGGTTGGAATCTTTCACTCTATTCCTGAATCTGTATTGTAAATTCCTGGATCCGCAATACACTCCACAGTTACCCAGCAAATGAGGTCCAATATGTGCACAACCCACTGGGGCATGGCTATAAATTACGTGCCTGACAGTTTTTAAATTTGGCCTTAAATATTGTATTGTATTTGGCACAGGTATCTAGTTTACACCAATTTACACACAACACTCGGTTTTGAGTGCTGTATACAAGATTTCTTAATCTATACATGAAAATAAACACTTAAATGTTTCCAGATATACTTAGTTTGAAATGATTTTTCTACCTCTGTATCACATTCTCATAATTTTTGCATCTTCATATCCCAGACCATGGGCATATTTCCAGTTTACCATTTTAATGTTCCTCATTATTTTTAATGTCACAAAATGGCAGTACTGGAATTATGATTTTAAATAATCAGAGTAACCAGTGACATGCAAAGTACTCCATACTTCATGAATTGTGCTAATAAACACTTATTTAGTCAACAGCAGAAGTAAAAAACTCTTCCAAATATATCAAATTGACTATACCCTGCACTGTTAATTCTTAATTTGTGTGGCTCCATCTGAATAAAAAAAAAATCGAAGAAGGTTCACATTCATTTACTGGTGGAAAAATAAATGTAACCATAGTATATAATCCTATTATGTTCTCAATTTAAAACGGTTTATGGAGCTGGTTTATCATCAGACAGCCCTTGTCTAACAGCCTGGCTCATGTATCTTAGAACACCTGAAAGTCTGAGAATCTTTCTGTAAGAAAAAATGTTCTGTTTACATCTGAAAATAGTTTGCTCAAAGTCTAAGCATAACTTTGCAGAACAAGTCTTAACAGAAACCTTTTTGTGTCCTGGCTCCTTTCAAGAAGAGGAGCTGCTGCTTGCTCTGACCTTTCTCAGAGTGATGCCCTGTACCTACACCTGAAGGGCTTGAGCTGACTTTTGCAATATGTATTTCTGGAAGAGAAGGTGCTTATTACTTAATAGAAATAAATCACATCAGTGACCTTTAAACATATCTGCAACATCTTCCAACGAGCTAATGGTTTTCCCTTACCCTTCTAGGGTTGGAGGAGTCACCTGAGCTACCTTTTGCAGTCTGAGCAAGCCCTTACTGTTTTTCTCCCATCCCAAACACAAAGTTTCCCAGATCCACTGGGCAATTTTAGCACTTATCTTAAAGATACTGAGAAGACTTTGCTCTCAGTTATACCCATGGAAATTCAGTGTAAATCAGGTGGGTGAATGTATGCATCCTGAAGTTAAAAAATCTTCTACAACAGCCTCCTGAGCTGAGGCCTTATCCAGACCCAGCTTCGCATTTCTCACACACCATCATGATGTTCAGAAATGCTTCCTGATATCTTAACAACTGTATTTTGCTAACTACCTCCCATCACACAGCACTTTACAAAAAAATGAATCTGCAGCTTTTCCAGGTTGCTGATTTGCTGCTCGTTCAATGTAAAGGCACACAATGGATAGGAAAGGCCCCAACAGCTTTTTTTAGATATGTGTTGAAAAACAGAAAATTAAGAAAAATAATAATAAAAATGTCTCATTGAACATTAGAGCCTAACTCCTTTGCTCACAGGGACTAGTTTCTGCTCATGTGGGAAAAGTTATTAGAAAGCTGAGTTAGCATTGCTCCAAACACTGGGATTTTTCAAAGCTTGCAAAATAATGACAGAAAATTGTGTTTTGCAAAGAAAGGCAATGCTAAGACTTTGTTTGGCATTTAGAAACTGCAAGTCAGTGCACCACGCCTAAGATCAGATTTCTTGACCTCTCTTCAGAAACCTTCATTTATCCTACTAGAAGTTCTGAGTCACACACAGCTCAAGCTTCCTACAATTCTGGTAGCCCCAGAGCTATTTCCTGCCTGTGTTTAATGATAGAGAAAGCGAAATTCTACCTTTATGTTTGGCAAAACACCGCTATATTGATAAATATTTGTAATTAAATTTTATTTAATTAAAAGTTAGAAAAAATGCTTTGTTTTATGCCTCATCTGTTCTGATGCTCCTGAATGTATGGTAGAAATGCAAAACTGAAAGAATAAGCTGAAAAGAAGTAACAAAAATATCAGACTAGGATATGACCAAGTAAAATGGAAACAAATGGGTATATTCGTAAAGGATAGCCACAGTTTTAATATTTTTTTAAATTATCCTAATGTTACATGTATGAAATGGTAATTGCCAGAACTGTTTATACAATCCAATGTTTATGCATCTAAGATACAGAAATGATAACAGATTTATTCAGAATTTTCCTCTGGGGCTTCTTCTGATGAGCTCTTGAATGCAGGTGAGTTATTAATTAAAGACAAGTGGAACTGCTGTGCCCCTGTTAAAATAAAGCACACCAGTTTTGTTCCCAGTTAATACAAATTAGCCTGTAGGCCTCATTCTTTGTTCTTTTGCATGTGAGGTATGCATAAAGTGTCAGTGAAATCACTAAGGCTTACAACTAGTGTGAATTTATGCTAACAGAGTAGAAAATCAGGCCATTAAATTCAGTATACCTTTTCATGTTGTGAAACAAGTGGCTTTGGAGTATATTTCTTTCAGGCATAAAGCCTGTGGTGAAATGTCCATAAATGAGACAAATGAACATCACTTACCATGAGGCCCGGTCCAAAATTCATGCAAACATGGAAACATCACCATTAACCTTTCAAGATCTATTGGATTTTCTGTGGCTTGGTCCTCCCCTCCAGATCTTCAGGCAGAAGCATTTATCTGTGAGACCTCTCAGACATCAGGCAACACAATGAGGGTTAGGATTTTGTAAAGGGAAAGGTCAGCGGACCCAACATTTCTTTTCACTAAAATTAGCAATTGTGCTTGTACGCTAGATTTTAATTGGTGAGAATGGGGTCTCTAGAGGAGATTCTTCCTTCGGTGGAAATGGAAGACTTGATTGCAGTTTTCTGTCTGACAGGAGCTGAATCCAGACAGTGTCCCAAATATCAGGTTACATGTGGAAGGAACAGAGAATGGGGAAAGTGGGGAAAGTCTTAATGACTTAATTCTTCGACATCCTTAATTGCTTGGCATTATATTTTTTGGAGAGAAAAAAGTCCTAAAATTTTCAACATCCAAATGAGCCTAAACATGGGGCACGAGTCATTTTCTTCGTACATTTGCTTATAGAATCATAGAATGGTTTAGGTTGGAAGGGACCTAGAGATCATCTTGTTCCAACCCCCCTGCCATGGGCAAGGACACCCCCCAGTAGACCAGGTTGCCCAAAGCCCCATCCAGCCTGGCTTTGAACGCTTCCAGGGAGGGGGCACCCACAACTTCCCTGGGCAACCTGTTCCAGTGTCTCACCACCCTCACAGTGAAGAATTTCTTCCTTATATCTAGTCTTAATCTATCCTTCAAAATGAACACAATTTGCTCCCCATTTTGCCAGCCATCAATTAGTCATGCAGCCCTAATTTTGAGCATTAGCAAACACCTCTATTTTTAGAGTGTCCTTATTCAAGAACTCTGAGTCCATTTAAGATAACAAAGACATCTGGAAGCAAGAAACTTGAAAAATATTTATCCAGTGTCACCTTTGATATTGCTTTATAAAATGTTCTAGAAGCATTAATTCTTAACTATTGAAAAGGTTTGCTTGTTCAAAGTGCTGTGTTAATATTGACTTATTAAAACTAGCTGTGATTTATTACTAACTAAACATCAGCAGAATACTGATATAAAAAACGTGTAACTCCCCAGTCAGAGGATAAAGTTGCCCCCTCTTTGGCGTTCCACACAAGCCAATGCTAAGAGCATAAATACTACATTCAGGGCAGAAGGAGGTAAAATTCACATATTTGATCTGACCTTTGACATCCTCACTACTACTAGCCACTAAACTGTGTAAGAAAAAACTGCCAAGAGGAAAAATACCACGGTGTCAACATAAGAAGGACCTTCAGTATAACTGAGGGAAAAAGGCAGTGAATGGAATGACGGAAAGACTGTCTTTTGCCGTTGCAGAATAAAACAAAGCAAGGACCCAAGGGAAAGCTCTCCTCCAGAAGACACGTAATCCGTCCCAGGAGTACACTGAAGTCAGACAAACATCCACCTGGATGGATGAGCTCATTGAAGGCTGCTCCTGACCTTTTTCCTCAGCCAGTCATAACTCCCCTTCCGGACCAAACGTACTTGCTAGTGGCTATGTTTACCTTGCTTCTGCGATTCAGCAAAAATTGTCATGTCCACAGAGCACTCAGAAACTGATGGGGCTGCTGATGGGGCTGAGCTCTACTTCTGCTCCTGGATATGCGAATGGGGACTGGGCTAGCTGGCAGGGAGCTGGCAGCAGAACTTGGTGTTACGGCTGGTAGAAAGTGTCTTTACTGAAGCGAGAAGTTTGTTTATTTATTTATGTATTTTGATCTGAGGTACAAAAATGCCTCTAAGCACTCTGACAGTAATTAAATTTACAGTTCTCCTGGGAACACCACCCGCAGGATTATTCTGTGAATGATGCCAACGTAGGTATTGACAAGGTGCTCATAAAAACCACAGTGTTCCAGCACACAAAATGAACATATGTGTCACGCTGAAGGAGTGCTGTTGTTGGTGTATGCTCGCCTCCCACATGAAATGCCATCATACCTGTTAAGTGACACTTGAAAATGTGTTAGCACTTAACCAGAAATATTTTCAAAATAACACTTGAATATAAGAACTCTTAACTGCTGGAAACTTTCCCCTAATCACATTTACTTGCTGAAAATGCTCACTTCCCAAAGAGATTGCAAGAAGAACTTAGGAGACCCACTGGATGAGCTGATTGCCCAAACTATGAATATTTTTAAAAAGACATTGACATTTCTCACTCTGACCCTGGTTAGCACAATGGACTTCAGTTTTGCTTCCTGGAAGTATATTTTATTGAAAAGACAGCTAAAGAGCATAGAAACCTCTTACAAATATCTATAGACCACTCAGATTATGTTAAAGAGAAACTGCTGAGAACATTAATGTTGGAAAGGAGAGCACTTAAGGAAATGCTGGAATTAAAGTTGTCTGTGGAGAAAGTGGTACATGAATGTGGAGGTGAAGGCAGTCACAGGGCAAGCAAACGAGGTGCAATAATCCCGTGTTTTGGGATCATAAAGACAACCTAATCATGTAATTTTGTATCTTTCAGTGCTTGAAGCTTTCAGCCATTGCATTCTTTGTTGTTTTATGTGTAATTTCCTAGCTTGCGATTTTTTTTAAAGCAAAGGAAAAATCCCTAGGGTTATATCATCGTGACACTCACCACCAGCAGCACCACAGCTGCTGCATGCAGCAGACAAGCCGGGAACAAATGGATCTTCTCAGACCTCATCCTTCCCAGACCTGTCCTGGCTGCAGCTTCTGGTCAAGCTGTGATTCAGCCCTGCAAACAGGAAGCTGGAGCCAACTGAGAATCTCACTCCAAGCATCTCACAAGAAAGCACTGGTATGAGATTGTACCAGATCGGCCAGGATGGACAGCCTCATCTAGCACTAGATCTAGTGGTTGGCAACCCTGCCTGCAGCAGGAAGGTTGGAACTTGATGATCTTTGAGGTCCCTTCTAACCCAAGCCATTCTATGAAAGGCTGTAAATCTCTGTGAAAGAGTTAACTGTCTTCATAACAGCCTGTATGGTGCTGTGTTTTGCATTTGTGACTAAAGCAGTGTTGATAACACACCCATGTTTTAGCTGCTGTGAAGGGTGCTGGCACAGCCTCGAGATTTTGTTTCTCACTCTGCTCCCTAGGGAGCATGCTTAGGGTGGGCAAGAGGCTGGGAAGGACACAGCCGCGATGGGTGACACAGACTAACCAAAGGGATTCCCATACCAATAATGTTTTCTTACTTTTCTCATTTTCTCCCTCATACCACTGAGGGAAGAAAGCAAGCAAGCAGCTGGGTGGGGGCTCAGTGGCTGGCCAGGGTCACCCCTCCACAGAAGAACACAAGCTTCATTTTCCTGGTGTTGGCAGTGGCTACCATGTGCCAGAGTTGTATACAATAAGGTCACTCAATGTGTGCACCATGAGAATGGTGTTGAGAAAAACTATACTGTTGGTAATGTAAAGGAAGCAGGGAGAATCCACCTTGCTGACTTTCACTCAACAAGTTGCTCGGTGCTGAGTCTGATCAGAACAAAGTTCTCTGGCCAATAGGGAAAAGCAAATCATAGAATCACAGAATTGTTTGAGTCAGAAGGGACCTTTAAAGATCATCTGGTCCAACTCCCCTGCAATGTACAGGGACACCTACAGCTAGATCAGGTTGCTCAGAGCCTGATCCAAACTGACCTTGAATGTCTCCAGGGTCGGGGCTTCTACTACCTCTCTGGGTAACCTGTTCCAGTGCTTCACCACCCTTACTGTAAAAAACTTTTTCCTTATATCCAACCTAAATCTCCCCTCTTTTAGTTTGAAACCATTTCCCCTTGTCCTATCACCACAGACCTCTCTGAAGAGTCTGTCCCTTTCTTCCTTATAGCCCTCCTTTGGCTCAGTGGTGCGTGAATCTAGGATTCTAAGAACAGTAGTCACCAGCTAAAGAAAATCCTGCTTCTCTCTTCAAACCTGTAACTTTGATTCAAAGGTTTAAATGTCAGTGCTTGTCATAGCCAGTTTTGTTTGCCGCAGGCTAGTTCTATGATAGAAATGTCTTCACATTCTTCTACGCTTGGAAATGATTTTGAGTGGACCTGACATTTTCTTGACCACAGACTGTGATGACTAACGATAGTATATTTGTCATGTTCTAACCTGGAGTTTGATAACAGTCAAAGAACTCAGGAACCATTGTGCTTCAAAATAAGTTCTCAGCCATGGTACAACTTCTTAGTTACATCATCACCTATGATATCAGTTTCCACGAGGATTAGAAGGTGATTTTATCTGTTTCCAATAATGTCATTAAAGCTTCTGATGTATTTGAAATAGCACATCATTTGGTCTGTAACTCTTTTGCAATTTACTTTAAGTTTCAAAACAGTTAATTAAAGGGTTTTGTGAAAAGCCTCCACAGTGAAGAGCAGCGGCCTATGGCAACAACTCAACAAAAGTGATATCTACACCACCACAAGCACATACAGACATCACTCTCAGGTTGTCTCCTACCTGACGATCTCAGAATATAGCCATTAATACAAACCATAAACAACTGCAATAATTTTTGATGTAGCAACAATAAGGAAGCATCTCAAGAAGTTTACTGAAGCTGTGTAGAATTCTGATTGTCAGAAAAATACGCTATTACTCCTGCTGCCTTCTTTGTGTGAGGTAAGATAGCCTGTCACTCACTGAAGTTGTGTAGATTTTTTTCATTAGTATTAATATGCACAAAAATTATGTAGCCACCTTTGGAAGTTCTGGGTGTTTTGAATATGATTTAATGGCAAGTGTGAAAAACAAATGAGTGTCATAACTAGTCCTCAGAGATTTCCAAATGCCATAAGCAGACAGAGAGTTATTGATTGTTGCTTAACATGCCTGTAGAAAATAATGGGGTTACAGCATCTGTGCTGTAGCAAATGAAGTTATTCCATCTGCTATGCCAGCACCAATATTTGAACATGTCCAAAGCTGAAGCCTCATTATTTGTAATGCCAGCTCCACTGTAACCAGAATGGAAAGCAAGTGGGTTCCCAAGCCCTTGTGCTTTTGCTGTCTCACACCCAAATTGTGAAGTGGTTCAAGGAAGAAACGGCAAATCAATAAGTAATTATTTTACAGCCCTCACCATTCTTCACCCATGTCAACTAATTGAACTGATAAATAATTCATGGATTTCTTGATACCTCGCTGGAGACAGGCAGCAGTTTCCTCAAATGTGTCATCACTCTTGATAAAGAGGGGACAGAGATGATCTTTCCCCATCTCATTTAAGCCACAAGCGGCCTCCTGAGAAGAATGGTGGTAGTTCACTGTCCCTCTGCCAAGCTGAGTGCGGTTGGCAGGGGAAGGGTATGCAGACTGCCTAATAATAGTGTGTAGCTTTTATTCACTTTCCTCTCAACAAAATAAGTGGATCAAGACACTGACATGCCTGTTCCCACTCCTGTGTATCTCTAACGGAGCTCACAGGAGAGGTGCCAGATCGGGAGTGCCATGGTGCTGCAGGGGCAGAAGCTCCCTGTGGGGTTGTGACAGACCTCCATGGGGCTATCAGGACACAGCTTGGCAGGCTATCCTGTCCCAGCACCCCAGCTGGGCAGCTGGGGCTCTGGGACCCCAGCCAGCAGGCACTTCCCTGGGAACAGCAATGGGCCAGGGCCGAGACTTCAGCCCATGGGTGGTGGTCAGGATGAGGCCTGGTGAGGAGAACCAGGGTCAGACACAGCCTGGGTTGGCGGGGGCTGTTCCTGGCTATATCCTCTCTGCAAGGGCATCTGGGAGCCTCTCCCCACAGGCACAGCAGCTGATGGGTTCGCCAGAGCTGGAGGAAGCAGGAGAGTCGTTGGGACACAGCCCCTTCACAGGCCTCCATCTGTTACTGCAAGGTTACACAATTCCTTTAGGCATTCTAACATTTAGAATAAGCTAGTGAGATATCTACAGTCTTTAGATGTTTATTAACAGTTTTCGATATTCATTAACATTGTTCGTGGATTTGGGTTTCTTTGTTGTTTGTTTGTTTTGTTTTGTTTTGTTTTGGTTTGGTTTGGTTTGGTTTGGTTTGGTTTGGTTTGGTTTGGTTTGTTTTTTTGAGACTAATTGCAAGCACTACCGTTTTATATTATTCCTGGATTTTAAATGTAACAGTATGTCCTGATGCTCCAAGATTGCTTTTCCTTCAGCAAAGAAGGACTGTTTCGGCTGACCCAGGAGTCTGATGAAGTCTGACTTGACTTCTTTTTTAGTTTCTTAGATGAGTACGATTTCTTGCCAGCTTTCAAGGAATTGCATGTATCATCTTCTACATTCAAATCTTCATGTAGGAGCTTTTGGATATACCAAAATTATAAGCATTACAATACATATGAGGGAGCTGAAAGGTTAGTTAGAAGAGAAGATAGTAATTTATAGTTTGATTGTGAAATGCCATGTTGTAATGTGAACACCAGCTTGAAATTCAGACTTTGAACAGAGAAATCTGATGGGGTCACTTCCAGAAGATGTTTCACAGAAACCTATTTTAAGAGCTTGTAAGTGCTTCTCTCTTTAACAGACTTCACCTTTTTGACTCCTATTTTCCACAGGTATCTGCTTTTCACTGGTAATTTTTCTTAAATTCAGCAGATATATTTTGGATGTTTTTGAGAATAGTCTTAGGGAAAAGATTTTTTTTTTTATCAAGTTGAAAGAAATCTCACACTGAGAAACTCAAGTGCCCTGGCCTGGATCAGAAATTTTGTCCTAATATCAGAGATGTGAGTTTTGCTATTCTGATTAATTAACTACTTCCCAAGGATCTTTATTCACACATGCCCAGTAAAGATTTATTAGTATTTGGTATCTAAATTCTCTAAAGATATTGTCACACTGAGTATTTGTAGCCTATGCCGTAGAAATTGAGCTTGACTTTTCCTGCACTTGTTTTTCTGGACTATCAGGAATCATTGTGTTGTCACCATCTCGTGTCTCCATTCCGAGACACCTTCCTTCTCTATATCATCATAAGGTCAGCTACCAGTGTCTGGATAAGGAATGCACTCCTGAAGCAAATCCCCTGCCTGTCCACCAGTTACCGTGCTTTACTTCATTTGTGGACTGGCCTCAAAGTGGTTGTGTTCCTGCAAAGAGAAACTACAAGGGGAAATGTGGTCCTGTCCCAATGTAAACGAGGATCCCGCCCATGAAAGCTTGTCCAAAGTGAAATTCCCTGAAATACTTAAGGGGTGGACACAGGGTCCTGAACACATACTGTTTCACTCCATACATCTCCTCCCACAGAACCACAATATTTGTTAATGCAGACATAGTCTCTCAGTAGTGTAAATGAGTAGGAATTTTCTGCCTGAACTGCAGCAGACAAGGACAGGACCAGGAGAAATGAAGGAGCAAGGAGCCTGCTTGGAAATAAAAACAGGGCTGTTTAGGAGGTGCTAGGAAGTTACTGGGACTTAGAAACAGTGAGTTTCAAATTGCGATGAGGAATCCAGACAAGTGGATGAGAGTCACCTGCACGTGGTAGGTGGGAATGGAATAAATAGCTGGGGTGGCGACACTCAAATCTTAATTCAATAATATGTCATGGGTGAAATCCACAGAGGTTTTGCCATGCACTTCTCCCTACAACTCCAGACTGCTTTAGGTCCATCAGCAGCGTGTAATTTCAGGGCTGTTAGAAATGCATTTGGATTTTTAAATAAAAAATTCCCTCTGGCCCCACTAACACCTAGCTTCCTGCTCTCTTGTCATGCTGTGCTTGTGCTTGTAGCTGTCAGCTAAGCATGGACAGTCACTCAACAGGAGTAAGTTGTCACTGATCTACTGGCTTAAATAGCATTTCCTCGAATTTATACATGCCAGAGATCCCGGTCTTGGGACTTGGCAGTTCGATGAAGAAAGAGCTAATTCTGAAATCTTGTCTATTTTAAAATGAAAATGTCTATGTAGCCTAAACCAAAGTGTGTAATATTAAACCTATTGCCAGCTATAGTTTATTAGCAAGACAATATGACACATGAAAAGGAAGAACACGATGAAATTCAGGTAAATGAGAAATCTCTTCAGGACTGATAAAATTCAGGGCCTTTACCTCCTGCAGTAGTATATAATAGCAAGTTTGTTAATCAGCAGAGGAAATGCACAGGATTTCTATAAATTATTTAATTTAGAAGTGACAGGAAAAGATTATTAATGAGTGACACTACAATATAATGACCTCATGGTGACACCACCTGTGGTTTAATGAATTAACATTATTACAAGAATCTTTGCTTAAGACTTATACATTTAATTTGATTGTGCTAAACATGCCACTTATTTATCATTGTTAATAGGATTTCTAATTTTAGGTATTGGTCTCAACATGAGCAAGTGGAGAGTATAATCAATTGTGTCTTCCATGATATATACTCCATATGGGAAGATTTCACAGTATTTCTCTGTGCATTCCCTCCATGCTCTGATTTTTTGTCTGGTCTTGCTGCAACTATAGACCATGTCCGGGTCAGCATCTAAGGAACAGTAGATTACAGAGACTAATTCGTCTGGTGGTGCAGGAGGCTCAATCCTATCAAGAAGCTTTTACTTTAGCTTCAGGTAATCACACAGAAATATTGTCCCTCTCATTTTGCTTGTCTAATTTCTCTATGATCTGCTCCTTCCACCAAAACAGTTTTGGTCCTTTTTCAAAAAGAATGTAGCGCAACTCCAAATCATACAGAAGTCACAGTGGGAAAGGCCCTACGGAGATGTCCTGGACCAACCTCCCTTTGAAAGCTGGGCCTTGCATCAGGTTATCAAGAGCCCTGCTGAGCCCTTGGTATGAGCATTTCTGGTGAGGGAGATGCCCCCCCTTCTCCGGGCAGCCTCTTCCAAAGTTCAATCGTTCTCATGGTGAGGAATGTTTTCCTTATATCCAGACAAAATTTCCCCTGGGATAACCTGTGTCCACTGCTTGTTGTCCTGTCACCGTGCATTCCTTCTTCCAGTGTATAGAGCACTAGATTATCAAGTACTGAAAATCAGCACCATTCTGCTACCCCTAATCATCTGCAGACGTGATTCCCTATCAGCAGGGATTTCTCTACCCTGATGATATCGGAACAAGTTTTCTTGGGAGTCTCAACATGAAGAGATTGCAATCAGGGACCAGGGGTTATGAGTGCAGGTATCAAACTGCCTGCACGACTGATTTTTTGAGCCTCTCTGCAGATGATATATAGCAGGGGCACTTGACCTATACTCTTTGTGTTAGAGCCAGCCAGCCTGGAGACTAATCCATCTTCTGCAAAAGACCCGGAAACCTTGGCAGGATCAGGTTGGGAGCCAGAGAACTCATTCTAGCAGCCTGCTTCCTGCTGCCTCCTTTGCCTAAAGCACTGCAGCTCCCTCCCATTAAATCCAATCCCACAACCTGGTTCACATGCACACTCTTGTCAAATGACACCAAATGCACCTGTCTTTGAATGGACACCTTATTTTGCTGATGTGACAGAGCATGTTTGATTACAGGACGAGAAACTGCCACTGCATACAGCCCACAAGAGCTCCTACAAGAGGCTACACCGCACCTCTGTTCAAAGCCAGCAGGCATTTCACCCTGCCCCTACTTTCTCCTAACTTTCCTCTAGCCTACGCAATTGATTAAATACATTTCCTGCCTTGGGTTTGGGGATTTTCAGTTCTTTGGATGTGGCGTTTGGTGATCTTTTTTGATTGATTGAATAGTTAAAGATAAGGTTAAGAATAAATGTCTTATATAACTGATTAAATCTCAGTGTAACATAGCAAGGCAAGTCTTTTAGCATAAAAAAAAAAAAAAGGAGTTTTTTTCCACATGCAGAGAACACAGAGACAGAAGAAAGAGGCAAAGAAGCTGTCAGAGCAATGAATAGCCACGTTGTCAGTAGTGCCTCAGAGGCTGTGATCTAACTGCAGAAGAGCAAAACTGGAAATGAAGAAGAGGCTAGCAAAACTGATGCAAAAGTTCTATCCACAAGAAACACTATCCTTCCACATCCTTCCACCCTAGGCATGCAGAGTAATTATTTGTGGAGTGTAATAGAGGAATGGCCATAGGTTGCTGTGACATGGATCTAATTCCCCTTGGACTAGAGCTGTGGAAACAAATGAGTTCAACCTAGGCAATAGGAAGAGCAAGCACATAAAACTATACTTAAGGCTAGTTAGAGAAAATTCATCTGGAACTAAACCCAGATAGCATGACTCAACATGACTGCTACATATCAGTGACAAGCACACGTGAAAGCCAACTTTTCAAAAATGTAACCTACACCAACAAACAGAAAATAGAACACAACGTTGTCATTTACCTGAAACTACAGGCAAATCTCAGGTCTTTCCAGACTTTATGGTATAAATCACGCTTCAAAAGAGTGCAACTATTAACAGGCTATTAAACAGCATGTTTAAGTCTACATAAACGTGAGGAATTTTTCTTTCCATCTGCCCTGAAGGATATAAGAGAAGTTCACAATTGTATATGATTGTTCACACATCATCTATACACGTTTTTAGGCTTGTATTTGAAAATGAAGAAAATAAGGAGGCTAGAAAATGTATTGGTTAATTAAGATGAACAGAAAAAGGAAAAGAAAAAAGCAGGGACACGGGATGGAGTCACTCCCCACTCGCAGGTTTTCTCGGGTGCAGGGAAACACTGGCCAGAGCTGTTCTGATTTCCTCTGCTCCTACTTCCCCCATGTGGCCAAAGTTGAGGCTTCCCCTTCCTTTCCTTAACACTTACTGCCAACTTGCAAATTATTTCTTAAAACGTGGTGCATGACCTTACTGAAAACATGAAGCAATCTGATTGAAATAAAGATCCACACCTAAACTGAAGAGAGTACGAGCTTAAAAAAATGCCAGGGGTGGCCAGCAAGGCGAGGGAGGTGACTGTGCCCCTGAACTCTGCCCTTGTTAGGCCCCTTCTGGAGTACGGTGTCCAGGCCTGTGTCCCCCAGCACAAGACGGACATGGAGCTGTTGGAATGGGTCCAGAGGAGGGCCATGACGATGATCAGAGGGCTGGAGCACCTCTCCTATGAAGACAGGCTGAGGGAGCTGGGCTTGTTCAGCTTGGAGAAGGCTCTGGGGAGACCTCATGGCAGCCTTCCAGTACTTGAGCGGAGCCTATAAGCAGGAGGGTGACCAACTTTTTATGCAGCCTGATAACGATAGAACAAAGAGGAATGGCTTTAAATCAAAAGAGTGGAGGTTTAGACTACATGTTAGGCAGAAATTCTTTTCCCAGACGGTGGTGAGGCCCTGGCACAGGCTGCCCAGAGAAGCTGTGGGTGCCCCATCCCTGGAGGTGCTCCAGGCCAGGTTGGATGGGCCCCAAGCAGCCTGATCCGGTGGGTGGCAGCCCTGCTTATGGCAGGGGGTTGGAGCTGGGTGATCTTTAAGGTGCCTTCCACCCTAAGCCATTCTATGATTCTATGACCTTGTTCTTCCTACAAAATTGGCTGTTACCATAACTCTTATTCCAAAACCAAGCTAAGGATCAGGTTACCTTTCAGATTCTACATCTTAAAGGAAAACTGAAGGACGCTACATTACAAATACAGCTTAAAGTTTTTACAGCTACATAAAACATTGAAATTATCTCCTGTCCACATTTTTCAGTTAATTTCCTTATTTCTTGACTTATGTTGAAGAATTCCTTTATTTTCCTTTTCAAGAAGTAGGAGGTCAGCAGGATCCCAAGGTAGGGAAACTGTTTTAATACAAAAGGAAAAGTTGTGTTTTGTTCCACAGACAAAAATGAGAAAATAATCCACCTGTGGGTAAATAAGTGCTTTTAGTGGGTATCATGACATTTTCTTCAATGTCATTATTTAGTCTATAATATAAGACCATTACAAAAAATAAACATGAAAGTTTAAACACAGTAGAACTGTTACATTCTTGCCAATAACTAATATATTTCCCACTAAACAAATTAGATATCCAAATTCACCTGATGGCTTTGTTGACTCCTCCTACACATCCCCTGATACGGCTGTGGATAAGATGCAGGATCCATACAGTTATTTTAGGAACATCTTCATACAAAGAACTGTTGCAAAACCTCACTGATGACGCAGAAAAGTACAATAGGAAATTATGTAGTCCGATAGTGGTTTCAAACTGAGCAAGTTTTTGCACTCCTTTTGCATATTAAACCAAAAATCTTCATGCAGCAGAATTCAGATTATGCACACTGCTTTACACACACAGAGCACAAAATAATTACATACTCAAATAACATAGTAGTTTCTGGCAATAAAAACAAAATGTGCCTAAAAAGAGTTTATAATCCGCGTTCAGAGTTTATAATTGTGGCACCGCGGCAGAGAGAAGTGCTGGTTCACAAGACATATAAATTCAAAGTCCTTCTGCCTTTGCAGCCACAGCAGGGTGCTCAATGGCATTCTACATTCAGTTTGAGAAGAATGTACAGATTCGAGGCCAAAGATAACCAGGCCCTTCATGAGAGATTCCTCTCAGATAACTGAAAGCTATGTAGCGGAATACCTCTGAACACCTATTCCTGGGGAAATGAACTGAGCCCTGACTGTCTGTATAGTAAAAATGAAATCCCTGTTCTGTTTAAGACACCTAATTTTAGCTATGACAGATGTTGTCATGGGAGACAAGTGTCTAAGCTCCCATCACAGTCAATGGAGGTCTAATCAACAGTCAAGGGAGGTAAAGAGCTGCCCTGATGGAAGATGCTTATTGTTGGTGGGATAAATCACTACCTTGAGTGTCATGAGCAGCAGGAGCAGGGCTGCTTTGAAAGGGAAGGACGAGCTGGGAGCTGAGGGTGACAGCAAGGCAAGTGGGGTGGTGGCCCTGCAGACATTGGGCCCGTTCCCACAGTATACAGGCAAGAAGAGTGGAGCTAATGGGAACCAGCATTAGCCAAAAGTCCTGTGATCCCCCAGCAAGGCCGCAGTGGCAAGGCAGACGTGAGGAGAGGCAAGGAGAGGAACCAGGGCTGGGGCCAGTCAGGCTCAGGGAAGCATGACACCAGGAAGGGGCCCTCCAGCAGTGCAGCTCCACTGCAGGCCAGGGGCAAGAGTCTCAGCCTAGAAGTAGCTCCCAAGTGAAGGAGGTGCAGGACCATGCTGAGGGTCCTCAAGGCCAGGCAGCTGCACCATAGCTAAGCTGGTCTTGAGCCCAGGCTGCCAAACACACAAGATGCAGAGGGATTTGCACAGGCCCCTGATAGCAAGCTTCATTGCCTGCACCAGACAGAGACTTGATTCCGCTGTAGGTACCTTGTGTCTTTGGGGTGTCCTACTGTTCACCTGACCTCCAGCTGCCACCTCAGCAGGGCCGCTGCCTCCTGTAGGTCCTATGGCATATCTGCCAACCATAAGTGGATTAGATCTTCTGAAGGATCCCAAATATGGGAGCTTAGTCTTAGCTCATGGAGAGTCCTACATGCAGTTCTAATCTGGAGCTAAATCCCACTCCAGGCGTTCTGCTTAAGCTCCCTGCCTCGGCCGCCAGCAGTGAGACAGAAGCAGCCCCACAGGCAGTTCAGCTTGTTTTAGGCAGGTTGGATAAACCTCTCATTAGAGGAGCCTTGCTCTCTCTGCTCCCTGTAGATCAGTCCAGATGACTGATTAAACAAGATAACTAATAACTGGCTAAGGTTAGATGAGATGTGCCCCTCCCTTTGCTTCTAGAGACATGGCCGTGCAGAAGACACTAAGTGAAGCCTAGATCCTAGCACAAGTTCCTTGTGCCAAGACTGCCTCTAACACTGCGGCAGCTACGCTGCTTGTCCCCCTGCACTGCAAAATTCCTCACATCAGCCCCGACAACAGCAACTCCTGGCTCCTTGGCTCCTGTCTGCATCTTCTCGGGATCTACAAACTGAACGCTCTGTTTTGCCTGTGGCACTTGAACCACTGAAGAAAGGAAGCTGTGAGTGCCCTGATATGCTAAGGTCCACACAAAGACAGCAGGGAGGGGCAATTTCCTCATTTTAATCATAGCTGAAGCACACTCAGCCAGCAGGAGGGAGACCTGCACTCAGTGACCTGCTCTCAGCCCCACTTCTCCAGAGCCCTCCCTGCAGGCTGAGAGAAGAAACCGCAGGCAGAGGGCATCTGATCAGACGCGTACAGCATGCATACGAGAAGGAAGAATTTGGCATTTCAGTTTCTGCATCAGTGATGCTTTATTTCATCAAATGGCTGCCTGGAATAAACCGCCAATATTAATTGGCACAGAGAGCTGTGGTATCAATGTTCCTTGGGAGATTTAGCCTTTAATTCCTATTTCCCATAACAGTATTATGTTGTGTAACATAAAAGGGGCTTAAAATATTTATGACACATTTTCTGTTTACTTAAGAACTGACCATCACACTGCTGGAAGAGTTGAAAATAACATTGATGACGATAGAAATCAGGTCCTAGGGCACTGCCTCATGCCAGCTCTAGTTCATATACCCCAAGTAACTATGGATTCCAGCAAAAAAGAAAAAAAAAAACAGTAAAACGTACAAAAAAATTACATAATTCATTGTCTTTTTACACGTCAGCTTGTCAAAAGGCTATTTAAATGTTTGTTCCTGCTCTCTACATCACACATATCCATTAATCAGGCCTGGGATTTTCTTAAGGTGATTAATACAGTCATACAGTCTTCTGGCACAGAGTGGTGTAAAACTGTAGAGAGCAAAAGGACAGATCCAGGCTCTTCTTAGTGGTGCCCAGGGACAGGACAAGAGGCAATGGGCACAAAGTGAAGCACGGGGGGCTCTGTCTAAACATTTTTCACTATGAGGTGATGGAGCACTTGCATAAGTTGCCCAAAGAGGTTGTGGACTCCCTCCTGGGAGATATTAAAAAGCTGTCTGGACATGGTCCTGGACAAGCTGCCCTGGGTGGCCCTGTTTGGGCAGGTTGGTCCAGACAGCCTTCAGAGGTCCCTTCCAGCCTCAGCCAGCCTGCAGCTCTGTGCTTACTGCATTCTCTCAGTTTGGCAGAACACTGGTTGCTTTGTGGCAGGACAGTTATCTGAGTGCTCCCAGGCTTCCTCTTGAGCTGTGATCAACAGGACTCATGCACCAAAGTTTGGAGGCTGCTGAAAACCACAGCAGAAGAGAGAATGCTGTACAAAGAAAATAGATTACTTAGGCACATGACACACTCTGCTTTGCCCTAGGGAAAACTACTGGAAAAGGTCACTGATTCAATTTATTTTTGACCCACTTTAAACTTCTTTATAAAGGACGTGATTTGGTGAGCTCATTCACACTGGGCTGAACAGCACAGTTAATATGCCTTGGGTGCTAATCATTTCAATTAACAAAAACTAATAATTTTGACTGAAAAATGTAAGCAGACTCATATTCTTCCTCACAGCCAAATGCACAGGGTCTCTATTAATTTCTGTCAATCCATAAAGCGCACTTAGGATTCTCTCCTCTCTTTGAGGCCAAATTTGATATTTGGCTGCAACTTGCCTTCTTACAAAGTCTCACCTGTCACTCAGTGGGAAATCTACAATCCTGGTAGTTGTTTCAGGACATAGTTCGTCCTTCCAACAAAGGGCATCCTGTTTTTCTTTCTTAGTTGGTCTTCCTTTCTACAAGAACAGCAACAGCAAAGCCTTACTGTAGCTCCATTTCAAGGTGTTTTTAAGACAGTTCAAAATAATGCGTTAAAAGCAGAGCATGTAACAATGTGAGTAAAAAATTGTATGTCAATTCTCCATGAAACAGTGAGAAACAAATGATGGTTTGAAAACTTACTGTGCAGCAGAACAAAATTTAAATTCGGGGAGTAAAATGTGATTTTTTTTTTTCTGGAAAGTTAGAAATAAAATCAATGGCATAACTCCTAGAAATAGTTAATAGCAGAAGTCTATTTAAATGGTTTGCAGACTTGTTTTTCTTTAGCACCCTCTAGTTTGGTAGCTGGACCAAAATACTGCTAAGTTTAGACTCATGAAAATGCAGACTAAATATAGGATATAGAATAACACTTTAGGAAAACAAAAATCCAAAATTTTCAGCTGTGGGTGTCTTTGCTAAGAGGTTCATTCGTAGCTGACTGGATGCAGATCTTATTCACTCCCGTGGGAGCCGTGGGACCAGGCACTTCTAAGCTCAAGGACACTTTTATCCAGCTGTGTCAATGTACGTAAAGGAGTTTTGAACCTGATTTTCATTCTCCCAAATCATTCTCTTTTCAGCTTCCTTATTCTCTCTGTTTCCCTATCTAAATGTTTTTTTCCCTCTCATCTAACAAAGAAAGAAAATCACTCTGTTGAATCCCACACATCTGCAGGCTGGAGACTGGCTGTCCTTGCTGCTCCATCACAACTTCCTAACTTTGGTGAGACCAGGAGGAATTATACTCCCCTCCAGCAACAGTAGGAAATAAGACGAGATGTTGTTTAGATGAGATGTTCCCTGCAGATACAGACTCCTTCAGAAAACTGGGGATGCTATCAGGCTGCTCTACCAGCACAAGCCTCCCAGAAGGCCCAGGGTTGGCTATTACCATGCACACTTCAAACATCTATGAAGATATTCCCCTTCGCCAGCTCCAGCCATTAAGCACACTCTACAGAATTTAAATGTTATTATTAGGGAGATTCTGGTTAATGCTATCTCCTAAGGAGAAGACACTTCTCTTCGGCATATGCATAAAGCTCAAAACTATGATAAAGATAATTAGGGACCGTTTTACCATCATGCCCAAGACGATCTTAAGTGCAGAAAGTAATAATAATCAGAGAACAAGCGTCAGACAACAATGCTCTTTCCGGATCAAATCAAGAAAGTTCATTTCAATGTTGGAGAGGTTACTCTTTTCCACCTAAACTGTAACATTTCTTTGATGAAATTCGACCCATTGGAAGCATAATGAGAGCCATCTTCCTTGAAGAAAACAACACGACCACTCTTCCCTTCTATCTATGACTAACCCCAATTAGAATTTACTCTTGTTTAAAATATTCAGGCATCATTTGACGCACTTTTGAAGGAAGATAAATCTGAAAACATTTCTGGATGAGGAAGAATCACAAAGATCATTCACAGGAGGCAGATACACTCATCTGTGAGAAATGGGAGGTGAAAGCTCTACAAGGATGGAGCACTCTCAAACTATCTGAAACACTTGATGGATCTTTTCCCACCCTCTGTGATTAATAGTATGCATAAGCTATTCAGTCTCCACGCATTTTGCTTGATTTGAAAAATGAGACAAGTGCTTCCAAAGCTGTCATTGATAGGAAATTAGGTGATAAAAGAGAGCACATTCAAACAGCTCTTAAATATTCATAATTAGAGCTGTCAAACCGCTATACTATCCCTTCTCTCTCTTGCATTTACCCAAACGTTCTGTCAGGAGTAATAAAAACAGCAAAACCAGGGGGATGTGACAGCACTAAAGTACATCAGAAGTAATCACAGGAGGACAAACAGGTACAGATACAATCATCAAGTCAGGTGTATCTAATAGTTAACTTGCTGTGTTGTGAGGTTTTGAGTTGCTTTTCTTTTAATGGATGGTACCAGCACACATTTCTCCTTCTGCTAAGTCCCCTCCCTCTCGTGTGGTAACAGCATTAGACTCACCAACTTTGGATTTTTTCCTACAAATACATTCCAGGATGATTTTTCCCGTGACTCTGGAAAAGAAAGAGAAAAGTATCTAATGCAAAACTATAATAGTAAGCAAAAATAGCCAATTTATTTGAATACATTATGGAAAAATAGATAACTATGGGTTTTTTTCTGAAGCATCTTGCTGATAGAAGTGGCTCTCACACCAGGATACATTAAATATGAAAGTACATCTACTCAAACAATGAGGGATTCAGGCTGATATGAACTTCATTAACTTTTGGCTTAGCGCTGTATTAATTTAGAATAACTCCAACTCAGCTCTGCTTTTTTGGTCAGTTCTGTACACAGTGCTGTAAGAAACTCCTGAACTTCACCAGCAGCTGCCAGATTCCCTCAAACAGGCAGCGGCACAGCAAAGCAGCACCACACGTTTCAAGTTGCCTCTGACTGGACCAAATGTTTCTGGAAGAGCAATGTCTGCTCAGGGGGCAAACACTCACAGTCTGGTTCACATCATTACAAACTGCCTTCTGTCAGCGCAGCTGTATCTACAGAACACAAGTTTCCATATGGGCCCTACAGGTACATCTCCTCCCTGCGCAGTCAGGTCACACAAGCAAAGTAGAGCTGCAGAAGCTCTAGTGCAGCCATAGCCTTGACTTGACCTGAAGCACACCTCAGTGACTCTCAGCTGCCATCAGTGTCCATCTGATTGGCCCTTAAGGAGCAGCAAGGGCAGATAACAGTTCTTCACCTAGAATGTTTAACTACTGCGAGGACAATTTCTAAATTTTAAGAGAGTTCTAAGGTTGACTTGAAACCCATCTGAGAGGCAGCGACTAACATAAAGCAGCATTTGGTGCACAGCAGCATTGCCCTCCAGCTTTGGTACAGGAAAGGAAGGCAAGTGCCTTTTAAAATTGAAACGTAAAGAGGAAGTATGCGCAAAGAACAGAATTACTTCCAAAGACTTTTGGAGAGGTCCATATCCCCGTGCTAATGAAGCAAGACGAGTTTGTAAAAAATTCAAGGGATCGGCATCTCAGTTTTATGCCTCTTCTGAGAAGTACCACATAGTTAGAGCTAGGCTGGGGTAAAATTACTGATTCACAAAGCATATTGATAATGAGAAAATTAATTTTGCAAAATCAAAAAAAAAAAATACTCAACTGGGAATTTTGCGACCATCTCTATCAATGCCAGCTTACCTTGTGGTCCTGATCTAGGTGTAATGAAAAATCTGACAGACTAAAAGAGAGTGGCCCCTGCTGGGTAGCTTAGCACACAGGTCATCTGTTAAAAACTGGGTGGACAGGAAGGGTTTTTCAATGAAAGATAGTACGTGCTGGATGTATATTCTCTATTCATCCATATCTGCAGACAGGTTAATCAAATGTGCATGTGGATTTTTAAACTGTGTAAGAAATTTACCATTTAAGCAGGCAAGTATAAAACATTTTGCCATGCTTTTGTGACAGTACACTTCTGCAAAGCTATTGTGCTCAATCCACCATCCCAAAAGTCTTTCCACAGTGTTTTCCCTTCAGACTGGACTGACACCAGACTGCATTCTCCTTTACAACTGTAGGAAGAAGCAAGCACTGTGACTTGCTCTAAGAAGACTGGACTTCACAGCCTGTTAGGAGGGACCACTGTGATAGTCTTTCTGGAAGAGGCAAGATGCTATTCCTTTGTGCAAGCGGTGGGCAGATACTGAAACATTGTTGCTGTCACATTTTGATTTTATGTTTTGTGTTTTTATGTTGGCCTTTAATTTGCTCCTTTTTATAGATCAAGTGTAATGAATACAGTTGAACAAATGTTACTGTGGTTCCCCCCCAGAAAAAAATGCTGTGAATAATCACTTGCTTTTTTGAACAGACTCACTGGGATTACACTCCTAGCTCATCTCCAGGTAATAATCCAGTGAATTGTCTAACAGCAGCCACGAGCAGAGAGAGCTGTGTTTTGAACACGCGACAGGCTCAGATCTACCAGCTGGAGTGAAGGCTTTGAGGCCTTGACATTGGCCTCCTCACATAGTGCGACCCAACTAAGGCTGTGTGGACAATGGCACGCTCTGGCTTCCCCATCACACAGGTCAGGACAGTCTCTGTCCTTACTGAACATCATGTATTGAGGTAGCTGCAAGGAATCTGGTGCTGCCACACTTCTGGCTGCTGCTGGGGCCTGCTGCCCCGCGACCCTCTGGCACAGTAGCACCAAGAGAAATTCTGCCTCAAAGGCCACAAGAGGAGGAAGAAAAAGATAGTTGAGATGCCTACAGGAAAGCTGGGGAGGGGCTTTTTACAAGGATAGATAATGACAGGACAAAGGGTAATGGTTATAAACTGGAAGAGGGTAGATTTAGACTAGATATAAGGAAGAAATTCTTCACTGTGAGGGTGGTGAGACACTGGAACAGGTTGCCCAGAGAAGTCGTTGATGCCCCCTCCCTGGAAGCGTTCAAAGCCAGGCTGGATGGGGCTTTGGGCAACCTGGTCTAGTGGGAGGTGTCCTTGCCCATGGCAGGGGGGTTGGAACAAGATGATCTCTAAGGTCCTTTCCAACCTGAACCATTCTATGATTCTATGATCTCTTTTTTTCCCTATTCCTTTCACTGCTGGATCCAGAGACACGACCTACAATGTTTTGGGAATCACTCCTGAATTCCACAAGTATGAACAAGAGCACAGTGTAGCCCAGCGTGAAAACAATACAAAAAGTATAGTGCAGGAAGTCCCCTGCTTGAATGTTGTACTGAAATATTTACAGTATCTTTGTCTTTACAGCATCTTTGTCTTTGACCATACAGATTAACTAGGAGAATATTGACAGCAATATGGAAATATAGCAGCGAGTAAACTGAGCAAAATCCTGAGCCACCGAAGCCAAAAGTAAATTTCTGAGTGGGAGCTGGACTTGATCGTTCCGTACTACTTCTTCACAAACATTTTAAAGACATATATATTGCTTTTATACCATGCCCCAGAGCATAGCACTGCTGCACCTGAAAGCCTGCAGTTTCAGAGAGAACAAAAAGCAGAAATCTCCACCTCATCTCTTTCCCTCAGGAGAAAAAAACTCATTTTTAATGTAATTTTCTGCTGGTACCATTCCCTGGGCTGACTCACTCCAAGGTTAGACAACAGCTGGCAGCACGCTGGAAGTGGCAGGGGCTCACAGCCAGGGAGGCAGGTGCAGAAAGGAGCACCACCAGCCCCCAGACCAGATATATGTATCATCTCTGCACCCCGAGTGTCCCGGTGGGTTGGATGGCATGGATGAAGCACACGAAGCTGACATGAAAGACTCCAGGTTAGATAGAAGATGGCTCACAGCAGCCTCTCTAAGCACAGGGTCCACTGGATAACAACAGATTCAGTGTTGGGCACAACTTCTCCAGATGACAGGTCAGACGACTGCTGGCTGCAGCTGGTACCTAAAGCCAAGGACTGAAAGTGGGTGACATACAGATGGGGCGAGAAGGGTGCATTCAGCCAGGGCAGTGAAATGAGTCGGTCTGGCTTTCCACTTTTAGCCCTCAAGAGATCAGTAAAGATTTTTGAGGAATTTCTTCAGTAGTTTGATTGCCAAACCTATTTATACCGAATCATCATCATCTCAAAGCACCAAAGTGTAGGCAACAAATAGATTGTGAGTAAAAATATAAGCAAGAGAAGGAAAGAAACAAGAGTGGAGGAGAAAAAAATAGCTTCTTCAGAGTAGCTAAGAAGAAAGAAACAAGAAGAAAAAAAGACTTTGGATTTGAAATACATATAAGAATACCTCAAACTGTCTCTACCTGTCAAGGTCCTACACAGGAAAGATATGATCCTATCTGTGACACATACATAATGAGGGCTATAACTGAGTTACTCAGATTGCCACTAAGCTCACTGAAGAGAAATAATCACTTGTAGGGCAAGCTTTGTCTTGCCTCCAAGTCATCCAGAACATCTCAGTATTTCTCATATCTCGCCACTGGCTCTAACAGTGCCTAAACAATAAGCTCTTTGTGGATTCCTACAGTGTAGATACCTAAAGCTACTTAATTTAATACTATATTGATGTCCCCCACACTCCTGCATGACCTCTTCTACTTCTTCATGTTCTCCAGGACTCCTGAGCTATGTGTTCCACACTTCTCAGAGAGAGGTGCCCATCACAGACAAAAGCTACCATACAACCAAGATAGAGATCAGCTGAATGCTTGGGAAATCAGGACTTGACAGAACACAACACATATGAGGGGTAGGCTTAGATGCCTCAGGGCATCACTGAAATGCACTGTCAGTTTCTAGCCATTAAACCAATGCCTGGCCAAGTAGCAACCAGTGGACTCTTTCCACTGTGAAGAATCTTGTAGAAATAGCACCTACATCCACTTCAGATTTGCCAGATCAAGTTGTCTGTGGTAATACGCCCTTCAGAGGCTAGGTTCAGCTCTTGTACAAACCTGCTAAAGTCAGTGAGCAGTTGTAACAGGAACAGAACACCAGTCCTAGTAGAATGACAACAGCAGGCACATTCAGTAGCCTACTAATTCAGTCCACTAAATTGGGCACTTTCCCGCTTTAGTAAAATAATTATAGTGAAAGAGATGCTTATAGAACGAAAAGTTTGGAACAAAGTTTGATTTAAACAAAAGTGAATGCAATAAAAAGGTACATTTTCAGCTGGCAGAAAGAAATAGGCTATATTTAGATTTTGGTCAGATATTCAAGGACTGTTTTTATCGCCTCTAAATATGGCAGCAGAGTGCTGAGGTTCTTGGTACTGGAAGTGATTCTGGAGGCACATCCTCTTTGGAAGAGGATTAGGGTAATTTTCTACACATTTGTGTTTATTAATAGAAGGGGGAAGAAAGATTTAACTGCCTCCAAATTGATGGAACCTTGCAAAATACTCCATGCTGGGAAAAGCTTCAGCTGAGAGCCTGTACTTTCTGCTCTGACACCTTTTATTAAAGTAGTACTGACTTCAGTCATTCGTCTCTTCAACTCAAGAGAAGCCAAAAAGTTATCAGGCGTTCCTGATAGATTCAACTCTTTGACCTGCTTTCAGGCAGGCATTCAAGCAAAATTCTCTACTCAGCGCTGGTGAGGCTGCCCTTGGAGTACTGTGTCCAGCTCCGGGCTATTCAGTACAAGATAGACATGGAGATAACGGAGAGGGCCCAGCCTAGGGCTATCAACAGTGAAGGGACAGGAGCACCTCTCCTATGAGGAGAGACTGAGAGAGCAGCGACTGTTCAGCATGGAGAAGAGAAGGCTCAGGCGAATCTCATCAATGTCTATAAATACTTGGAGGGAGGGTGCAAAGAGGACGCAGCCAGGCTCTGTTCAGCAGTGCCCAGTGCCAGGACAAGAGGCAATGAGCACAGACTGGAACACAGGAGGTTCCCTCTGAATAGCAGGAAGCACCTCTGTGCTGTGTGGGGTAACAGAGCACTGGCATAGGCTGCCCACAGGCTGTGGACTCTACTCCTTGGAGATCTTCAGAGCTGCCTGGACTTGGTCCTGGGCACCCTGCTCTGGGTGTCCCTGCTGGAGCAAGAGTGGGACCAGATGGACCCAAACGGCCCTTCTCACCTCAAACATCCTGTGAATCTGTAAAATGACTCTCAGTTCAACTCATGCACTGATGAGCTTGGCCACAACTTGTCGACAGCCCTAGTTTATGTCCGTGGTGCCCTTCCAAAGGGTGCTAAGCAGAATCTTCAGATCCTTACTGAACAATGTCATTGCTCAGCTTTTTTCTTGGGTTGTTTGGGTTTTTAGTTTTGTTTTTGAGCTGCTGGCCTGACTGGTTGCTGGCTTTCAGTATTTTTGATGGATTTGGGCCAACAGTCGAGTGACCTTGAGCTCATATACTGCCAGCTGCTCTTTGATGCTATTCTGCCTACTTCCCAGCTCCCTCTCTTTCTCACCTGCAGAGCTCAAGGGTGTCATCTCGTTCTAATGGGACAACTTCCCTTGTTCCCCTCTCCCCAGCTGTCTTCAGAAAGACAAGGCCACATTTCTCAAACTCATTGACCTCAGTGCAATAACTCCAGGTTTTACCAGCATCACAGACAGAAGAGTCGAAGCCACAGTTGCACGCACATAAATGGAGCACAGATCTCTGTAAAAGCTGCAAAGCACCTTTCTACTATTAAGAACTGAGTGGTGCACCCACCCTATGGCCCACTGAACAACACAGGTGGGGATGTGCTGTGAAGAATTTACTAATGGGGAGCTCAGGGGTGACGTAGCTTTTTTAACACTTTTGTACCATCTTGTGCCCTCCACAACACCTCTGACCTCCACAGTTTCAGCAGGAGGCACTTGCCCCAAGGCAGTGAAAAAGGGACTATTACCATGATCCAGAGGAGTGACTGCAGCTCCTATACACTTGAGTCACCTTCAACTGCCCAGTGCTGGTGCTGACAGCAACTATTTCTCTGCAGACTGTGCAAATCTCTCCAGCACTCTGGGTGAGAACTTGGCTGCTGATGTCCACAACGTCACTGCTCCCTTGTTATCTGTACCCAAGCCAGGAAATTTCAGGTGAGCTCAGGATGGAAAGGCAAGCCACAGTCTGCCCCTTGAATTGCACGACAGCGTAGGTGTAAACCGAAATGCTGAGTATGTGGGACCTCTTAAGTATTTTGGAAATACAAGTGGAGTTCTTGGCATGCTGGATGGAAGGGACATAAACAGACTACACACCCGTTCTGAAAACCTCTTGTGCATCTACACGTGCCCCAACCTCCCTGTGAAACAGCATCAGGTAAACTACATACATTCAGAGTCTTTTAAATCTTGTGATTTCACTGGAAGAGGAAAGCTGAAAGCAGTGCACTTACCTATAATGAAGGCATTTACAGAAGTAAGACTCTTTTTCCTGTTTACTCTGTGGTGCTCAGAAGAGAAGATTCCGTGAGCATGTGCTCACAGACAATTGTGAAAAATGTATCTGCATTATCTGTGTTAAATATCTCACTAATGTGAAAGAAAGACTAAAGGTCAGCTGTCAAGTGTAGTTGTGAGGCAGGAAAAAAATCTCTCACATTGGGTTTCAAGCAACCTTTAGGCTCGTGATATTTTTCCTGAACGGAGAAAATGTTGATCAATGAATCATTAGGAGTCCTGTGCCTGATAATGGAGGTCAAGAGTGCCTTCTGATGATGAGTTTAAGATGTTTTTATTAACCTGTCTCAAGATAACTGATTGCTTTTTAATGCGATGAGACCCTCTCCAGCACTTGAATTTTAAAATATTTAGAGATCTTCATGGGGAAATGTTTCTCAATAATGCTTCACAAAAAATGAATTATTGTGTAAATGAAACTCAAGGTGATTTTTAATAAAATCAAAGAGGCTTCAGTATTTAAAAATGCTCATGTTTTATAAAGCACTTCCAATAACAAGGGTAGCTAAAAGGAAGACACCCTGAAATGAATGACTTTGGAACTAGATGGACCGCATTTTCTTTTCACACAAACCTTCCGTGTATGTAAATAAATTAATTTCTAATTCTAACTGCTTTCAGTTAAATCATGGCTCATTATAACAGTGCATACGTGAGAAGAAATGAACACATCTATGCTCAGGTCCCAAGGAGCAAAGCTGTTTTCAGCCTTGATGCTTTCTGATACAAAATCTATTTTGCGTCTCGTTGGCTATATAGATTGCATTCACATTCATCTCACAATTCTGTTGCACAGTCAGAGAAGGGTAAAGTGATGGCTGGCTGAACAAGAAGCAGGCCTTCATAAAAGAATTTTCACTCCTGTTTTATGATCCCAATTCATTCCCATTTCCTTTATAACAAAGTAAATCCACTTAAATCCACCAGAGAAGATACATGGGAAAACACAGTAAGGAAGCCCTTAATGAGAGGAGATTAACAGCAGAGTTCCATATTTAAATGGCTGCATGCATTGTAAAGTTAGAATACATAGGATTTTGGCCATAAACTCTTTTTAAACTATGACAGCTTAGGCCTTCTTGAAAGACAGCTCCACTATCAGCTCTTAATGTATGGAAAAGGAGCAGAGCAGTTTTCCAGTGGGTTCTGCCATCCAGAACTGTTCAGGGTCAACCAGTTTCCCGCATAGCATTTTCACCTGGCTGTATGTTAGAAAGCAAATTATTAAATCACTAATGAGGCTGGTGGCTGTTCAAATTCATGTGTCTTGGCTTTGTTATACAGCGATGTGACAGAACGCTCAATTGTCTCTTCTGCCATCTGGTTTGGTGTCAAGATGTGCTTTTTTCCAAGTGACATTCTGTTGTCAATTGCAACATTCTTGACATTTCTAAATGTCTTTGTCAAGAAGTTTGTGGTCTACTTCATGTTTCCACACAAAAGTGTTGCTGATCACTCCCAGTACTATAGGACTTGCTGTCTGTGGCAGCGGGAGGGATCGCACACCCTGTCACTTCTACACAGCACCTTAGAAAACCCTGAAGCTTTGCAATCATTCCTCCCAATTCTCTGCCAGTTTCACTTCTGAGTGAGGAACTCAGATGGCTTAGCTTGTTCTATTTCTATTTTGTTCCTCACTTGTTCTGCACATTCGATATTCTTCTGACACTACGTACACGTGTGGCATCAAAAAGATGAATGTTGGTCATGAAGCCTTAGTCACCTCATATAGGTCAGGACTGAAAAGATGTTACGAGATGCATTTTATTGAGATGCTTGGCTTACAATTCTTTGCTTAATAAACTAGTTGTATATTGCAGTATATTATACTGTGCATGTTATTATGCTGTACTATATAAAGGGGAACCCCTCAGTAGGCAGCAGTTGTGCAGACAATGAAGTTATACTGATTCATAAGATGAATATGAATCAACAGCATGTAACGTCTCAAAAAAAAAAAAAAAAGCCAGAAGAATATTGCTTGTATGTACATTTAAAAGCTTTTTTGGAGAACCAGTAACAGACAAGGGTGGTTTAGAGGCACAACTATCATCAGTGTGATTCCTAGAAGTCCTTCGCATGTGCCATGCTGCATGGGTGCGATTTTTGACTTGTGACCCTCCCACCACACACACACCATCATGTTTTCCTGGGGAAATTTTTAAAGATTCCAGGAACTGGAGGGAATAGCTGGGAACAGCTACCTTGCTCAGGACATACCCACAGCATATGAGCAGGTACGCAAATAAGAGTTACTGGGATGTTAATAATTGGCTGAGTAATTGCAAGACTTATTCCCCCTTGCCTACACTTTTCAACAGCGTACCCCTGAGAAGTGCATCTTGCAGGTACTCAGACAATTGTTAACATCCTTGTACCTGATTGTACCCTAAGTGTACCCTCAGAAATAAACAATACAGAGCAACTCTTTGGCCTGATGCTGCAAAGCTGTGCCCCTCTGATTAGTCCCACAAACAGTCTGTGCACCCAAGGAGGCACAGACAGCTGGCAAAGCTGACATAACCCAAGGCAATGGCAAGTCAAGGATCAGGCTGTAGACCTGCAGCAAGGGCAGAATTTTGTTAGTGAAAGCTTTCAGGATCAGGCCCTGCATGGCTTTCATAATGCATTTAAATAACTCCTCTAAGACTCCATAAAAAAAAAGAAGTTTATACTGTGCAGAAAAAGGTCACAACAGCACTTACATTTCAACAAGAGATAATTAACATATTATTTGGCCTTTCATTTGTCAGTTCTTATAAAGTGATCTACATGGCCAGCAGTTACACAATACTCTGTTGTACTCATGTTAGCAGAGAAAAATTCCCATAAGAAACTCCAAAAACTGCGTGGAGG
Source organism: Penelope pileata (assembly GCA_013396635.1). Classification (NCBI taxonomy): domain Eukaryota; kingdom Metazoa; phylum Chordata; class Aves; order Galliformes; family Cracidae; genus Penelope; species Penelope pileata. Next base: position 325,322 of record WBMW01001149.1, on the reverse strand, counting down.
GGTTACCAAGTAACACAGAAATTATTTGCACACTTCCAAGTTTCTTCTTTAAGGTTCACATAGAGAATGGATACCCAAGGCTTCTTTGTGGGGCACCTGCCATAAGATCTGTGTGTTTAAACAAAACATACATTCAATACTCAAATGTCATGTTGGAGCTATTCTCCCTCACTTTTATATCACAGATGAGAATGCAGGGCCTTTGGATTTCCTCCTCAGTGAGACACATTATTGGAGAATTTTGCATTCAAAAGCTACAGTCTAAATACATATCTTGCATCAATCCCTGAAATCAGTAGGACTGTTCATGTGCCTGAATAATCCGTCTGGAAACCAGAGTTTCTCCACTTAGATAAGTTAAAGATGAGGCTGAGGTAGCACCCAACATATTTTTGGTTTGTCTAAATAGCTACCGCCATCTCAGCATTAGCCCTCATTATCTTCACAAGTCCCACACACTGTCCCCAACACATGGAAAAAGAGCAAAAATCATTACACAAATCTTTGTGCAATGCTGTAATTTTAGTGCTGCTACCCCAAAAGTTTGCTAGGAATTTTAAGTCAAAATATGCATTTTAGACTCTGAGATCTACATCATCCTACTCACTCTTAGACAGAAGAAAGAAACTTTTCCTTTAAACTTGTTTTAACACCGCCCTGAAAGAAGGTTGAACAAAGAAGTATCTCAAGTGGTTTTGAAGACTTGTACATCGAGGCACTTTGTAAAAAGCAAGCTTGCAACGCTCCATTGATTTTTCCAAAATTATAATGAAACCAAATCAGAATCATAGCCCATGTCCTGTTTGATCATGTCCCAGCAAATCTGTATATTAAAAAAACAGTGAATTTCTAAGAGGAAGGGCTCAAAGCTCCAGTTCACAAGATTCATGCTTAGTTCATGCTTAGTTTTATCTGCCTAGGTTTCAGCTTCAAAATCCAAACAAAGGAAGATGCAGGAGGCGATTGTGCAGAACAAGGGTACCTAGCTGAACAGGGGTAGGAGGACAGGTTTACAAGAGTATTTTATTTCTCTATAGATGTAATTTTTAAATAGTGTACTAGTGTATTTTACATGGAAATGCAAACTCAAACATGAACGTCTGAAGGCAAGATTACATTTTCTTCAAAGGACAGCAATGAATACCACAGTCAAAGTGTATTTTTCCTGTACATAAAATAAACATCTGCCACCTTGACGACCACTGCTGAATACGTTGAGATGATAAACACAAATTTCCAATCCATAACCAGACCTTTTAGCAAATAAGAGGCTTGATAGTATCCATCTACCTTTCTTTTTGTTCAAATTCTTTGACTCTAAATTTATTTAGAAGACCCAGGCTTAGTGTCAGATGTTTTCACCATAATAACCCGTAACCTGAACAAGAGCATATCCCAAGACCTGTGAATATCCTCAGTCCAGTCCTAAGTCATCTACAGACTTTTTTCTTCCTCTCTAATCAGTGAAAACATAATGAGAATATGCTTTATCTAGAGCTGTTTCGCACAGCTTGAGTAAATTGGAGTGAAGGAAAAGCTGCAATCATTCAAACCACTCATTTAAAGAGATGTTGATCTCCTTCTTCCCTACCGGTCCTCTAAAACTTGTTTACGAAGTATTTTTCCACTTAGCTTCCCTCTTCTTTCCTCTACGCTCTATAATTGCAGGTGTCTGTTTCCATTGATGTAGGGTACAAAGCCCAGGAAAGGCCTAACTAACTGAGTGAAAGGCAATTGTCTTCCTCTACGTAACACTGCCCACACTACGAGTACAGCTGGGATTTTCCATGATCCTCTAATTGACTGGTAACATCAATAAGGGTTGAGTCATAAGCTTAATTCACAACCCAACTATTTCTCAAACCTACCACCAACTACTTCTCAGACTTGCCACACCATCCAAACTCACCACACCATTTATACAGGTGCATTAGAGGAAAGTTAAGCCCAGGTAACTCACACAATTCAGTAGGTGCTTTTTGCAGCTACCCAGAAGCAGACACGCACTAGAAACGCAAAGCCTGCCACACCTCTGCACAGAAAGTAGCTGTTCTGTCCACTGAAAAACTAGTCCAGAGACAGACTGCAGACTGGAGCAAGGCTGCCCCACAAATCAGGTGAATTTTAGCCTCAAAGAAATGATTAGAAATACTACAGAACATGAACAAGGTAAAACAGAGACAATATCCTCCAAAAACAACAGCAAATTAGTAAACAGTAGAAATAACAGAGATGTAGCTGAAAAGCCTGCATTAATGAAGAAGGAGGAATTAGTGACAGGAAGGAAATGGATGGCAGGAAACCAAGGCTCTGAATGATGAATTACGTGGAGCATCTCTGAGGCACTCTGAATGGGTCTTCAGGGAATGAGGCAAGTTTTCAGAAGCCCAGAGAGGAGGCAGGTGCAGGATCATCTTCAAGAGAAAAGGAAGGTGTCCTTTGTCGGAATTTGAGACATTTGGACAGGAAGAGAATGAGAATGCCTGGCCCTATAAATACAAGAAAGAAGTGACAAGCAGCAGCAACACAGCCCAGCAAACACTACTGTTTCCATACAAAACCTATCATGATAAACATTGGAATTAACACTTTTCTTGCACTGAGAGTGCAAGGTAGTCCTGCTAGCAAAGACTGAACATGAGATGTATGAGGTATCTGCAGGTTTGAAATCAGGAGTTGCCAACATTGTAGATTAAGATATTCATGCATTCTTGGCCACAGAAACAAACCTTTTCTGTTGTCCCTTTCATTTACTGTATGCAAAGAATTAGTTACTGGCATTTTATTGCTACACAGAACTGTCCTACCCCTGCCTGAACATTTTCTCAGTAACTGATGAAAATTACAGACTGAGCAATTCCTGCTTATGCGAAGGTACTGGAAACTGAGATTCTATTCCATTTTACAGGTTCACTGCTACATCTGTAGCACAGCAGCTGATGAATACACTGGACGGCACATTACATAAAACTAAAAGAATAAGGACGTACAGTGTAGAATTGCTGATTTGGTTACGTAGTGGCACAAGGGAGGCACTGAACAGCTCAGAGGCTCGCTCATCCTCTTCAAGGACCCAGAAGCAATGACTGCATATTAGGACAGGGAATTTCCTTCCCCAGATCTGAGGGTTCTGATCCAGCAGCAGCAGGGAGGTTACCTTGGGATGGCCAATGTCGCTCCTGCTCTCTGTTATACCCCCCACCTCCCTGAGATGCTCTTGAACCTTCTTCAGGAATGACTTCTGACCAGGGTCTAAAACCAATAAATTGACTCTGTTAATCTCCAGGGCTTCTTTTTCAGTGCAAGAACTATTTCAGACAAATCTGTTTTCTCTGGATAAACACATATAGTCATAGCCTTAGGTTGTATGGCATTTCAGACGAAAAATATTTGTTTAACAGAAATTGTTCTAATTTACTCTGAACCACAACATACATCCTAGGTAGCTCATACAATTTTACAGATGATTCTTGTCTTACATGAGTCACCTGTGGTTACATGTGTTTGAAAACCTCCCTAATACCTTGAATTGCACCTATAAAGTGCCATTTTCCTGTGTGTAAAAAGATCTAAACCAAGACTTTTCCCCTTTCATTGATAACTGCCAACTGAATGTGTATTAGCAAGATCTTGAAGTGAGTGCAACCAATGTAATTGAAACATCAGATTTTAAACACAGCACTTAGTATCTTTTACTTGGACACCTACGGCATGCATTATCAAAGTACCTTGTAGGAGGTACAGTCACACACACAAACACTTTTACTGCTTTGTGGCAGGACCCGCATGCATATTCCCCACTCCTGATCACACCATCTTCAACGTGTATTTCATCACGCTGTTGTCAAAAGTAGCTTTAGGAACAAAACAATCTGAAAACAAACCGAAAACAAAACCCCATCATGACCGATCAGCCTCACTGATGAATGGAAACGTGGAGGATAAGACTATAAACTGGGTATGAGGAGCCTTTTCCTCGCTGAGTGCCAAGACTTTGCAGACATCTTTGAGACGCAGTGTTTCAACACACACTTCCATGTCATCCTGCAACTGCTGGGGTTCAAGCGGCGGAGCTGTGTGAAATGGCTGTGGTGTGTGTATGAGATGATGCTTGAACCATGCTGATGGTTCCCAGTAAGTCACTGAAGAACCATGGTCCTTAATACATTGCACTGTTTTGCTCTGAGATGAGATCTCAGCCTTTTTCCTTTGGCAAAAATCAATATTCAAGTCTATCTTGCTCAAGTGAATGCTGTTATCTGCATAGGCTTAATAACGTGTACGTAGCATTTGTACATGCACTTAAAAGGCTGAGATTTACTATCAAAAATGTTGCCCGAGACCTCTCTTCTCACACAACTGATAGAAAAATTGATTACTTCTGATTCACAAAAGCATTAAAATGTAGGAGCTGCCACAATCACTCTCAGCAAACACACACAGATTTATCCTGACCTCAGATACATGATATTGAACCCTTGGTTCCATTTGATTTGCCTTGTGTCCCTCTGCCACAAAAATCGGTAGTGACTACAACAAATCTTATGTATCGCGGATGAAGACTGTAACATACTCCATATTGCCCCCCATATTGGAGACATTTCCAACCATGAACCCAACACAAGAACAGAGGAACCATTTTTGTTCTTCTGGTTGCAAGTGTAAACTTAATCCAGGACAAATCTCTGTGCATGACAGGTTTCTTGTAAAAGAAGGAAATCTGTTCAGTGTTTTTAAAAAAACTTGCAGAAGCAATCTTATGCCAAAGAGTAGGCATACTCTAGAAAGGCGATAATAAAGACTGACCCTGGAAGAAGAATATGTTACTACATTGCCATTCTTTTCATCACTGTCTGATAAAGTTCCCACACTGTTCTTTGAATTCTCCTAAAATACATTTAACAAAAGCGAGTCACACCATCGCTGGGATTTCTCATATTAAGACCATGCTACAAGAAAACTTTCTCAAAAAATCAGGTCACTGTAAAGCTCATAAAAAAGCAAAACACATCACAATTGGACTTCAGCCTGATTCCCTCATGCATAGCAAGATAGGCATCATGCACTTGGGAAGGGCTTAAATTAGCTTAGCTTATGTTTTGCTTACCCAAAATCAGTTCAATGAAACCACACAATCGCAGCCAGTCAACTGATCAAAACAAAATTTGGTCTACCAATCACTTTCCACAAGGCCTGCAGGCATCCAGATCTGAGTGCTATCTCATCAGCTATCTTTGTTCTAGCTTCTGCACCAAAAATCTGACTCTGCTGGGTATCCACTTGTAATTGCATTTCCAATTACCCGGTTTCAGGTTTTAGAACATCAGCCTCCTGAGCCTCATCTTTCACAAACACATCGTTCTCCTAATACAACATTACATTTTCAGACAGGAGGATTCCCTGCTCATTTACAAACAGACCAGAAAAGCTTCTCATCATGTGAGCACAGGTAATACCTTCAACATCAACGGAACAATCCACATGCTTAGAATGAGGCATGTCCCTCAATACATTTCTAGCTCAAGGCTTTACGTTGGTGAAACCACGAGAAGGAACTGCCCATTAACTGTAATGGGTAAAGTAACTCATCCTTAAAGAGCAAAAATTGTAACCACCAGGCACATTTTCTCTTTACTGTTGAAGTCAAGCACCTTATCTGATAAAAGATGGTGGCTCAGGCCTTTGCAGTTTGTTTATTCCTGACAGTTATTTTTTAGATGACATCATAGACTAGTGAGCAGGAAAGTGTCTTTCTTTAGCCAAGTTGTTTTCATTCCTGTGTTTTCTTACTTGGACTGCAAAAGCACATCCCAAGAAATAACATATATATTGAAATACATCAAAAACATCAGGATAAAAAATGTATTGAGAAGCAGAATTAGGTCTACAAACTGTTGTTCTTTATTTAGCATCAGTGAGCTAAGTTCTCCCTTCCAGGAAGAAATCTGACAATGTAGATTTCACTTTAAAGTGAACAAAATCAAGAGAAAAGAATCATTTGGAGACAGTGTGGGTACTTTAAGGGCACTTTCTACTATTTGCCAAAATTACCAGCACTTTGAATTTTCCTGGTAAAAGTGTTCTTCATAATGATCCTTAGAGCAGATTTAAGAATTGTTTGAATCATCTTGCAACTACATCTACTGCCATCCAGAGGTAATTTACAAAAGTTTGAAGAGTAAATCTAAGTTAATTGTATCACGAACAAGACTTGAATACTGTATATTAGAGCAGCTCCTAAGAAATACAAGCTGAGAGTTGTAGCCCAGCTGAACAGAAGCTACAAAAATAAAAGCTAAGCGGGATAATTCTTTATTCTTTTCCAAAAGAAAAGAAAAGGAAAGGAAAGGAAAGGAAAGGAAAGGAAAGGAAAGGAAAGGAAAGGAAAGGAAAGGAAAGGAAAGGAAAGGAGGGAAGAGAAAAAAAGAAGGAAAGAAAGAAGGAAAGAAAGAAGGAAAGAAAGAAGGAAAGAAAGAAAAAGAAATATAATTGCATGGTGATGTTGTGGTTCATCCGGTGCACTGTGTTATGCTTTCTATTAATCTTTCGGAGAAGTGCTCCTGCAAATCACAATCTGCCATCTTATGTTGTTTATGCAGACCAAAACTACAGTAAAAAACACTAAAAACAGAAACAAAACTTTTGTCACCACAAAGAAAGTCTGCACTCTGCCACAGCATCCAACTTCTGTCTGATCATCTACTGCACAGAAAGTAAGCAAACACCAAGGAATTAAGCACGCACGCACGCACTGAGTTATGTGTTACTTTCACTCACACTGAAGATACAGAAAGGCGGATAAGGAGGGTAAGGCTGACATCGGTCAGGTACCTATGGTAAAAACTAGGTACCCAAAAGAGGAGACAACTAAAATGAATAAACATTTCTAAAAATTCATCCTTAAAATCCTTGCTGCAAAAGCCTGTTAGAGAAGCTGGAGCAAGCATTAGATAAAAATATTTATTTCCTAAGTGCCAATCCTGCAATTCAGTGTTGATACCACTATTTCATCCTTTCAAAAATCCAAATTCTCAGCAGCACGCAAGTCGATTCACTTCAGGGAAGCTGTGTGCCTGCTTGTAATTTCCTGCTATAAACGGATGGTTATAACCTCAAAGCGTGGCTCTGATAACTGCGGTGAGAATCTCAGGAGCCAGTTCCACAATGTGATAGTCTCCCCAAATACTCTGCATTTTAAAATCCTGCTTGGTTTACAAGCCCATTCAAATATTCTTCAAACTACCACCTTATCAACCAGGCTGCAAAATCACAAGCGAAAAACATCCTGGCCACCAGTCTGTACAGAAGAACGTGGGGCTCTACCATTACTGTGTACAGCTGTAAAGGCTGTGTAGCCAGACTTCAGTCACAAGCAACATTGTGCCAAGGACACATGAAGCACAGTACGGTGAAGCTCTATATTATATATATTACAGAGTGAAGCTACATGTTCATTTATGTCATGTCTGTTCTTCAGTGCTTACAGAACAAATGGTTCGGTGTTGTCAGTAAACTAAGTAGTTATTTCTTTCTGCTACATAACAGGAGAAGGTCGAAACAAAAACTATCAAATTTCTGTTCAAGGCAAGTAAAATCTGGCTTTGCCAAGAACTACAGCAAAACCATCAAAGACTTCAGCTTGATCAGGTTTTCACCCATGTTCCTTAGAAGTCAGAGTCTTTGAAGAGATGCAAAGAGATGTTGGTTTGGTTGTTTTTGTTTTGTTTTGTTTTGAAATGCTTTAAGAATGTGTTGTAACACCTACTTATGACAAATTTCAAAGACTTACCTCATTTGATGAACTGTTCAATCACGTATGTAGAAACTAAATGCACAGGATCAGTTCCTTGCCTCCAGCAATGAAATATTCAACAAAGATCAGCAAAAGGAGAAAAAAAGGCCTTAGAAAAACTCACCTTTGAACTCAGTCTGAGACCAAGTGTGGAGCCTCCTGCCAGTGGCCATAAGGGAGCCCTTGATAGGCTATCATTGCACGGTAACGCTGAAGCCATGCAGCAAAGAAATGGCCCTGTTGGCTGCTTTGTGATACTCATGCAGCAAATTCCAATTTCTGGAATACATAAGAAAGCTGGAATTCAGTTCTAAACAACAGTTAGCAAAAGTGAATTGCTACCTTCTGAGCCCTTTTTTTCCCTTCTTAGCAGGTGCTGGCTATCGGGTGAAACAGAACAAATCCTGGCATGTGCTCCTTCTGCTATTCTAGTGACACAGTAATCATAAACTCTCAGGGTAACTTTGGAAGTGTAATAAATACTAACAATTATGTCTTTCCATTCCTAGTCATTCGTATGAAAGTGTGTGGGTTTTGTGCAAATATTAACCAAAAGAACTCAAAGAGTTCTCTGTGTAAGGACAAAACTCAGGAAAGAACAGTATCAGGGTAAAGGTATTCACTGCCGAAACGACGCACCTTCCTCATGCTGTTCAAAAGTATAAATATATGCCTAAATCTCATCTAACAGTGCGTGTAAATCTCTTCAAAGACACGTCTTTAAAGTTAATTTTATCTGTAATCCCAGGTGAAAGCATGAAAGAAAGCGTAAAATCCGAGAAAACACAAAATACGCTCCAGGGCAATGCCATCTAGTGGTACACGGGGAAACGGCCAGTGCCATCGGGTCTGCTTGTAAACAGTAGTGACAATGCAGTTCCATCGTGTACAAACCACACTCAGAACTGCTGACTTGGGGGGG